>CAUOFW020001235.1:0-116633 GCA_963454935.2 Ilex paraguariensis
ACCCCACCTTGACGCACTCCTACCTGAGTGCCCTGCTATGCCTAGCAAGACCCCCCCCACTGGCATGGTATGATGCTGAAGATTGTACGTAATGGATCCTCCATTAGCGAGGGCGGCGGTGAAGGTTAGTACTGATCAGTCCTCATGACACTCCACTTAAGGACTTTGTCTTCCTTTATTTCGCAACATCAAACAACCAAGTAGAATATCAGACCCTCATATCAAGCTTGAAGCTCGCAATTGAGATGGAAGCCGTCTGCCTAACGGCTTATAGTGATTCCTAGATGATAGTCAACTAGGTAAAAAGATACTTTGAAATGAAAGAAGAAAAGATGCAAGAATACCTGTCAGTGGTCCAAAATTTGTTGAAAAAGTTTAACCATTTCTAAATCCACCATGTGCTTAGGGGAGGAGAATACCATGACAGATGCACTCACCAAGTTCGCATCTGTAAACATACTAATGGGCCCCGCACTGACATACCACCAGTTTGAGCCAAACACGCTCAAGGCAGAGGAGGACGATGTTAACTATGCATCCTCCGAGACCAATTGGATGACATTTATCTGAGCCTACCTAAAGAAAGATACTCTCCTAGAGAATCTAGTAGAAGTCAAAATTTGAGAATAAGAGCATCTAGGTATGTCATCCTGCATGACACCCTTTATAAGAAAAATTACTCACTGCCCCTATTCTGGTGCCTCTCCCCTAATGAAATCGATTATGCCATGTGAAAAATTCACAAGAAAATATGTGAAAATCACTCAGGAGGGCATGCACTAGCTCACAAGGCAGTGAGACAAGGCTACTATTGGCCTAGCATGATCAAAGACACTCGTGAGTTCGTAAGGAAGTGCAACAAATGTCAATGCTTTACAATAGTGCCAAGACAACCACCAGAAAAGCTCACCACCATCCTGAGCCCATGACCCTTCTCCACGTGGGGGATCGATATCTTAGGTCACCTACCCATGAGTCGGGGAATGCAAATTTGTAGTGATAGACATTGACTATTTCACATAGTGGGCAGAAGTTGAGTTCTTAACTAGAATAACGGACCCAAAAGTGAAGGACTTTATTTGGAAGAGCATAGTATACCACTTTGGAGTGCTTTATGCAATAATAAAAGATAATGTTAAGCAATTTGAGATACATGAGAGAAACGGGCAAGCGGAGGTCACCATTGGAACAATCCTCCACAACCTGAAGACCAGATTGAAAAGCGCCAAGAAACAATGGGTGGACAAGCTCCCAGGAGTACTATGGGTTTATCGGATAACTCCAAGAAGCTCTACGAGTGAGACCCCAATCTCCTTAGCCTATGGGACAGAGGCGGTCATACTAGTCAAAATTGGGGTACAATTCCTTAGGGTCCAAAATCATGACCTTACCACTAACGAAAAAAGCCTCCACATCAACCTCGACCTGATAGAGGAGGAGAGAGAAATGACCATGCTCAAAAATGCAAAGTACAAGTGTCGTTTGATCAAGGACTACAACTCGAGGGTGAAGTCCCGCTCTTTTTTGCTTGGGAACTTGGTCCTCAAAAAAGTAATCCTATATACCAATGACTTTCGAGAAGGGAAGTTAGACTCTAATTGGGAAGAACCCTACATGGTGACAAAAGTTACAAGACCAAACACCCACAAAATTCAGAACTCAAGTGCTGGCCCATCCCTAGAACGTGGAACACCAAAATAGGTATTATCAATTGTGGGGCACAAGTCAGTGGGGGTACAAGTCAGTGGGGTACAAGCCAGTGACTATCTTCTTTTTGTTGTTTCAATCAGTTCTTTTTGTTATCTATTACTTCAAGTCATGAAATAAAACTTTGCAAGAATTATTTTGTCTAAAACTATCTCTCATTCCATAGAAGTTTGCAAGTTATTTACAAAAGTTAGAACATGAGCTAGCAACAAAAAGATAAAAGTTGTCATACTCCTGACATCACTCACTATTCTCCGAGCCACTCTCATCAAAGCTCTCTCCATCACCATCAGTCCCTGATGCCTCATAAGGGACGACACCAAAAAGGTCAATGGCAGGGAAGGCTATTGAAGTCTTTTCCCTAAATTCCTCATAACTATCAATAAAAATGCCTATAATGGCCCTCTCAACAGCCTCCATCCTCCACTCCATCTCAATGGAGTGAGCCTCTGCCTTGGTGGCTCTCTCATGAGCTATTCACAGTCAATCTCTACCATGACAGCCTTTTCTCGAGCAGTCCGTAGCTCGACCTCAGCTCCAGTGGCCCTATTGTGGGATGTCTGCAGCTTTGTCTCTACTCTCGTGCAAAAAGCCTCTTTGTCAGCCTCCAGCTGGGTAGCCCTCTCGTGGGACACCAAAAGCTCTGCCTCAAGAGGTACAACTATCTCATAAGCTAGCCTCAACTACTCCTCAGCAGCTTCTCGTGCATGCCTTTTTGTTGCCAAAACCCTTGATGCCTCATCCAATTTGATTGAGCTTGAAAAGAGGCATGGAAAAAGTAGCATCCATCTGCAGGTATCCAAAAGGCATAGCATGAAAAAAAGAGAAATGCAAAAATCAAAATTAAAAAGGAGAAAGGATTATCATAGCAAAGCCCTCCATCGCAGTATCAATGATGCCTTCTAGACCCCGAGAGCCAACCTCTCTAATATCTGCAGTGGTCACAAACCTCCAAAATCGCTCCTTGGCCAGATTCATATCCCATAGCATGGACACTAAGCCACTGCTAGAAGTCGAACGATTGCGTGGAGCTCTAAACTCGACAGACGGCCGCACAGAAGTCTTAACCCTCGAAGTAATAGCCAGACTAACCCCAACACTCAAAGGAGTTGTGTGCTAAAAAAGAGTGGGGGCACCCTCTGATCCAACCTCCTAAGATATAGCATGCCCATCGGACCACCATGAGACATTGTGGGCATCGACCTTCGCCTGCTTGGGAGGAGGGGAATATGTCATCCTAGAAGCATATAAAGCCTTCACCATCGCTCTATCAACAGTGGGACATATGAAACTGGTATAAAACAAAGAATCTATAGTATTATAAACATCAAAGTTTATTGGAAGGATCAATTACCCTTCCTCTTCTGCCTAGGGGAGGCTCTAGGATGACGCGCCACGGACATGAGGGTCGTAAACTCCTTGATAGGATGATCCTGCATGCCCTTGAGCCTATTTTTTTACTCCATAAATAACGTAGGTGAATCAGCAAAAAGAGCCAAACATGCAGTGAATACAATGGGCATGACAGTCAACGTAAAAGAAAAGGTAAAACCCTTACCTAGCTTAGTCCTCAGAGCAATGTCCCACGTCGAACGCACTAAGTCATGATCTTCCTCAGCAGCCAATCACCTCCAACAAAGAAGGACCTAGATTTTCAACTATGGCAATTCGAAGACAGTTTAGTAATAAACTTGCCCGATCTCGAGACAAAGCAGTACCATCCTTGATGAGGAGTAGGATTATCCATAAGCACATACGAGGCCAAGAACTCCTCTAAAGGGGAGAAACGTCATCGTCATGAACTAGCCGTCATAGTGAGAAGAATGACAGAATTACCCTCCAACCATAAGGAGTCAACCTACCCAGAGCCAGTGATAAGTGACCCAGAATTCGACGAATAGGCCTAGGTATAGAATATCTCAATTGGCCCTCCAAGACATCTTCATAGAAGACGATCTCTCTTGAGGATTCATAACACACGAACTCGTCCATCATGGCCCGATGACACACAATAACATGACGGATATGGAACGAAGAAACAATGCAAGCGATATCATCGTCACAGTCAATTGAACTAAAAATAGAGGATACCTTCGACCCATCGCCTTCAGCAACTCCTTTGCCTTCGTGCGAAGCCTGTGTACTATCTGTCATACTGCCCTTACCAGCTCAGGCACTTGAAAAAACAGAAGCCAATAAAAAGTGAAGGGGAATCGAGATTAACAAGGGTTATGAATGAGATTAAGTTAACTAGTTGAAAGGTGTTATCTTGTTTCCCTCTACAGTCCGATTTGTTACCTCCACCAACCACTCTCCCAAATAGTGCCTCAATGCCTATATTTGTTTTCTCAACACCTGGACCTCTTGCTCCTTCACCTAGCATGTCGCAAGGACCAGCGCCAAACCAGCCGTGAGGACCAGCACCCAACGTATCGCTAGCACCGTCCACACCACTAGAGCCACCAAACCCGCCGTTGGCGTCGTCCGTGCTCACTTCGGCATTGTCGTCTGCGCCCAAGGTGTCGCCCAGCTCCCTTTTGCTGACGCCTGGTGTCCTACCTCTGTCTAGTGTCCTGCCTTTGCTCATGTAACTATCTGCATTGCCCAGGCCTAAGCGTCACCCACTTGTGTCTTCATCATCACCACTCGCGCCGTAGGCGTCACCACTTGCTCCTTTGGCGTCGCCTCTACTACCGCTGGCGTTGCTAACTACGGCGTCACCGCCTACGCCTAGCACTCCCATACCCCTTGCTGAGATGAAGGCACCCCCAGGCACTAACGTCATCAAGAGGTCACCTGGGCCCTTGCCTCTCCTCTTCATTGCTCTGTTTTCTCGCGTAGAGCCGTGCATGGAACCCTCCTTTGTCATCTTTCGCTTGCCTCCATCTCTCATTTCCTCAATCTACCTTGATGATTTGTAGAGTGAAGCCCTAGCTCCAAAGAGAGTATTTTGGGGGTAAAAAGAAGGAATTTTTCAAAGCCCTAAAAATAGTGCCAATTGAGGGTGAACTACAATCTTTCTCCATGTCTATTCCTCGTTAGGTGGATCCAATTCAAGAGGAAATTCAATAAGATGATGAAATGCAAGGCTTAATTGAGCGAATAAAAGAAAGGGAGTCGTTGGGTCCTTGGGTTTTACAGAGGTGAGCTTATTTTCTTTAAAGAAAGAATTTAACCCCTTGTTTAGTATGAGTGAAAATAGGGAGGATGAAAAATAGAGAAAGAAAAGTGGGAGGGAATGGACAATGGAGGAGAACTGGATTCCTGCCGTCGCCAAAAGTTCCCCCCACCCCCCAAATATTTGGGAGGAAAATGGACTGAAAAGTGGAGGGAAGATGACATTTTTGAGAATCGATTACTTTACCCTTTGTAGCAGACAAAACTTTCCTTCTTCTCTTTCTGTTACAGCGCACAACTTGATGCCCAAAACCGTCATGAACAACAAAGAAAAGGTTGTGGTAGAGGTTGTTGCAGCGCACAAATTAATTTCCAAAAGAAGATCAAAATCGATCATTATTTAAAAAAAAAATCCAAATAAAAAACCGTTAAAACAGTAGTTGAGTGGCGGTGGCGCCACTGTGGGCGGTGCATGTGGGTGGTCAGATTGCGGTAATGAGTGTTGGATTGTTACCTCGTCGGCATCCATTTTGTTTCCTTAAAGCATCCAACTGTTATCTTTGTGGTCTGATCCAAGAGTAGAAAGAGAAATAGAGGGAAGAAAATGGAGTAGCGTTTGGGGGAGAGAAGAGGCTGAGGATTGAGGAGAAGCGGCGGGCTGTACTGAAGAAGGAGATGAGGTAGGGTTTGGGAATTGGGGGTTTATATATTTTTGTTTTTGGGAGAATTACATTCAGACCTCTTAATATTTGTCATTTAATCACTCAGACTATTTGACATTTAAAATATTACATATAATCCCCCTAAGATTTGTACATTATATATATATCCATTAATAGATTATACTTAGACTCCTTAAAGTTTGTAGTCATATAATATTTAGACCCTTTAAGTTTAAAATATTATACTTAGATCAAAAATATTTTAATCAAACTTTAAGAGGTCTGTGTGTAATATTTAATATGAAGAGATCTGAGTGATCAAGTGACAAATCTCAGGAATCTCAGTGTAATTCTCCATTTTGTTTTTTTATTTTGTTAAAGGACAAAAAAAAAGTCAATAAGAAGCTCGTGCTGAAACCGAACAGGAAGCATTTTTAACTATCCATTTTCATTCGGAGGGGTCAATTACGGATCGGGTGGTCGGGTTTACGAGTTTTTTTGCACAACCCTAATTACTATAGAAAAATTCATCACTTTGATGTGAGCGTATAATAGTAAATTTAGTATATATATTTTTTCTTTCTATCCAATACCAAAAAAGGAAAATGTATTCCTTCAATTTTTTATCTATTATACCAAATATAAATGAGAGAAAATATATTCTTTTTAATTTTTCATCCTTTCAACTTTATATCCTTTAAAATTTCTATCATTCCTATCAGACAGATCATAAATAGAGAATAAATAAAAAATTATTATGATTATGGAAATCCAAGTATCACTTTATTAGAAATGAGATAACTATTTTCCACTAGGATTACAGTCATCCAATTGAGCACATTAGAGAATGAAAGCAAATTCAACAAAACGTAACCCTACAGAACATTGTTTGGACATAGAAGTTGTACCACTAAACCAACCGTGGAGATATGATGATATGACCATTACTGCGCCTTACTCTTCTGACAAAGTTGTGATATCGCCTCCACAGCTCCATTCATCTCTTCGTCTCCTTTCAATCTTATCTTCTCTCCCAATTCTTTTGCTTTTCTCCTCATAGCTTCTCCTCTTTTGTCAACTATCACCTCCCTTATTACTTTTGCTATCTCTTCTCTATGAAGCTTCCCACTATCATCCCTCCAAACCTCCATCCCTACACCAACTTCAACCATCAACCTAGCATTCAAAGGCTGATCAAACTGCATGGGTATAGCTATGATTGGAACGCCAAACTCCATGCTTTCCAATACTGAACTCCATCCACAATGACTCACAAACCCACCAATACTTGAATGGCTTAGAATTTTCGCTTGTGGGGCCCAGCCCTTTATTACAATTCCTCTGTCTCCCACTCTCTCAAGGAACCCTTTAGGCAGTGCATCTTCAACCATAGTTTCATCTGCCAATGGAAACCTAATAACCCAAATGAAGTTAACATTGCTGAGCTCTAACCCATTTGCTATTTCCTCCATCTCTTCCTTGGACAGAAAACACTCACTCCCAAAGGACACAAACACGCTTGAACAGTGATGCTTCTTCTCGAGCCATTCGATGACCTCCAAATTTTCATCTTTGCTAACAGGGTCTTGAATGAGAGGGCCAACAGGCATGACCTTCCTCTTAATCATAGAGGAGGAATAATCGAAGTATTTTCCTTCAATTTCGTTAGAGCTTCTAATCAACAAAATAATTGAACTATCTTCTTCTTCTCGCTCGTGATCACTCCCTGGGCCATTGCTTGTTGAAGCTTCAAGCGCATGACGTATCTTAGCTAACTCGAAATCACGAAGATAAAGGGTGGGGAAAGGGTATTCAACATCCGGAGTCTTCAGTAAATGACTGAAATAGGAAACCATGACTGCACTGGAAATCTGAAATTTAATAACCGGAATATTTTGCGATAAAGCTACTGCTGAAGGCCATTGATAGACGACATCGTTTATAAACAAGTCGGGGTTTAGTGTCTTGAGGATGTTGGACAGGCTCGGGCTTGCCATTTCAAAGGCTTTTCTTAGGGTGGGTTGGAGGTGGATTGGAAGACCATTGGTTGTGTGGTAATGAGGAGGAAGTTCAGGAGAGGAGGGTAGATGGAGTTCCACAATTTCTATTGAGAGAGATTGATCCTCCAACTGAACAAGTCTTTCCTTGATAGAACTGAGATTGATAGGTGTAGAACACAGGTATACATGGACGTTTCTCTTTGCGAGTTGTTTGGCTAACTCTAGGAAGGGAGAGATGTGACCATAAGCCAACCATGGAAGCATAAGAACACTGAAACTGGTTTCCTGGGTATCCATAACTCTCTCTCTCTCTCTCTCTCCTGTGTGTTTGTCTGGATGGAGGCTCTTCGTGTTGATTTAATGTAGGGTTATTTAAGTATATATAATAGACGTGGACTACAATAATACCTGAACAGTACACATAACAAAACATTTGCCGTACATTTAAAGGTGGAGCACCACAGCAACAGACGGAAGTTCCAACCTTTTTTTTATTTTTTATTTTTTTTTAAAATATTATATTTATATTTTCTTTATAACTTTTTTTTTGGGAGGAGAAGGGGGAGAGAGAGAGAGAGAGAGAGAGAGAGAGAGAGAAGGGGCTTGAACCTTTGACCTTAAGAATACAAAATCTTTATAAGGTAAGGAGTATCATTGGACCAAAGACTCATTGATGACGAAAGTTCCAACCACCTCCATTGGGAGTAGAGATGTCGGTGAATCGAAGCGGGGCGGGAGGTCTAGTCTTCATTTCTGTATTCGTTTAAAAAAATTTCGTCCATTTTTGATTCATTTCTGTTAACGGTTATAATTTTCATCTCAATTCCCGTCCACAGGTAAATTTTTAATCCCCACCCCAATCCCGGCTTCCTTCGTACCCGCTCAAGCTCAAGCTCAAGCCCAAGCCCAAACTCAAACCCAAATCCAAGGCTAAATCCAAGTTCAAGTCAACATAATCTAAAATTTTAAATAAATCTAGGAAAAATTCCATCAACACCCACCTTATAAATAGGTATATTTTCAATGACACCTCTTGCCTTTTCTAAAATTTCACTGACCTCCCTTGTCAGTGTTGGTCGGCTAACAGACGTGACAGAAATAGACGTTTTACCATTTTACCCATGAATTTTATAAAGAATTAAACTATGTATAAATATTATATAGTTTAAGTGTACCGGGTCATCTATTTTTAAAATTTTTTTAGAAAAAAATAATTTTGAATTTTTTTCCTTATATTATGTTAAAGTATATGGTGTCACAGTTTTTTTAAAAAAATTATTTCAAATTTTTTCATTGTATTATGTTTAAGTGTACAGTGTCACCGTTTTTTTTTTTTAAAATTATTTTGAATTTTTTCCTTATATTATGTTTAAACGCACGGTGTCACCATTTTTTTAAAAAAAAAATTCTAAAAAAATTATTTTAAATTTTTTCTTTGTATTATGTTTAAGCGTACAGTATTACTGATTTTTTTTTTTGAAAATTATTTTGAATTTTTTCCTTACATTATGTTTAAGCGTATGGTGTCACCATTTTTTTTTAAAATTATTTTAAATTTTTTTCTTATATTATGTTTAACTGTACGATGTCACTGATTTTTTTTTAAAAAAACTTTTTTAAAAAAATTATTTTAAATTTTTTCTTTATATTATGTTTAAGCGTAAGGTGTTACGGTTTTTTTTTTTAAACAAAAAAAAAGTATTTTGAATTTTTTTCTTCTATTATGTTTTAAGCGTACGATGTTACCAATTTTTTTTAATTTTTTTTTAAAAATTATTTTAAATTTTGTCCTTATATTATGTTAAAGCATACGGTGTAACCGATTTTATTATTATTTTTTTTATACGGTGTCGCCCATTCTTAGCACTAAATTTTTTATATTATTCTTTACCGGTTAATGCTAGGATCAGTGGCTTGGATTCATTGCCACGTTGTTGCAGTTAGGTGATTGAGTTGTTGAGGCATGTGTGTGAGAGAGAGAGAGGGACAAGGGTTTCATGTGGAATAAGAAGGGTAAAATTGGCATTTAATAAAAGATTTGGTATGACATCAATACTTTTCTGATTGTCAGTAATGGCAGGCTATGGTAAGGGGTGTCTTTTATTTAACAGTGTAAACTAGAAGGGAGTGCAGTGAAAATTCAAAATGGGAAAAGGGTGTCTTTGAATTTATGCCTAACTAGAGGGGGTGTTGATGAAATTTTTCCATAAATCTAATATTTTAAATAATCAAACACAACATTATGTAGCATAACATATTCTAACATATCACAAACAACAAATGTCCAAAATACTACTTGAACTTGATATAACCGACCTATAATAAATCACTATATAAGTTAAGAGACCCCACAAAATCGAATAACTACTTGATCAACCAGCCATGAAATCCATCGTCAGAGAACCTATATGATATTGCAAAAAAAATATGAGAGTTGAGCTATCAGCACCTGCAACCAGAAGCTACAATATTAACTTGTTGTTATTTAAAATTAAAAAAATAAAAAATAATATTATACTGTTAGCCCAAAACCAACATAAGGTTACAAGACATATCAGAATTTGAAACTCTTAAATTTAAAATTTAAACAGACAGGTTATGTGAATATTTCTAAGAATTATTCCTTGATACTTTTAAATGTTCATCATGCAATTGGACAGAACTAACTATGTATTTTGGCGTCAATAAGTATGGTATATCTTCTAGTTAGTATGGCAAAAAAAATGATAGAAGTAAATGGCGTTCAGTCCATCAGCAAATTAACATTAGTAGGTGATGTAGCCCACAGATATCGATAGGTAGTCAACAAGAGCAAAATTGAAAAAGAAAAAATAGTTTGTGGATCATAATACTATGAAACACCGTATTAAAACACACATGCATACTGGTATAGCGGGGACGGGGCTATATTTAACGGGTATAACGGGGACGGGCCGGGATAAGGGTAAATTTATCTCCACCTTTATTTTTGCACGAATTTATATGAATGTTATCGTATACGTCTATCATTCAATACGTATAATTTATCTTCGATCTAAATGAGACAGGTTTAGACGAATACTCATTTTTTTTTTATCTATTGTGATTCTTAATTGGGTGGGTCTTCTCAACAACCGTTCAACTCCCCCTGTTTACAAAACAAACCACTCATAGATTTTTCCCCCGAAGGCCATGAGATCATCTAGTGTGTAGTCTCCGAGAAAGTATCTAAGTGCTTAACAAGTCGCGGAAGATTCGCCTTAAATTCGTCATCAAAAGATTTTTTCAATGACAAAAAATATTTGATATGCAATATTAATTTTTGGATAACAAGTAATTCATCTTTAAAAATATAAATATTCACTGCAAGAAAGCAAGGGTTATCACAAAAAAATTTACAAAAAATTTTGCTTCAGACTTTTGGCGACGAAACATGTTGATCGCCAAAATTCATTTTTATAATTTTGTTTTTGTGATGATACTTTCTTGGAGACTGCACACTAGATGATCTCATGGCCTTTGGATTTGGGGGAAAATCTTGAGCTTTCGATGAGTGGTTTGTTTTGTAAACAGGGGGAGTTGAATGGTAGCTGAGAGGTCCCCTCTCAATGGAGCTGGTTGGAGTAATAATTGAACTTGTGTCAGTTAGTGTGGTGGCCTACCTTCAACGGCATGGTGTGTGGTTGTCACCTACCTTCAACGGCATGGTGTGTGGTTGTCACATTTAAATATCAGATAATATTATTTAAATTTAAAATTTTAATTTAATTTATTAATATAATGACGTGATTTTAATAAAATTTTGGATCAATACCTAGTTCCAATGTTTGATGAGCTCCACAATCAATCCAAATATCATAGTGAATTAAATCAGCAAATTAGATCAGTAAATTCTGGCTCAATAGCATTACTCTTAAATATAAACCGCAAATATTTTATAATATATGTAATGTGTCCTTTTATTTGGAAGCCGGTGAAGGGAAAGTACAGATGGAATTTTCAGCCCTTCTATCTTCCCCATATCATTATTTGTATCCACATTCATTATATATACATTAAAGGGGCAGAGTCATGATATTAAAAATATAAAGTTTACCAAAATAATAAATAATAATATATTTTAAAGTAGATGGCAAATCTTACACGAAATGATCTGGGAAGCACATGGGGCCTACAATCTTATCTCAATATACAGCTGAACAAAATAATAATATATCTTAAAGTAGGTGGCAAATTAGATTCTTAACCGAAATGATACGGGAAGCAGGTGGCCGACAGCCCTATTTGAAGTAAACTTTTCTCCATTACAACTCATATCTCGATATCTGTGCAAGAGCAAACAAATAGTGATCTGCTTTCACCGTAATATAGTTTGACGAGTTGGTGTGAACGTGGAATACAAAATCTCGTTTGGCTAGCAATATTCAAAAATAATTTTTTTTAATAAGTGGGAGAGCATCTAAATGAAGTTCCTTGAATTTTTAAGTCAAAATTAAAAATAAAGGGAAACAACTCTTAAACTCTTTAATGATGTCTCTTTTTTGAATCCCTTTAGTAGCAAAATTAGTCATAATATAAAAGTTTCTTTTTTTCCTCTCTCTCCACTTTGCCTTTCAGATGGAACGAGCACACAGAGCCAACGTCTTCTCTAGTGATTATAAGTTTGGGTTCAAGATTTGTCTTTGTCTTCTCCGACGATTGGAGGTCTGGGTCCAAGATCTATCTTCGTCTTTTCCGATGAAGGGCTCAAGATTTATCTTCTCAGACAATTTGTCTTCTCCTTTTCCAGTGTCATTTGTGTTCTTCGGTGTTTGTGTGTGTGTCATTATATATATATATATATATATACTAGTCCGAACCCGTGGTTGAAGGTATGATGAAATATAAAATTCGAGCGTCCAAAAAAATCTATCCCACTATATTAAATAATAATTTTTCTTTCTTTTATTTATTTGATTACATCATTTAAAATTTATGTTTATCCATTATTTTCTTTAAAATATCGATAAAATTTTTTAAAAATATGTAATTTGACAAAAATTTCTTAACATATATTTACTATCATGTATGAATAATTTTTGAAATAAAAAATATATTAAACTATAAATTAATTAAATATTAAAATAATTGTGCATGCAGCAGAACTAAGTGATGTGATATTTTTAGGAGATAAAATGTATAGGGGATAAAATTCTACTTGTGAGCTATATATATGTGTGTATATATAACTTGAATTACTGTTCAAACATATATTTAAGCTATCCAAATATGTTTTATTGTTTTCTATTTTGTAAAATTATTTTTGGAATCATCTAACCAAACAAGTTTTTCGTCTCAGAAAACATAAAAACAACTTTTCTAAAATTCTTGTGAAAAACTATTTTCGGATACTGTTTTTTGAGATACAAACCAAACATACCCCAAATTTTACCTTTTGGAAAGTGATGATGTACAAAACTGTCTCATGCAAGATCAACAGTCAAATGTGTGATGTGGTATAATAAATAAGACAATTAATAAAGCAATCAATGGTAAAACAGTAAATATCGGGTAAATACACAGATATATAATGGTTCGGTCCGGGTGACCTACTCCACTCTTGGAAAACAGCAACGGTGGCGGAGGGTTTTTATTGATGAATAAAGTAAGGGAAAGAAAACTCGGGGAAGTATATGCTCCAGTAGAGGTACAATAATTAGGAGAGAAAAGTTATGTTGTAGAGGGGTGTAGATAGGTATGGGGAGATACCAAGATGTGTCATCTCATAAGGAGAGGACTTACAATTTATAGTTGAGGCGGTGACGAGAGTGTGAGAGCACTAATTCTTCGGAGATGATAGTTACAAAAGGTAAATACAATTAATTCTTGTGTATTCATCCCAATGATCTCTCCCCCCGTGCTCATTCCTTCGTAGACTCCTTGAATTTTGGATTGAGTCGAATTGACGAATTGAACCTGGGTTGTTTGGTAGCTGGTTTGAGCTAACTTGACTTATTGGGCCTGACCCAATTAATTTTGGACTCATCAGAAAGAGTAAGGACGTTAAAACCTTTTGATTTTTAGTGTGAAATGGATTGGTGTTGATAAAGTTGTGCCCCCCCCCCTCCCAAAACGTCATTTAGTGTAATTTTTGCGATCTATAAATGTCAAGTAAAGATTCAAGGTCTTTTGAAAAAAATATGTTTAGCATAATCCAATTGCTTTGCATCCACCTCGCCCTCAATTTTCAAAGTGATCAATCACTGTAGATACTATTCCAAAGAGACTTATACACAACAAATCAATTAGCCATTGTACAATTCAAATTCAAATAATTAAAGTTTCATTTCTACTATTAGCAAAAAAAATTAAATGGATAGTAATAATTGAAAGCATATTAATTGTTCTAAAAAATTAGAAAAATAATACAAACTATCGAAAGAGATAAAAGAGAGTGGGAGATGCCTTCACTGCCCCCACAAAGAAAGAGAGGAATGGATTAAGAGTGGGAGACATGTATTCTCAAGTTTTGTATGCAAGAGACCCACATGTTATTCAAAATATAAAATTATCCGGTTACGTTACATAGAATTTGCATGCATAACATACCGATGTACAGGGAGAGCACTATGATCTTTCTTGCAGGACTTTCCTATTTTTAGAACAACAGATTTCTAGAACACTTTGAGGGGTTTTGACATCCTTAGGTGGGGAATTCGAGTTTTCCTGAAACTCCAAAATCAACTAACGTTGAAGGAAGAATAATTGTTTGATTGGAAAGATGCCATAATCTAATTTACCATAATTTGGTTTTACTAATAACATAATCTAATTTACCAGAATTTGGTTTTACTTTTTTGTTAGTAGTGAGAAACCAACCATGTTGGGTCCACCTCTATAAATTAAACTCTGAAGATTTGTAATCATCTATTACCTCTATGTATTTTTTACATTCGGAAGTCACCAACAAGAATTAAATCGAAGAAATCCAAATTTCCAGTTCGTTCCAAGTAGACCACTACACTACTTCACTACCCATTTAGGTGTTGATTTTACATTTTGAATTGATCAAAACGAGGGAAGTCGCTTAGGGTCTGACTCAAGCTACTTTATTTTTGCAACTTGTTTTGTAAGTTTGTAGTTTTTTATTGGGGAAATTGGGCATGGCTATATTTTTTTAGGTCTTATTTGGATATAAGTTCTGTAAAACCCGATAAAAAAAATATTATTAATCCTAATAAAAAAGGGTAAAATAATAATTAATTGTTAAATTATGGGTCAAAAACATAAATTTAAAAAAAAAATAATATATATATATATATATATATATATATATATATATATATATATATAAGTGGAAGACTTTGTCTTCCACTTTTTGTGTGTTCTACAGCCGGCGAGAAAGAGAGAGTGAGAAAGAAAAAAAAAGAGTTTTTATTTTTTTTTCTCTTTTCTTCCTTCTCAGATCTAGGAAAATTTAACCGTTTAATCGCTTCGGGCCAAGAACTAAAGTTGCTCTACTCAGCGAGAGCTACGCAACCACACCAAAGATCGTATATTTCTTCGAAGGTATATCAAAGCCAATAATCTAGACCTAAAACTTAGGAAGCTAAATTTGGGCTTTCTTGGCGTTCTAGTAAGTGGTCTCACGCTACGAGAGGTAGGGTTTCCCCTATTTAGATTTAATTTCAACTTAAAATATGACATATGAAATGAGTAGATTATGAGTATATATCACATGTTAGGTCTTGACTAGTGGGTCAAATATAGAATTTATAATTAATCTTGTAATTAATCAAATTCTATTGTGATTAACTTGGTATAAGTTAATGTTAGTAGTTTAAAACATGTTAATTGTATGTTAGCATTACTTTATATTTTAATGGAAGATCAAGTTTAATAAAATTATTAACTTGTTATATGATTGTGAAATAATATATATATGTTAAATGATTATTTAACATATGATTATTTTGGTGGACTTTGTGCTTATGTTAAACATGTTATCATGTTGCAAGTCATAGCATGCTAGTTGTGTAAATTGATGTGCTCTTTAGGTGTTTGATTAAATGCCTAGGTGAATACAAGTATGTTAGTTGAGTTGATTATCTTACATAACATGCTTGAGATCGTGTTAAAATGTCATTACATTGTATTTCATTATGCATGGGTTGCACTACATTTATGGGCATTGACATGAGTGAGAGTGTATGCATGGTATGAAATCAATCACCACGTAGGTGGTTGAACGTGGACTCGAAAAAGTCGCACCAAGGTTCGGTTGAGTCGCACGAGAAATTAAATGGATAAATGTGTTGGGGACAGCACGAAGGGCTAGATTCTCCCTCGGGTGCAAGACCCGCTTACTTGGTTTATACACTTTCCGGCGGTGACATTCCAAAAAAGTGTAACGGCGGAAACGGAGCCGCAGGTGAGATGTCCTGAAGATCCGTTGATGGTTGGTGTCCCATTGGTGTAATACCATAAATCATCTCCCCACAAATACACAAGAAAATGAATTAATTAGCATTGAGTGTACATAACACCAATGATGGGGGCTTGGAATGCTCGGATACATACGCATGACATTGCATGTGTTATGGGAGCTCAGGATGGGGCTCGGGGTTGGTATTGCTTGCGTGAGTCTCATCTCATGGCATGACATGATCTATAACATTCAATCATAATAGACATATTTAAATGAATGTATCAAATGATCGTTGCATGTGACATTCCATATTCATTTAGGTTGAGAGGTATTCTCTATAGGAGTTACCCTATTGAGCGTTAGCTCACCCTTTATGGGAACATTTTTCAGGTATCGCACAGGCTTCCACCGAAGGCGAGGCCATGGGCCCGCTTTGACGACAGAGCCGGTCTGTGGCTTTTATTTTGACATTGTAGTCTCTTGTTTATACTTACTTTTGGCCTTGTATAATTTTTGTAACAAACATTGTTTATATTTACAAAGGCATGTATATGAGACTCTTTTAGGACATTTATTCTTTTACGAATAAATGTATGTACTGATAATGATTATGGTAGTATTCGAGACTATACAATTGTGAATGGATAGATAGACCCGGTGTGGTCAATGTTGATGGCGAAGACTCGCCCCTGGGTCCCTGAAGTCCCGGCCTGAAAGCCCTGTCCCCGGCCTCGGCCCATGCCCTGGCCTGACTGCGGAGTCCCCGCTCGTGAAGTGGTAGGGGCCTGTGTCGTACCCTGCAATTGCAACTGATTTCCCTTTCCCTTGGTGGGGTAGGGAGGAATGAAGTAGGTCTGTGGATGCCCCACTGATGATTGGGACTGAGATGCCCCGTAGCTCTGTGATCCTTGCCTCTGAGGACATTCTCTCTTCAAGTGTCCTGGCTGGTGACAATAGTAGCATATCCGTGGGCCTCCCTGTTGTGTACCCCTGGAATTTTTCCCGCCTTGGGAAGATTGACCATGGCCTTGGCCTTGACCCTGATAGCCTCGACCCTGTCCCTGTGATCCCTGTGGGGTAGAAATCCTCTGTCTCTTCCCCGAGCTAGTAGTGGAGGACTGTCCCTCCTTCTTCCTGTCCTTTGATCCAGCCTCCCGAATCCTCTTGGCATCTTCCACCTCTCTCTCTATAGCCATGGCTGTCTCGACCATCTCATCAAAGTCGTGCAACCTGTGGCCAACAATCTTCCTGCGGATGGATAGCTTTAGGCCATTTTCAAACCTCCGTACCTTGGCCAAATCAGTGGCCACGTAGTCATCCGTAAAACGTGCCAATTCTGTGAACTTGGCCACGTACTGCATAACCGTCATCGCTCCTTGCTTCAAGTTTAGAAATTCATGGGCTTTTACTTCCTGAACAGCTGGTGGGAAATATTTCTTCATGAAGAGTTCTTGAAACTCTCCTCATGTCATCCTTCCGATGTCTATCGGCTTTGCCCATGTCCACCATTGATGGGCGCCTCCCTCAAACTGGAAAGTGGCCAATCGTATCTTCGTGGCATCAGATACAATCTCCATAGCTTCCAAAATTTTGTCCACCTGTTGGAACCAATTATCAGCTACCATCGGATCCCCTCCTCCTACAAAAGTTGGTGGGTTGTGGGACCTAAACTTCTGCAGGTTGTTCGAGCCTCCTTGGCCCACATTAGAACTGGCTTGCAAAAAGGTGGCGGTCATCGCGCCCATAGCCTCCATAAAGGCTTGTTGATCGAAAGCCGGTGGTGGTTGTTGGTTGTTTCGTCCACCCCGACGTCCCCTTCCTCTTGTTGCCATCTACACACACATAAGATAGCAATAGACCAATAACTTAGTATCTCAAAGTGGTATCAAATTACCCGATATCCACCAGTATTACACAGGTCGATGGATAACCAATCGGATAATTACAGACACCCGGACTTTGGGGTGTCACAGTTTGGTATCAGAGCCTAGGTTCACGATTTACCTAGGGCTTACAGGGCATGGGTTTAAGTCATTGCATCCAGTTTGTATTGCATGTTAAATGTATTAAATCTTTCATGCTATGTGTTATGAGATTATATGCATGATTAAATGTATATAGGAATGAGGTATTATGGTTAGAAACCATGAGTTGGGAAGGAAAAGGATGTGTCAGCCTATTGTGTACACATTTACCGATAGAGATATATTCTACTGTTTTAACTTTGATCCCTAACTTTGAGATACTATGTTATTGGTCTATTGCGATCTTATGTGTGTGTAGATGGAAACAAGAGGAAGGGGACGTCGGGGAGGACGAAACAACCAACAACCACCACCGACGTTCGATCAACAAGCCTTTATGGAGGCTATGGGCGCGATGACCACCACCTTTTTGCAAGTCAGTTCTAATGTGGGCCAAGGAGGCTCGAACAACCTGCAGAAGTGTAGGTCCCACAACCCACCAACTTTTGTAGGAGGAGGGGATCCGATGGTAGCTGAGAATTGGTTCCAACAGGTGGACAAAATTTTGGAAGCTATGGAGAT
This sequence comes from Ilex paraguariensis, assembly GCA_963454935.2. Taxonomy (NCBI): domain Eukaryota; kingdom Viridiplantae; phylum Streptophyta; class Magnoliopsida; order Aquifoliales; family Aquifoliaceae; genus Ilex; species Ilex paraguariensis. The sequence continues at coordinate 18,419 of CAUOFW020001235.1, forward strand.
TGTATCTGATGCCACGAAGATACGATTGGCCACTTTCCAGTTTGAGGGAGACGCCCATCAATGGTGGACATGGGCAAAGCCGATAGACATCGGAAGGATGACATGGGGAGAGTTTCAAGAACTCTTCATGAAGAAATATTTCCCACCAGCTGTTCGGGAAGTCAAAGCCCATGAATTTCTAAACGTGAAGCAAGGAGCGATGACGGTTATGCAGTACGTGGCCAAGTTCACAGAATTGGCACGTTTTACGGATGACTACGTGGCCACTGATTTGGCCAAGGTACGGAGGTTTGAAAATGGCCTAAAGCTATCCATCCGCGGGAAGATTGTTGGCCACAGGTTGCACGACTTTGATGAGATGGTCGAGACAGCCATGGCTATAGAGAGAGAGGTGGAAGATGCCAAGAGGATTCGGGAGGCTGGATCAAAGGACAGGAAGAAGGAGGGACAGTCCTCCACTACTAGCTCGGGGAAGAGACAGAGGATTTCTACCCCACAGGGATCACAGGGACAGGGTCGAGGCTATCAGGGTCAAGGCCAAGGCCATGGTCAATCTTCCCAAGGCGGGAAAAATTCCAGGGGTACACAACAGGGAGGCCCACGGATATGCTAATATTGTCACCAGCCAGGACACTTGAAGAGAGAATGTCCTCAGAGGCAAGGATCACAGAGCTACGGGGCATCTCAGTCCCAATCATCAGTGGGGCATCCACAGACCTACTTCATTCCTCCCTACCCCACCAGGGGACAGGAAAATCAGTTGCAATTTCAGGGTACGGCACAGGCCCCTACCACTTCACGAGCGGGGACTTCGCAGTCAGGCCAGGGCATGGGCCGAGGCCGGGGACAGGGCTTTCAGGCCGGGACTTCAGGGACCCAGGGGCGAGTCTTCGCCATCACACCACAGACTTTACCGGCAGATCAGTCAGTAATTCAGGGTACATTTCTTCTCTCTAGATTATGGACAAAAATATTATTTGATTTTGGTGCATCACATTCTTTTATTGCTACATCATGCCTACGAGACTTGGGTATAGAGGCCGAGACTCTGGATGAGCCCATGTATGTGAGTTCACCCCTAGGAGACAGAGTTTGTATTGACAAGATATGTCGGGGTTGTGAGTTGGAGATCGAAGGAACCCAACTTACTGTTGACCTTAGGGTTATCGAGATGACGGAGTTCGATGTCATACTCGGGATGGATTGGTTGGCGGCACATAAAGTCGTCATTGATTGCGAGCGTAAGAGGGTTACAGCTTACACTTTAGACGGGATTTGTTTCAAGTTTCAGGGGGAGAAACACAATGCCTTACCCCATGCCGTATATGACTCCCGATGGCACGGGCAATTGATAGGTTGGCTTGCTAGCCTTACACTGGAGGACGAGGAGAGACAGGAATTGGGTCTGCCTCGAGTCGTGTGTGACTATGCGGATGTCTTCCCGGATGAGTTACCAGGGTTACCACCGCATCGGGAGGTAAATTTCACTATAGAGTTACAGCCCGGTGTATCCCCTATTTCTATGGCACCGCATAGGATGGCACCAGCGGAGTTGCAAGAACTTAAAGTCCAGTTACAAGAGTTATTGGACAGAGGCTTTATTAGGCCGAGTACTTCACCTTGGGGTGCTCCGGTACTATTTGCCAAGAAGAAGGACAGGACGCTTAGGCTCTGCATTGACTATCGGCAATTGAATAGGGTCACTATCAAGAATAGGTACCCTTTGCCACGTATTGATGACTTGTTTGACCAGCTGAGAGGGGCACGGGTTTATTCCAAGATAGATTTGCGCACGGGGTACCATCAGTTGAGGATTAGAGATGTCGACATTCCGAAGACGGCATTTCGAACGCGTTATGGGCATTTTGAATTTATTGTGATGCCATTCGGATTAACGAATGCCCCAGCGGCATTCATGGATCTCATGCATAGGGTGTTCCAGCCCTACCTAGATCAGTTCGTTGTGGTCTTTGTTGATGACATACTGATCTACTCCAAGTCTGAGGAGGAGCATGAGGGTCACTTGAGGGTTGTTCTCCAGATCTTGAGAGACCACCAGTTGTATGCCAAGTTCAGCAAGTGTGAATTTTGGCTTACGGAGGTAAAATTTTTGGGACACGTGGTGTCAGCTTCGGGTGTGTCAGTTGATCCGGAGAAGGTTGAGGCAGTTATGAGTTGGGAGAGGCCGAAGTCAGTCTTTGAGATACGTAGTTTCTTGGGATTGGCAGGGTACTACCGGAGGTTCATCGAGGACTTCTCTCGACTAGCCGCACCTATGACCAAGTTGACCCGGAAAGAGGTCAAGTTCCAGTGGGATGAATCGTGTGAGAGAGCATTTCAAGAGTTAAAGAAGAGACTTACTTCAGCTCCGATTTTGATAGTTCCGGAGAGGGGACAGAGGTACACAGTGTATTGTGATGCCTCCAAAGACGGACTTGGGTGTGTTTTGATGCAGTCTGGGAGGGTGGTAGCTTATGGTTCTAGACAGTTGAAGAGCCACGAGCAGAACTACCCCACACATGACTTGGAGTTAGCGGCTATTGTCTTTGCCTTGAAGGCATGGCGCCACTATCTATATGGAGAACAGTTTGAGATATTTTCGGACCATAAAAGTCTGAAGTACATTTTCACGCAGCGGGACCTCAATATGAGACAGCGCAGGTGGATGGAGTACCTAGAGGACTATGACTTCACTTTGCATTACCATCCCGGTAAGGCAAATGTGGTGGCTGATGCACTGAGTCGAAAGTCACGGGGAGTTTTGGCCAGTATAGCTTCCCAGGAGTGGCTGATGCTTGAGACTGTTGGACAGTTCAGGCTACACTACAGAGGTCAGACTCGTGGCACTTTGGGGAGTCTAGCGGCTACGCCTTCCCTACTAAGCAGAGTGATCGAGTCCCAGGGCCAGGATACAGAGATATTGTCTATTAGGGATCGCGTACAGTCGGGTACAGGTGACGAGGGCTGGGCCATTCACGCGGATGGTAGTCTTCGGTTCAGGGGAAGGGTTGTGGTTCCCCAATCTGCAGATCTGAGAGAGGAGATCCTTAGGGAGTTTCATTGCTCCCGTTTTGCTGTGCATCCAGGTAGTACAAAGATGTACCATGATCTTCGCCGCCAATACTATTGGAATGGGATGAAGAAGCACGTTGGAGATTTTGTTAGTCGATGTCTCACATGTCAGCAGGTCAAGGCTGAACATCAGAGACCAGCAGGGTTGCTCCAACCTTTGGAGGTGGCTGAGTGGAAGTGGGAGCACGTCACGATGGATTTTGTGACTCACTTGCCACGGACATCGCGAGGGCATGACGCAGTATGGGTGATAGTGGATCGGCTTACAAAGTCGGCACACTTTTTGGCAGTACGAATGACCTTCACACTGGAGGATTTTTGTAGACTGTACATACGGGAGATAGTTCGATTACATGGGGTGCCCGTATCTATAGTATCCGATCGGGACCCTAGGTTTACGGCCCATTTTTGGGAGAGTTTTCAGCAGGCCATGGGAACACAGTTGATGATGAGTACCGCTTTTCATCCCCAGACGGACGGTCAGTCAGAGAGGACTATCCAGACCTTAGAAGACATGCTACGGGCATGCATCCTTGATTTCAAGGGTGGCTGGGAGGAGCATTTACCATTAGTAGAGTTCGCCTACAACAACAGTTATCAGGCGAGTATACAGATGGCACCTTATGAGGCACTTTATGGGAGGCCGTGTCGTTCTCCGATTTGCTGGACCGAGGTTGGAGAGAGACCCTCCACGGGTCCGAATTTGATTAGAGACACTTCAGAGAAGGTGGACTTGATACGGAAACGTCTTATCACGGCTCAGAGCCGGCAGAAGAGTTACGCTGACAGACGGCGACGACCTCTGGAGTTCGAGGTTGGAGATCATGTCTTCTTAAAGGTGATGCCTAAGAGGGGAGTGGTCAGGTTCGGAAAGCGGGGAAAGCTGTTGCCGAGGTATATCGGGCCCTTCGAAATACTTGAGAGGGTTGGTACAGTTGCCTATCAGTTGGCATTACCGCCTAATCTATCTGGTGTTCACGCGGTGTTCCATGTTTCTATGCTCCGAAAGTACACTCCAGATCCTACACACGTGGTGGATTGGGGTGAGCTAGTGGTTGATGCGGATGGAACCTTTGAGGAGGGACCAGTGCGTATCATGGACAGCCGAGAACAGGTTTTGCGGGGCAAGACTGTGAGGCTGGTAAAGGTGTTGTGGCAGCACCGTGGGATGGAGGAGGAGACATGGGAACGTGAGGACACTATCCGAGCTACCTATCCATTTTTGTTCGAGAATGGAGGTACATCTCTTACAGTCATAGAGTATTTAATGATTTTTTTGCATATGCATGTCGTTATATATGCATGTGGGTATAATTTCGGGGACGAAATTCCCTTAAGGGGGAGAGAATGTAAAACCCGATAAAAAAATATATATTAATCCTAATAAAAAAGGGTAAAATAATAATTAATTATTAAATTATGGGTCAAAAACGTAAATTTAAAAAATATATATATATAATATATATATATATATATATATATATATATATATAAGTGGAAGACTTTGTCTTCCACTTTTTGTGTGTTCTACAGCCGGCGAGAAAGAGAGAGTGAGAAAAAAAAAAGAGTTTTTATTTTTTTTTCTCTTTTCTTCCTTCTCAGATCTAGGAAAATTTAACCGTTTAATCGCTTCGGGCCAAGAACTAAAGTTGCTCTACTCAGCGAGAGCTACGCAACCACACCAAAGATCGTATTTTTCTTCGAAGGTATATCAAAGCCGATAATCTAGACCTAAAACTTAGGAAGCTAAATTTGGGCTTCCTTGGCGTTCTAGTAAGTGGTCTCACGCTACGAGAGGTAGGGTTTCCCTATTTAGATTTAATTTCAACTTAAAATATGACATATGGAATGAGTAGATTATGAGTGTATATCACATGTTAGGTCTTGACTAGTGGGTCAAATATAGAATTTATAATTAATCTTGTGATTAATAAAATTCTATTGTGATTAACTTGGTATAAGTTAATGTTAGTAGTTTAAACATGTTAATTGTATGTTAGCATTACTTTATATTTTAATGGAAGATCAAGTTTAATAAAATTATTAACTTGTTATATGATTGTGAAATAATATATATATGTTAAATGATTATTTAACATATGATTATTTTGGTGGACTTTGTGCTTATGTTAAACATGTTATCATGTTGCAAGTCATAGCATGCTAGTTGTGTAAATTGATGTGCTCTTTAGGTGTTTGATTAAATGCCTAGGTGAATACAAGTATGTTAGTTGAGTTGATTATCTTACATAACATGCTTGAGATCGTGTTAAAATGTCATTACATTGTATTTCATTATGCATGGGTTGCACTACATTCATGGGCATTGACATGAGTGAGAGTGTATGCATGGTATGAAATCAATCACCACGTAGGTGGTTGAACGTGGACTCGAAAAAGTCGCACCAAGGTTCGGTTGAGTCGCACGAGAAATTAAATGGATAAATGTGTTGGGGACAGCACGAAGGGCTAGATTCTCCCTCGGGTGCAAGACCCGCTTACTTGGTTTATACACTTTCCGGCGGTGAAATTCCAAAAAAGTGTAACGGCGGAAACGGAGCCGCATGTGGGATGTCCTGAAGATCCGTTGATGGTTGGTGTCCCATTGGTGTAATACCATAAATCATCTCCCCACAAAGACACAAGAAAATGAATTAATTAGCATTGAGTGTACATAACACCAATGATGGGGGCTTGGAATGCTCGGATACATACGCATGACATTGCATGTGTTATGGGAGCTCAGGATGGGGCTCGGGGTTGGTATTGCTTGCGTGAGTCTCATCTCATGGCATGACATGATCTATAACATTCAATCATAATAGACATATTTAAATGAATGTATCAAATGATCGTTGCATGTGACATTCCATATTCATTTAGGTTGAGAGGTATTCTCTATAGGAGTTACCCTATTGAGCGTTAGCTCACCCTTTATGGGAACATTTTTCAGGTATCACACAGGCTTCCACCGAAGGCGAGGCCATGGGCCCGCTTTGACGAAAGAGCCGGTCTGTGGCTTTTATTTTGACATTGTAGTCTCTTGTTTATACTTACTTTTGACCTTGTATAATTTTTGTAAAAAACATTGTTTATATTTACAAAGGCATGTATATGAGACTCTTTTGGGACATTTATTCTTTTACGAATAAATGTATGTACTGATAATGATTATGGTAGTATTCGAGACTATACAATTGTGAATGGATAGATAGACCCGGTGTGGTCAATGTTGTACAGGTTGCTTTTTAAGTAGAGCTCCTTGTACAAAGGAGACTCTGTCCAAATTTTGTTAAGTTATGTATCCCAAGAAATGGGGCATAACGGTGTGGTATCAAATCACCCGATATCCACTAGTATTACACAGATCGATGGATAATCAATCGGATAATTACAGACACCCGGACTTTGGGGTGTCACAAGTTCTCTGTTTTGACACGTAAGCATTTGAGTTCAAAATTAGTATAAAAAATTGTAAGTAAGCACACTTTTTAGTTTCCTTTTTTTAATATTAACTAAATATCTCTACCCTGATTCATGCATAACTGATATGAAAATATTTGAAAAGATTCTTTATAGTGTTATTGTGCTATATACAACCGTTTGAATTTTCAAAAATTGATATCAGTTCATTAGACACTAAATCTTTTTCTCCATTAAATCCAAACGTGCCAAAACTTTCGGTTATTAGATACACATTTCGGTTTTAAATATTTGTTTATTATTTAATAATCCTTAGCTTAATTCACGCATAACAGATTATTGTTTCCATTTTTTTGATCTGCATTATTGAGATAAAGATATTTAAATGTGATTGAGAGAGTCTCAAACCATTTGCCTATATCATCCAAATATTTTCTTATCAATTTAGTCATCGAGGAACAGTCGAATTGTTTTGTTTGCAGTTTTTCAAAACAAGTTCACAATATATTGGTATAAAGTGTGGTTGTAATCTTGTTTTCTTATTTAATATTGAAGAAATTGCTTTTTTAGAAATTCTGAATCGTAGAATTGTGATTGCTTTTTGTTCGATAGTCTCGTCTCATATGTTTTGGTTTGCGATTTTAGATCATTTAGATGTTTCTTATTATACTATTCTTCCTTATGTTTTATTCATAGGAACAATATAGACATAAAAACGCATAAAGCACTTTTCAGAAATTGTAATATCATTGTGTTTTCTAGTACACGATGTACAAAAATCCTATTTTTTGATGTACATAATATATGATTGAATGGATCTGTCATGCCTTAAATTTCACAAAAGCATAATTAAAAAAAAATACTTTGTTTATTCTAAAAACATATACCGGTTTGTTGTAAAAACATTTAGAAAAATATGTATTTAGTTTAAATAAATAATTTTTTTTAACAAAAAATTTCAACAGAGTTTTTTTTTTTTAAATCGAACATCTAGATAATTTGTGAGAGATACTTGTAATAGCATTAAACATAATAATTATACCCGACTAATCATTCACATTATATCAACCATAAACAACCCTTCTGATAACATCCACAAATAAATCATTACTGTTCAAAACTAGGGCAACAAATGGAGGCCCACACAGTTCTCCCAAACTCGGGTTATAATCTAATTATCCAAAATTTTTCAACATGAACATAATATATAGAATATTTAAAATCTTTATAAGTAAACTATTTAAAAGATTTCAATCTATACATATTCCCTCAAATTAACCAAAATATAAATCACTTTAAAATCTTCAATAATATACATCATCGTACATTATTCTTTATATACTTTAACTAAATATATAAAGTCATAACAACTATCTTTTGCCTCGACACTCTCACTATGCAGTCCACCAACATATGTTCATAACTGACAATGTTAAATAATAGGGGTGAGCAATCACACGCTCAGTAAGATAATCTTTTTCTCAAGTATATACAAGATTTTAAATACCAACTGTTCACAATCATAATGATAGGTAATGAAATAATTTATCAATAAGTTTAGATACACGATAAATAGTAACCATTTTTGAAAGTACACTAGGTACTATCATTTAAAATACATAAATTAAACATCAAGAAATTTATCCCATTAAAATCAAATCTCAAAGTAATCCTATAAAACATTTTTTCTTAAAACATAATGCAACACCATTGATTTTATAAAGTACGAAGTGAGAAATCCTTATACAAATATATGTATAATAAATCTAATAAAGTAATAATTTCTTATTTTGAACACAATTCTATAAACTTGTTCCTTATAGGCTATTTTTCAAAAATATTAATTCAACGTACTTTCACCTCAATCTCACCTTACTTAAGATATTTGTTGGAATATAAATTCATGTATGCTACTCATACGGACAAATATCATCAAACTAACACTGGTTCACGAATGAACCATCTCCGAAAAACCTTTTGAGTCTTGCACCCTAGGATCTCATTACCCTTCTTGCTTTTTAGGAGGGATGTGTAGGGCACAACTTGTGATGCCACACAGGCTGTCACCGAAAATCACTACCATCACCAATCCCCCTTAAAACTAGTAGTCACCTTGGTAACCCCCCTTAAGGGTCCCAACCGTCTACTGACCCTCTACCTGTTGGTACCGAGCATACAAGTTTCAAACTATAATTTCATAATCACCTTCCATTCCCAACACCAACCATAACTTCGACACTTTTAAAAAAAATATATAGTTTTACAAAATCTCACATTTCTATTTCCAACATAATACATTTTCAAAAAAAAAAATATAATTTGTACCATTTTATAGCAAGTTTCGCAAATTAAATTATTGAGAAGTTATATAGATCAATACCACCCTTTTCATACTTTAAAATAACTCAACAATACCCCAAATCATGGTAAAATATACTCAATCATATCATAAAAATCAATACATCTTTCCACAATTTATCATTTCAATACTTATATATACTTTGACATTTTATCAAACACATGATAGACATAAAATCTCCAAATACACATTTACAAAGGAACATACTCATTCTTAAGAGACAAATCAAATACATTATACTCAAAATCACATATATTATAAAAAATCCAAAATCTTAAGTTTAATCAAACTCCCATAACAAAAATCAAGTTAGGGTTTCAAACCCACAATACCCAAATTCATTTAATGTATGAGGGTTAATAAATTCATAGTAAACTCATCATTTAATTAAGACTCATAACATGTATTTAACTCATACTAATAAATAAATATAGAACATATATGAGATGCATCAATGTATATGCAAGAGAAAGGAAATCATATCTCAAAATCCAAGAACCCAAGCTCCACCTTCAAATCTTCAAGTGAATTCAAGAATCTCAAATAATGTTGCTAAGTTTTCAAGCAAAAGCCTAAGCTTTAATGACTTTCTTCTCTCTTCCCCTCTTTCTCTCTCTAATTCTAAGGTTTATGGAGTAGTATTGGGTGAGAGGTGTGAGAAAAATGAGAGAAATAGAGGTGAAAATGGGGTTATAAGGGCTGAAATTCACGTCAGGTATTGTTCACATGACTCCAAAAAAATGTATTTTCTCAAAAATTATGGTTTTGCCCCAAAACTTCTCCAATTTGATCCGTATAACTACCCTAAGATTTTTCGACGTTTTGGATCCATTTTTAATATTACTTTAGGCTAAATACATTTATTTTTATGAGTTCTATACAAATCCAAGCCAAATTATACCCAAAATGTCAAGTTTATAATTTTTACCCCTTTGAACCACTATATGAACTAAACGTTTATTCCAAGGTTTTTGGATCTCTCGAATTCAATGGTAATGTTATTTTGACAGAAAAAAGTTAATAAATTTACTTAATTACTCTTATCAACCTTAAACAGTTTAAAAATTAAATTTGACTCAAAAGTCAATTCGCATGTAGCTCAAACTTATGTGACTATTCATTTAACAACGATTCAAAATTTCTTTCATCATTTTAAAAATATTATCAAGTTAATATCATTTATATTTTTATGACACACGGGATCTCACAATCCACCCCCCCATAAAATAAGTTTCGTCCTCGAAACTTAGGTTTCCTCGTCTAAATCTCAATTGTTAACCACCAATCCAACTAAGTGAATTCCATTCACCAACATAAGAGTATATGTTCAGGTTTCTGTTGTGAATTTACTATCTTCACCATCACATATTTATATAAGGCTGATAATCAACAAATCTACCAATCTCATACAACAAGTATATGGTCAATTAAAATATTTTCAAGTCCATTCCTGCCATCACATTTCTTCACTTCAACTTAAATCTTATAATATTGCTTCATGTCCCATAATAACGCCTCAGATTCTACCATGTTTGCCCCATCATCACAGTTATCATAAGTCCTCAAATTCACGTTCTTTTTAAACTATCAAACTTTTCCAATAACTTGTACGACTACCAAAACTAATTTCTTACCACGATTCACCACTAGATTGGCGACTTCATTGTTTACTTGTCACCTACGGTAATCATTTAATTCTCGATATTAGAGTCATTCAACATACCATTACACTCTTGCCCCATGCTCCCAGCCATACTACTCCAAAGTACAAGGCTCAAGACATGACACGACTCATGACATGGTCCGACCCAAGACATGCATGACCCTATCCACTCAATTTTTTAACTACACCTACTTCATATATTTCTCATACCTGATCAAATACTATTATTAACCGTTAGAAAATTTTCACACACACTCGGTATTATCGTCACAATATTTAACGTTTCAATATTACTACTAAAGAATCAAACAAAAAGTCCTGGAAAACTCTCATTTTTATTCTTGTATAATATATCCTCTATTTAATCCACTATGTAGCATTAAATCCTATGACAAACTTGAAGTCGTTGTGATTTGGTGAACACCACAAGATTGTGGATAATGATAATTTTCAAAATAGACACCTAGTTATCAAAGAAATTGATTTTTACGTCTTAATTATACTTTTCACCTTTATCTGCGTAATCATAACCAAATGGTTAACCCTAACAATATAAATAACCAAATGTTTTCACTACACACTTTGATACTAATTTTAATTTTTCAATTCACTTTTTTTAGTCCATTTTAATCAAAACTAACAACCGATAAAAATTCTCATTGGTTATCTCTCATAAGTACAAAATGCATGCAGAACCCTCGATTAATACTTTTAAAACTATCATAATACCTCAACATTTTAAACCAATTTGATCTATCCTATATCTTTCTTTGACTTTTCAATAAGATTTATCGTCAAACATTGTCTTCGAGTGTTGGGTCGTCACTTAATGCCTATTTCAATTGAAAACTCATTATTATCTCCCAAGAGTTAGATGTCCAATGCTGTTATGATAACAAGAAAGTGCCTCAAGTAATAGCCCTTAGCGAAATGTTATAGCTTCCTTATGTCCAAGATTACAACACATTTTACGGAGCTCTTAAGTCCCTATGATTCAATCCAGAACCTTAATATTTCTTGAACTATAAAATATAACCAATATAAAATTATATTTCTAAGGGTCCAAATCATTCTTCAATTCCATACCACTAATCACCATAACATCAAAAATTTCTCATGATCCACAAGATGATATCCATTCGTCAACAAATAGAATAATCTCGTACTTTAATCGAAACTTAATTAATCATTCGTCTGTTAATATCAAAATCACCATGTGTAATTTTCAACATCAATCTACCATATTAAAACCTTTTAACATCACAATCAACTGCAAAGATTTTGTTTCAAAAATCTATGATCTTTAATACCAACAATTCTCAACCCCGGCCTATCAAACCTAATGATGGATTGAAAAGATCTCGAGATAAACTTTCAAATTTCTAAAATATTTAACTTCCAAAGATATTAAAAGATGTCACACCACGATAAGAGTTTATGTCGAATATTGAACATTATCATTGTTCTATTAGTTACTCAATATAAATGATCTCAAATTTTTGAACATCTATGCTCCACAGTCCAACAATATTAAGGGACAAAAATTTATTAAACTTTGTAGGTTTTCATAGCACGGGACTTCAAAATTTTAGTCCATACCCTTGATCTTTATTTTCATTTAAAGTCCATGAGTACAACATAACTATCAACCCCACACTCAACTAAGAGATTCCCAATTATCACTAGATTTAGATGGTCTAAATATTGTGAACAACAAATACTACAAAATAAAATCACATGAGAACTGAACTAGTTCATGCTCTGCCCCCAAAGATAAAACCTTCCATGTATTTTAGACAGTTATTGTCCTATAACGTTCACACATAGTCTAATCTCTCATAACTTTTCATGTTATTACTAATTTTCTTACTCCATATTTCTTTTCCTTCAAAGGCTTACCATGTCATTCTCAATCAATCTTCAAACAAAGTCATTTAATATAACTCATCATTTATTGTACCACGATCCTCCAATCATACTCTTTCTGAACAATTCTTATAACCCAATTGTGCAAAAATTAAGTCGTCACTTAAAATTTAATTCTACCCAAAGTAATACTAGCCAACTATCCATATTACTTCCAAACTACTATCGATAATCAAATACATGGTCATAAAACAACCTTCAATCCACTCAAAATCAAAATCACAATTTTTACTCATATTTCAAAATCGACACCAAACCTTAGTTATTTTTATCATACTCCTTCAATTGATTGTATTTGAGCATTGTACTATATTATAGTATCTTAGTCACCTTCATGGAAGATATATCCATCTCAAAGTTTTTACCATCAAACCAAAATTTCCAATCTTTCTTCAATTCTTAACCTCTCTATCAATTCCAATTACTTGACCTAACAAAAATTATATAAAGGACGTCATAGTTGACCTTATCTCCAAGCAACATAACTGAATTACCGCACATCCTTGACTTCACAAAGTGAAGCAACTAAGGATCAAGCAAAATAATTAAATTGAAATAACCTAAAAAAAGTTATAAAATCATAAATCGTCATACCTTGAAGCCTTTTACTTTCCTACATTTTCAGCCAAAATACACTAATACTCTCTATGACATCCAAAACTCATGACACAAAAATAATGTCTTTGTCACCATACATGTCTTCTAACTATCTCCAATAGTGGCATACTCATTTCCCTTCAACTCTCATTTAAGACCTAATCTCTAAGTTTTAATACCAACTTGTCACGCTCCAAATGTCACAAAAGCGTGATTAAAAAAAAAAATACTTTGTTTATTTCAAAAACACATACCAGTTTGTTGTAAAAACATCTAAAAAAGTATGTCTTTAGTTTACATAAATCATTTTTTTGAAAAAAAAATTCAGCAAAATTTCCTCTGAAAATCGGGCATCTAGATAATTTGTGAGAGCTATCTGTGAGAGCATTAAACATAATAATTGTACTTGATTAGTCATTCACATCATATCAACCATAAACATCCCTTCGAATGACATCCAAAAATAAATCATTACTGTTTAAAACCAGGGTAACAAATGGACGCCCACACAGTTCTCTTAAACTCTGATTATAATCTAATTATTCAAAATTCTTCGTCATGAACATAAAATATAGAATATCTAAAATCTTTATAAGTAAACCATTTAAAAGGTCTCAATCTATACATATTTCCTCAAATTAACCAAGATATAAATCACTTACAAATCCTCAATAATATACATCATTGTACATTGTTCTTTACATACTCTAACTAAATATATAAAGCCATAACAACTATCTTTTGCCTCGACAATCCCACTATACAGTCTACCAACATATGACTATAACTGAAAATGTTAAATGATAGGGGTGAGCAACCACACGCTCAGTAGGATAATATTTTTCTCAAGCATTTACAAGGTTTTAAAAACTAACAGTTCGCAATCATAATAATAGGTAATGAAATCATTTATCAATAAGTCTAGGCACACGATAAGTAATAAAAATTTTTGAAAGTACACTACGTACTATCATTTGAAATACATAAGTGCAACATAAAAAATTTACCAAGTCAAAATCAAATCTCAAGGTAACCCTATAAAACATTTCTCCTTAAAACATAATGCAATACCATTGATTTTAAAAAATACAAAGTGAGAAACCCTTATACAAATATATGTATAATAAATTTAGCAAAGTAATCATTTCTTATTTTGAATACAATTCCATAAACTTATTCTTTCTAGGTTATTTTTTAAAAATATTAACTCTACATACTTTTGTCTCAATCTCACCTCACTCAAGAGATTTGTTGGAATATTGGCTATTGGTTTATTGGCACCAAAAATTCATGTATGCTACTCATATGAAAAAATATCATCAAACCAACACCAGTTTATGAATTAACCATCCCTGGGGAACTTTTTGGATCTTGCACTCTAGGGTCTCATCGCCCTTCTTGCTTTTTCAGGGGGAATGTGTAGGACACAATTTGTGATACCACACAAGCTGTCACCGAAAATCACTACCATCGCTAATCCCCACTAGAACTAGTAGTCATCTTGGTAACCCCCCTAAAGGGTCCTAACCGTCTATTAACCCTCTACTTGTTGGTACTGAGCATACAAGTTTCAAACCATAATTTCATGATCACCTTCCATTTCCAACACCAACCGCAATTTCGACACTTCAAAAAAAAAAAATACATAGTTTTACGAAATCTTACATTTCTATTTCCAACATAACACATTTTCAAAATAACTTACATACACACCAAAAATACAATTTGTACCCTTTTATAGCAAATTTTGCAAATTAAATGATTGAGAATATATATATATATATATATATATATATATATCAATACCACCCTTTTCATACTTTAAAATAACTCAACAATACCGCAATTCATGGTAAAATATACTCAATTATATCATAAAAATCAATACATTTTTCCACAATTTATCATTTCGATACTTATAGTCACTTTGACTTTTTATCAAACACATGATAGACATAAAATCTTCAAATACACATTTACAAAGGAACATACTCTTTTTTTTTCCAGAAGGTAAAGTATATTAAAATAAAACAAATATACAAGGGTAATCAGCCATAAAATGTACAATGAAGTCACGTAGGACCCAAAAACAAACATTAAAAAATTCAAAAAACCGAGGCTCAAAACACAATCCCCTTAACACCACTGATATGCAAGATCAGACCAAGTACGACAAGAGAACAAACACAAAGAACAATGGTTCATATGAACCCATAGCAAGCCATTTGCTATAGCAAAAATCAGCATCAACAACGCAGCTGTAACAAACATCAAGCAGCAAGCAAAACAGCCCATCACAACACAGCAGCAAGCAAAACAGCCCAGCATAACACAGCAGCAAGCAAAGCAGCCCAGCACAACACAACAGCAACAAACATCAAGTAGGCAGCCCCAAGCTCGTAAATCAAAAAATAAAAACAGAGATCCATCTCAAGTTAGGAATTCTGAGAGAAGTATAGGCCTTGAGCCAATACTTCCCCAAGAATCCCAAACCGAGATGAATGGAGGCAAGCCTTGTAAACATCAAATCATTGATGCAACAAGCATCAAAATTAGCCTGTAAAATCTTTCCATCCATAGATAGTAAACAGTAAAAGCCAGAGAGATCCTAAGAGTGCACGCTTCCGTACTATTCTGCCAGTTAACCCACTGATTTGCAAGATAGCAATCCAAGATCTCACGTCATAGGAAGGAAAGATTTCCCTTGCCACAAACACTATGCATTTAGGCATTGAGTTGGTAACTGCCATTGCATTGCTACCTGCTGGTTATGTTGACAATTATCAAACCTTAGTGAAGCCATTTTGTCCCTAATGACCATCAATATACTGTGTAGTGTTGAATCATGGTCCATGAATTGATTCCTGAAGAGCCTGTTGTTCCTCTCCCTCCATAGGTAGTAGACAGTCGTTTGGAGGCATAATTTCTTTAACACAGTCAATAAGGAATTGCCTTTCCAAAGTAGAGCAGCCCAGGGAATAAAATCAGTCCAGCATCTATATTGCCAAGCTTGAGAGCTCATAGTCATAAGCTTGTTCCAAATAACCTGTGAATAAGAACAGTCAAAAAACAAGTGAGAATGAGTCTTAGTAGCCCTTCTACAAAGAATGCAGTCAACTCCCATATTAGGATTGAATAATTAAATCCTATCTTTTGTGCTCAATCTCCCTTTAACGGCCATCCACATGATAAAACTCATTCTGGGGATTGCCTGCTTAAACCACACAAGCTTGAACCAAGGTACTTTTGGATTGGAGCTCCTGACGGTTACCTAAGCAGAATCGGTTGTGAACTTCCCACTTGTACTAGGATTCCATTTAACCCTATCCTCTCTTGCTTGATTAGGAACATATGCTGGCATTGAGTTGGCTATTTCCTTGATTTCAGCAGTAGTGCCCCAAGGCCAATGCCATTGGTTGTTGGTTATGATGCAACTCACTTTTGCTTCCCTGGGCAGTCTAGAGTCTGCGATTATCCTGGGATCCCAATTCATTGTGAGGGGCCCATTGGGGTGCCAATTATCATACCAAAGACTAGTGGATTCACCATTCCCAATCAAATGTGTTAGGTGTGGTCTGAACAACCTCCTTGCTTTCAGTAGGTTTTGCCAGTTCCATGAGCTAGTGCTAGAGCCCTTTACTACCCAGAGGCTTCTGCCCTTCAGGTGATAAGCATGGATCCACTTGGTCCATAGGCTCTCTTTATCATTGAACAATAGCCACAAACAATAGCCACATGTACCTCATCATGAGAGCATTCCTTAAGACATTTAATTTCCAGGCCTCCCTCATGTTTTGGTCTGCATATCTCAATCCAAGCTACTTTTGCCCCAGAAGTTGTCAGCTCAACCCCTTTCCACAGAAAAGCTCTCATTATCTGCTCAACCTTATCCAAAACTTGCACTGGTAAGATGAGATGACCAGAAAATGTGGATACTACCAAGCACAAATGTTATCAGCTGCATCCTCCTTGCATATGAAAGAAACCTGTTTGTCCAGCTCTTGACTCTGCTTTCAATTATTTTGATAAGAGGGAGACAATGTATAGTCCTCATTCTGGTGGAGATCAGAGGAATCCCCAAGTACCTGATGGGCAGGTTGCCTTTAGGGAAGTCAAATAAATCAATAATTTGCTTCGTGTCTTGAGGATCAACAGCTGCCATGAATAAAGAACTCTTCTTGGGATTAACTTGTAATCCTGATAGCCATGGAAATTGGTTTAAAGCCTCCTTTAATGTCGTAGCAGATTGAATATCCCCATGACAGAACATCAGTAAATCATCAGCAAATGTGAGTTGACATAACTTCAGCTTTTTGCACCTCCAATGGAACTTAAACTGAGCGTTGGAGTTGATTCTTTGATTTGTTGACAATGAGAGGACCTCCATAGCCAAAACAAATAGGTAGGGGGACAAAGGATCCCCTTGCCTTAGCCCCCTTGCACTGGGAAAAAATCCTTCAAGTTCTCCATTAATGTTCACTGAGAACTTAGGAAAAGCAATACAAGACCATATCCAGCTCTTCATTCTAGCAGGAAGATTGAAAGCTTCTAATGTGTCAATTATGAACTGCCAATCAATGGTATCACAAGCTTTCATGATATCGACCTTTACAGTACATCTAGGTGAACCCCTCTCCTTGTGATAATCCCTCATAATCTCTTGTGCTAAGAGAATGTTATCACTGATCCTCCTCCCTGGTATAAAGGCTGACTGGCTAGGATTGATAATGCCATTCAAATACTTTTTTATTCTATTAGCAATGATCTGGGAGATTGCTTTGTAGATCACATTGTAGCATGAAATAGGCCTGAACTCCCCCATAGTTGTGGGATTTTGTACTTTGGGTACCAAGGTGATGATGGTATTGTTGAATTCTCTCAACATGTTCCCAGTGGAAAAAAACTCTCTAATTGCACCTATAACATCGCCTCCTATCACTGGCCAAGCCTCCAAAAACACCTCCCTTATCTCATCCGCAGAAACCTCTCTTATCATGTCTTTCGACTGCTGTTCATTAAGTTTTGGATGCACCATGCAGAAAAGAATTCTTTTCCTTGCTTGACCACTACTAGTAGGGCTTTTACTTCCAAGCAGTTGCTGATAGAACTCCACAATTTCTCTCTTCACTGTTATGTCTCCTTCGATTGTGACCCCATTTTCTGTTTGGAGAGACAGGATTTTCTTTCTGTTCCTCCTCTTAGTCATAGTCTGGAAAAAGTATGCTGTATTTTTGTCTCCCTCCTTCAACCACAATACTCTTGATTTCTGTTTGAAAAAGGATTCTTCATTTCTAGCCGCATTGGATTGGCTAGCTAAAAGTTGTCTTTCTTGGACTTTGAGGCTATAATCCATTGGATTGTGAGCTAATCTGCTTTAGCACCTTTCCAAAGCCTCTTTTGCTTCCTTTGCAATTGCAGATACTTATCCCACCTCTTTACTTCTAGATTTGAAAATGGCCTTAAGTTTCTTGAGTTTGCAGCTAACCTGGAACTGTTGTGTTCCTTGAATGGGCTCCCTCCAGATCCCTTCCATAGTAGTTAAAAAGTCCCCCCTTTCTGCCATAAAGTCAAAGAACTTAAAGGGGCTCCTTCTTTTCCTTTTTTCTTGTCCAATTTTGAGAGTGAAAGGGCAATGGTCGGAAGCACCTGCAAGTAGAAAAATTGCTTCTGATTGTTGAAAATTAATGTTCCACGCTTCACTAACGAGCACCCTGTCAAGCTTCCTGACAATACACCCTTCCACACACTCATTCTTAAGAGACAAATCAAATACATTATATACAAAATCACACATATTCTAAAAAATCCAAAATCTTAAGTTCAATCAAACGCCCATAACAAAAATCAAGTTAGGGTTTCAAACCCACAACAACCAAATTCATTTAATACATGTAGGTTTACAAATTCATAGTAAACTCATCATTTAATTAAGACTCATAACATGTATTTTGCTCATACTAAACAAATAGATATAGAATATACATGAGATGAATCAATGTATATGCAGAAGAAAGGAAAACCCTACCTCAAAAGCCAAGGACCCAAACTTCATCTTCAAATCTTCAAGTGAATTCAAGAATCTCAAATAATGTTCCTAAGTTTTCAAGCAAAAGCCCAAGCTCTAATGATCTTCTTATCTCTTCCTCTCTCTTTCTCTCTCTAATTCTAAGGTTTATGAAGTAGTGTTGGGTGAGAGGTGTGAGAAAAATGAGAGAAATAGAGGTGAAAATGGAGTTATAAGAGCTGAATTTCACACCGGGTACTATTCATAGGACCAAAACAAATGTATTTTCTTCAAAATTATGGTTTTGTCCTAAAACTTCTCCAATTTGATCCATATGACTACCCTAAGGTTTTTTGACATTCTGGATTCATTTTTAATGTTATTTTAGGCTAAAAACATTTATTTTTATGAGTTCTATACAAATCCAAGTCAAATTGTACCCAAAATGTCAAATTTATAATTTTTACCCATTTGAATCACTATATAAGCTAAACGTCTATTTCAAGATTTTCGGACCTCTCAGATTGAATGGTAATGTTATTTTGACATAAAAAATTTAATAAATTTACTTAATTATCCTTATCAACCTTAAACAGCTCAAAAATTAAATTTAATCTAAAAGTCAATACGCATGTAGCTCAAACTTATGCGACTATTCATTTAACAACAATTCGAAATTTCTTTCATCATTTTAATCATTTTAAAAATATTATCAAGCTAATATCATTTATATTTTTATGAAATACGGGATCTCACGGGATATATGTATTTGATGTCACTGTTTTTGTTAATGTTGTTTAATTTCTTTTTTATTTGAATCATATTCTTTCCTTGACATGTACTATTGGTTGGATGGATGCATATGTTTGTGTTTTTTCTCTTTTATCACGGTGTCACGCATTGCCCTTATTATGTTTTGTATTTTTGACTTATACTCTAAACCAAATATTTGATTCCTTTATGGAGTTAGCATTGTGTTTGATGCTTTATAAAATCTTGTGCTGAGATTTTTTTATGACAATTGTTGATGTGTCAATTATTTGGTAAGACACCAATTGCCTACGCTTGAGCTTTATATTGATTTTTGAATGATGATCTTGTTCTTGCCATGTTTTGTGCCAATCCATAAAATATGAATTTCACTCATTCACATATTCATCTGTTTAACAACATAATAAAAATAACCACAACATACAGTGACATCATAGAGTGCATTGATGGAGGGACTGCATAGACCGACTTTATAGAGTAACATATTCAAATTTGTACTAAATCCAGATTGCATTAATAATACCAAAGAGCGTAAATCTTAATTTTAAAGTGATAATATATAGAAACATATTAAATAAATTATTTATCCATCCTTGCCTACAAGTTTTTTCAAAAAATATTTAATTGAACAAAGAATGAATTTCGTATTTATAAATTTTAATTCAAATTGGGAATTTTTTCTTAGAGATTTGGGGGTATATAGAGAACAAGATCATTTACTATACAGTGACTATTATTCAACAAATGAGATTATAATACATGTTATTATGTTAGTGAATACAAGAATCCAATCCTAATGATGCTCATTGATGATGAAAATAAGATGTCGACAATCGTTTTTGTTGAAGATGAAACCCTATAACTTAGATGCACTCGAGGAAGTTTTTTTTATGCATGCTTAAACGTCTTTGAGAAGGCAATTTTTGAATTTTCTAAAATCTTTTGTCTCACGGAATGTATAAGAATCTTGTTCAAATTTAAAATGTATGTAGAATATGGGTTTCGTCTTCCGTTGTTTGATCAAAAAGTGATCATTAATGGCGTTCTTTCAAAGGCTAATATATTTAATTTCCTAATCAATTACCTGATAGCAGTTAATTTGTTTTTAGGGGTATATTAGACCTATTGTTCCCAACTGGGCTTTTAGCCAAAAACTTTAGAGAAAATTGGAGGTGAGTTCCCCTAAATGTACTTGTTTGGAGATAAGTCCGATAAAGAAACTTATAGGGAGCTAAGTCCATGTTTAAAATTATATGTAATGACTTAAGTCCACTTTTTTTTTTTTTTATCTCAAAAACACCCCTAACGGTGTTAATTTTGGACAATTATGGAAAGTCATAGGTTAGATATTTTGAGATATATTTGGTAACAGATTGTTCAATTTTTTAAGGAAACATAATATATCATATTCGGCTGCATGATTTACGTCAAAGTTATTGGGCTATTAACTCAAATTCATATCAAAATTTTCCATTAACAATTTAAATTCAAATTTAATTTCTAAAGCACAGGAAATTCGTTGTTTACTATACAAGCTTCAATCTCACCGGAAATTCGAACGGTATTTTTTCTTTCTAGGAAGCAAGCAGTGTTTTACTTCTTTACATGATACCACTACGTCATTTGTGTTTGATAGGAATTTCGAAGGTGATACAAGAAGTAGTTGGGAGTTCTTACAGGTCAACTTACTTGTTCTTGATTTCCTGAGATATTTTCATTGTAATTTGCTGATTTACATAATATGATTAATAGTGTTGTTAATACATTTACCATAAATTGAAAGTTAGTTGCCGAAAATTCTATGTTGCTTACCGAAATTTCGTATTGCAACTTTTTTTCACCGAAGGTATTTATTTTGAAATTAGGTACTAAGTTTATTTTTCATGTTACTGTTCGTTCTTTTATTGGAATTAGAATTGATTATTTTTTATTTTTTTTCCTTTGTTATTGCCGAAATTCAATGTCACTATCCGATATTCGTATCGCGACGTTCTTTACTAGAGTTTTTTTTTTTTTTTTTAAAATTAGGTTCTAAGTTTTTTTTTCATGTTAGTGGTGGTGATTTATTGGAATTAGAATTGATTATGCTTGATTTTCTATATTTTCTCCTTTATTTTTGTTTTATTGGTTATAACAGATGGAAGATAACATATTGGTTTGTTGCAAGTATTCTTTTGAGACTGTTGTACTAAGAATTTCAATGAATTCCACGATTGATGATGTGTTACATGGTGTTTGTGACAATTGGAATGGTTTGAGTGTAAATTGTGTTGCCTTGTTGTACGCTATTCCTGGACATCCGAATTGTGCTTTGCAAAATGATCATGATGTGAGAAACATGTTTTTCATTGCACGATCTGTTCAGCTAAATTTTGTTGATGTTACAGTTGGTGTTAAAGGAAATGAGGTTCGTGATTTTGAGGGTGGGGAAGCAGTGGAAAATTTTGAATTAATTATTGACCCTTTTGGTCGCGAGGATGATCTTCTCCCTCGTTTTTGTTCTCACAATGAGAAGGTTTTGTTGATTAATGGATGGTCAAATAAAATAGTAGAGGTTGGTGAAAAGTTTAAGGGAGGAGTAGCTGATTTTCAGAATGCTTTATGCAAATATGCAATTGAGGATAGTTTTCAATTTAATTATGTGAAGAATGAAAAACAATGGGTGAAGGCTGAATGTGCCATGAAATATTCTACTGTACTGGGTGTGAGTGGTTTGTTGTTGCTACACTCCAGCAGATAAATGGATAGTTTTACATTAAGAAATTAAACAATGAGCACACGTGTGGTGTGGCTGCATGTACGATAAAGAACAAAAGATTAACTTCTAATTTGGTTGGAGGTCTTATTGTTGACAACGTCTAACAAAAACTTGACACATGACCTGTTGATGTGAAAAATATGTTTCATATAGATTATAGTTTGACCATATCATATGATCAAGCTTGGATGAGTGTTGAAAAAGGAATGGGTATGCTGTTTGGGATCATTCGTTATCATACCAACAATTACAGTGGTATGTACAGACTGCTAATGAAAGTAATCGAGGTAGTCATTTTGTGTTGGAAGGTGATTCGGACACAGCATTTTGATAGGTGGTTCATGTCATTTAAGGCATGTATACATGGATTTAACTATTGTCGACCTATATTGTTCATTGATGGTACATTTTTAAAGGGAAGGTATAAAAGCATTATTTTGTCTGCAACTGCAAAAGATGGCAACCAAGGTGATTTTTTTGTTGGTTTAATTTGGTGTTACTGATTTTATGTTACTGTTACATTTTTAATATTTTGCTTGTATGTTACTATTTTTTATGTTACTGTTTGTGTTGGTATATGTATTGCATGTTTGTTCCTCTTGGCTTTTGCTGTTGTTGATTCGGAGAATGAGAGTAATTGGCATTGGTTTTTAGAACAATTAGCTGAGATTGTTGATAGTACTAGGGACCTTACACTTATGTCCAATCGCAACATTGGCTTGGTGGAAGCAATGCCAAAGGTGTTCCCAACGGTGCACCATTCGTTCTGCCTATAACACCTAAAAGCAAATCTAAGAAATAAGTATAGTAGGGGTCGCTTTACCCATGTGTTTCACAAGCGGATGGTTTTTTTGTTTACATTGTGTGCTTATGCTCCGATAGAGGCATTTTTTAATGAAAAGCTGGATGCGTTTCGACGTGAAAGAGGAGTCATTGCTGATAAGTTCTTAAAAAACCTTTTGTTTGAGAAATGGGTGAATGTTTTTTTTAAGGGAAAACATTATGGAGAGATGTCTTAAAATGCGGTTGCGTCATTCAATGCTTGGATCACGAAGTTGTGTAACCTACCTGTCACAAGCATGATTGACACACTAAGAGGGCAGATCATGAAGCAAATGGGTTGTCGCTTGAATACATCGTTACAGTGGAACGACATTAATTATCTAAATATTGAAACCAAACTTCAAGCTGCTTTCACAGAGTGTCATTCCTAGTCTGTTAGGGGTGTCATCAAGTCATGTTTTCGAGGTTAATGCACATCCTTCATTGACAATTGACATTGAAAATTGCACGTGCTCATGCCACCAACGATAGATCAACGGTTTACCATGTGCCCATGTTATGGCCGCATTTCAAAAGAGTGGTAGGAACATCAATGAGTTTTTTGATTACTTTTATCAGGTACTGTGTTATTCTGAGCCTATACACCCTATTCCTACACTCAGTCGTCCTGACTTTTCAACGGTTAACGTTGATATGTTGCCACCATTGTCAAAAAAACAACCAAGCTGTCCAAGAAAGCGTAGATTTAGGTCTAGAGGTGAGCTTGTTAAAAAAATTCATTGTGGCCGTAGTTATAGTTATAATAAGAAGACTTGTAACGAGCCATTGTAAAATTCTATATGTTTTATTGGAATAAGATGTTATTTTTATTTTTTCAACTCTTGTGTTTGTCATGTTACACATTGAGAATACCATGGATTATCCAGTGTGATAAATTAATAGTGTAGTATTATTCTCGCATTGGTTTATATGTTTTATGTTACTATTAATGTGACCCCAATGTTACTATTTAATGCTGATGTTAGAGAGTAACCAATGTTACTATGTAAAAAGGATTTTTTGTGATTGCTTAATTTGGAGGAAATTTAAATCATGTTACTTTGTTTGGGTAACCACATATGAAAGAGTTTTCAACTATTTTACAAAGAAATTATACAAACAATTCCCAGTCATGTGGCTAACAACATTTACATTCACTAACAACTTCATTTCAGCATTCTAAAATCAAATAGGATATGTAATTTGGAACAATTTTTGAGAATGTTACTGTTTGGGTTACTATTTGAATAACAATGTGGACAGAATTTCCTTTATTCCACAAACATTCTATTACAATCAAATATCAACCTGCCAACAATTACAATCAATTTCTAACCAAATATCAACCACCCAATAATTACAACCAATTTCTAACCAAATATCAACCACCCAACAATTACAACTAATTTCTAACCTATTCTGCAATTAGCCTAACCAATGCTGCAATTAGCCTAAAAATGAATATCTACCCCCACACATTAGTACTTCCTGTTTGTCTTGGTATCTCTTTCTCAATCTAAATCTTGTCTTGTGGTCTTCAACAGTCCATGCATTCCTATGGTTAATGAATGCAGACACCATTTCAATCCATAGACCTGTAAGTTGTTGTGGTTTTAATTTCTCTTCTATTGGCTGCCCACGAGCAAGCGGCTGCATTAAGAAACACACGTACAATCCGCAGTCGACCTTGCATTCATGTATTTTTGTTAATGATATTTAATGTAATGTACTTAAAGATATACTATTTTATTATTTACGTACTTGTCACCTCTTTGTTGAGGACATTTCTCATATGAGTACATTGGACATTTGATGTCTTGTGTGCTGACAATAATTTTATCTTTTGTTTTCAATGACTTCCTTTGTCCTTCTTTGGATGCCATCTTCACATATTCTTTCTGTCATAATAAAATGTTGTTAATTTTGACCAAGGAAAATATATATCAAACAATGTGGATTTTTCACATTTTAGTAACTTACCAAATTTTTTGCAGCCTCAAACCACTTATCCATCATTCCACTGCGAGGTTTCAAAGAGTTATAGTGGATCCATTCACATGCTTCTGTATCCAGTACAAGCAAGGTTCAGTGGAACGGTATGAGTTGGCTGCGCTGTGTATCTAAATTCTTTGGGAACACAAGTAATGGCCAAACCTGCCCCATATTCAGATTGTTGTCTATCTCAACCTGTCATGGGTGTTCTTGCTCCCAACCGCTACGGATGTCTACATATTAATCAATAGTAACCTATAAATTTTAGAGGCTGAACAATACTAATATAGAACAGTAACACAACTAATATTTTATACAGTAACATTAATGTTAATATATTAACATAGACACAACAGTGTTATAATAATTTCATTCATAGTAACACGAATGTTACTGTATTTGTGTTACTATGTTTATGTTAGTAATTCAATACTCCAGCAATCAAGAATTCAACGTAGATTACACAATCTCACCGAGCACTGATTGTTGACATTCATGTTACTATTTTAACACAAACACAACAGTGTTACAATAGTTGCATTCATAGTAATACTCATGTTACTAATTCAATAATCTAGCAATCAAGAATTAAGTATAGATTACACAAACTCACCCAACACAGCCTGTTGAAAAAGAAACATTTGTAATTTGCTTCCTCCATCAGTATTTCTCCCCAACAATCAATCACTTGAGTAATAACACTATTTTGTTAAATAACAAATATTCAAGTATTCTATAATTTCTTTAAATTGTCAAGACGCATGGTACATTACATTGTTGTGTAGCTCATCCCCATCCATGAATTTCAACACCTCATCAACATCAATGATATTTCCATACTTTTTTCCATTCCATAAAATTGCCCTTTTAATTAAAAACAGTACATGTTAATAAAATAAAGTATAAACAGTAATATATATAAAGTGTTTCATAATGGTCATTAAGTTACTTACTTTTTTCCCTCAGCCGTATGCATTTGAACTAATTTGTCGTACACATCCGGTCCTAATTTCTTGCAGGCTTTCCATCTTCGAGCTTCAACTCTCTTACTTTCTGGCTTCTCACTTGACATTATAATATCCAAATCATCAACATCGATGCAGCTGTCTGGTATCTTCTCCTTCCCTTTAATTTTGTCGACTTGTTCCTTACTTTCATCCTTTTTCAAAATTTTCTTCTCTCCCCCTTTTTTTTCCCTACTATACTCATAATCTTTATCTCTTTTTCTTTTTCTTTCTTTCCCTTTGATTTTTCTCACCATCGATGTTGGTTCTTTACCTTCGGTGGGCTGAGCTTTTGGCAGAGTCCGTGGGTACCTCTGAGTAACTGCATGCACGGCCATATCAGCTACAACATCATGCAAGGAATTTTTCTCTTCTTCTAATTTGGACACTCTTGACGTAAGTGTTTTAGTTTGATCTTCTTGTATTTCTTTGTTTTTCTCCAAAAGATCAACTAAAACTTTCAATTTTGAAATTTGGTTGTCCCTGTCAACAAGTTTCATCACATACTCTTCAGTCTCTTTAAATCTTCCTCCCTTTGGTTGCCTCCAATATTCTTCCGCATCTTTAAATATTTTTCACCAATTCTAAATCTAGATGTTTCAACATCAAACGTGGTAACTATGTCCACAATACTTTTGTCATTCTTCTTGAACCATTCTTTATCCACTTCAGATGTTGATATTGTGTGAAACAAATACTAAAGGGAGGAAGATTTTAAAGAAATTGAAGAGTATGTGATGAAACTTGTTGACAGGGATTACCAAATTTCAGAATTGAAAGTTTTAGTTGATTTTTTGGAGAAAAACAAAGAAACACAAAAACATTAAATTAAAGCACTTACGTCAAGAGTGTCCGAATTAGAAGAAGAGAACAATTCCTTGCATGATGTTGTAGCTGATATGGCCGTGTATATAGTTACTCAGAGGTACCCACAAACTCCGCCAAAAACTTTGCCCATTGAAGGTAAAGAACCAACATCGATGGTGAGAAAAATCAAGGGGAAAGAAAGAAAAAGAAAGAGAGATGAATATTATGAGTATAGTATGAAAAAAAAAAGGGAGCAAATAAAATTTTGAAAAAGGATGAAAGTAAGGAACAAGTCGACAAAATTAAAGGGAAGGAGAAGATACCAGACAGCTGCATCGATGTTGATGATTTGGATATTATAATGCCAAGTGAGAAGCCAGAAAGTAAGAGAGTTGAAGCTCGGAGATGAAAAGCCTGCAAGAAATTAAGACCGGATGAGTACGACAAATTGGTTCAAATGCATACGACTGAGGGAAAAAAGTAAGCAACTTAATGACCATTATGAAACACCTTATATATATTATTGTTTATACTCTATTTTATTAACATGTACTGTGTTTAATTAAAAATACAACTTTATGGAGTGGAAAAAAGTATGAAAATATCATTGATGTTGATGATGTATTGAAATTCATGGATGGGGAAGAGATGCACAACAATGTAATGTATCATGCGTCTTGACAATTTAAACAAATTATGAAATACTTGAATATTTGTTATTTAACAAAATCGTGTTATTACTCAGATGATTGATTGTTGGAGAGAAATACTGATGGAGGAAGCAAATTGCAAATGTTTCTTTTTCAACAGTTTGTGTTAGGTGAGTTTGTGTAATCTATGTTGAATTCTTGATTGCTAGACCATTGAATTATAATATGAGTATAGTAACACAAATACAATAACATTCGTGTTACTATGAATGGAATTATTGTAACACTGCTGTGTTAGTGTTAATATAGTAACATGAATGTCAACAGTCTGTGCTCAGTGATATTGTGTAATCTACGTTGAATCCTTGATTGCTAGAGTATTGAATTACTAGCATGAGTATAATAACACTCGTGTTACTATAGTAACACAAATACAGTAACATTCGTGTTACTATAAATGTAATTATTGTAACACTGTTGTGTCTGTGTTAATATAGTAACATGAATGTTACTATATAAAATAACAGTTGTGTTATTGTTTTATATTGGCATTGTTCAGCCTCTAAAATTTATGGGTTACTATTGATTAACACGTAGACATTTGTAACTGTTGGGGATCAAGAACACTCACAGCAGATTGAGGTAGGCAACAATTTGAATTGCTACTTGTATCACCTTCGAAACTCCTATCAAACACAAATGACGTAGCAGTATCGTATAAAGAAGTAGGACACCGCTTACTTGGAAAAAAAAAATTCTGTTAGAATTTCTGGTGAGATTGAAGTTTGTATAATAGACAACGAATTTCTTGTGCTTCAGAAATTGAATTTGAATTGTTAATGGGAAATTTTGATCTGAATTTGAGTTAATAGCCCAATAATTTTGACGTAAATCATGCAGCTGAATATTATATATTATGTTTCCGTAAAAAAACTGAACAATCTGTTATCATATATATATATATATATATATCTCAAAATATCTAACCTATGACTTTCCATAATTGTCCAAAATTAACACCATTAGGGGTGTTTTTTAGATAAAAAAAAAAGTAAACTTAAGTTATTACATATTATTTTAAATATGGACTTAGCCCCCTATAAGTTTCCTTGCCGGACTTATCTCCGAACAAGTACATCTAAAGGAACTCACCTTCAATTTTCACAAACAAAAATATCCTATTCTCTTTAAATACACAATTCAAAATTTAAACAAAATCAATTATATAATTCAAAAATCAAATAAAATCAAATCTCCTTAATTTTAGATTTTTCATAATTAAACTATCCATATAAAATTCACATTTCTAAATTTAAATTAGATAAAAAAATCTCCTTTATGTTAAACCTTTTAAAATTTATATATACATATTTATATATGTATATATATGTGTAAAAAAATAAAGAACACACATTACGACACTAGGACGCATATATATATACATACATACATATCACATCCTAGGACATTGACAATGTCACTGTTACTTTTCCCTCGACAGTAATAGTGTCTTTGTTACTATCCTACAACAATAACAATGTCTCTATTACTATCCCGACATAGTGAAAATACTCTATTGTTACTGTCTCCGGGATAGTAACAATACCACTGTTACTATCTTGGGATAGTGAAAATACTCCATTGTTATTATCTCCGGAACAGTGATAATGCCAATGTTACTGTCCAAGACAATAGCAATTACTGAAACACCTATCCCACAAGAAGAACGAACATAAAAAAGTAAAAAAAAATTAAATTAATTAAAATTTTCATATATATATATATATATATATATTGTGTGTGTGTATCTATAATATAAAATAAGGCAGGCTTCAGTAAGTCCATTCGACAGTTTCAAATAAACTCATCCAATGGCCACCAACATCTCTATCAAAATCATTCACATTGAATTCCCCCTCCTCCCTCCCTCCCTTCCCAAAAAAATCAATCACTTTTTATTTATTGTGTCTTCAGACTTACCCCTAGTATATGTGTGTGTGTACAGCAACAGAGAGAGAGAGAGAGAGAGAGAGAGAGAGAGAGAGCAAAAATGTCCTAATTTGGAGAGAAAGATAAGCTCACATGGTCATTACTAATGAATTTAACAACTATTGCCAATATGAGCTACGCAAAGAACATCACCCCCCATGAATCCTTTGGATTTACAACAACTATGGAAGATTTTTTGCAAACAACGATTGACATAATCTCTCAATAATACATGGTGGAAAAAAGAGATACAATAAAGAAAATACAAGGAAGTGAGAGAAGAGATAAATAGTTGAATGAAAAAGATAACTTAAAGGGATAGAAAAATATAAATAAAGTATGAGTGATAGGGGAAGAAAGAGGAGAGATTGACAATGATATAGAATATAGAGAAGAGAAATGAATCTAAATAAATGATGTATTGGAGAAGGATGTTAGAATTAGAGAGAGAAATTAAAAGGATGGGAGAGAGGAGATAAAAGTAATGGAATGAAAGATAGATAAGAGAAAAATTAAAGAAGAGAGAGGAGAGAGAAATAGTTAGACAGGCAAATTAAAGGAGGAGAAAGGGTAGAAAAATTAAAAGAGAAGAAAGGAGAGACGAGAGAGAAAATAAAGGAAGAAAAATAAGTCTTGAAAAGATATACGTGATCCACTAAATGTCAAAATAGAAAATAATCAAAAAAATAAAGGGTCTATTGGACCTACTTACCAAAAAGTATATAACATGTGTCCTTAATAATCCAAAAAAATTGTGTCTGCCCTTATTGGTAAAAAAGTTTCTCATATTATATTTGGTTTTAATTTTTACTAACTTTTATTTTAACCACAACACCAAACAATAAAACATTTTAATTATATTTAGAAAAAATTTCAGCCACGCCTTTATAATTTATCATATCTTTAAGTACACCTTCTCTATTTTTTGAATTTTCACTGACACCCCGTGTCAAATTAAAGGTCAAAACTAGAATACAATTTTACTAAATTGTCTATGATATATTTTAGGAAAATTTTTTATCTACAACCCCTCTAGATAGACATATCTTCAATGAGGTTCCCTTTGTTTTATGCATTTTTTTACATATTAAAATTCTGGCCAATTAAAATTTGATTCGAGCCAATTAAAATTTATTTTTAATCGGCTCGAATTGAATTTTAATCAACTTGCATTAAATTTTAATCAGCCCTAATTCTGATACGTAAAAAATATAAATTTTAATTGACTCAAATTTCACAAAAAATAATTTCTAATCAACTTAAATCAAATTTTTACTGGCACACATTTTAATAAGTAAAAAAAATATAAATTTTAAGCAACACAATCGAATTTTAATCAGCGCTAACAACTTGGGTTGAGGTCAAGTCGGCTCAAATTTTAATACGTAAAAAAAAAATTAATTAGCTCGAATCAAATTTTAGTTGGCTTAAATTTTAATATGTAGAAAAATAAATTTTAATCAACTCGAATTTTAATATGCAAAAAAAATAAATTTTAATTTGCACGAATTTTATGTAAAAAGATTGTCTGGGTTTATATAGGGTTAAATTTGGTATTTTAGATAAAAAAAAAAATTGTTAAAAATGACAGTTTAACGACAGAAGGCGTGAATGATGTTTAAATTTAAATTAAAAGTAGTGCTAGTGATGTTTTGAAAAATAGAGGTGTATCCTTGAAATTATAATAAACTAGAGAGGTCGTAATTGAATTTTTCCTTATATTTGTATTTTAATGACTAAGTTATATTCTGATCATCCACTTGTATTTTAACCACTGTAAATAATATAATCACTCATTATACTTTTAACATAATCTATATTTATATCTATTTTACTATAAAATGTCAACAAAAGTGAAAAATTTTTGATTGACTATAATAGCTTTAATAAAACAACTAAAGCCTACATTATCCTATTAGTTATTGAATAACATTAATATATTGTCTATATCTATAATACTCTATGTACTACTTATAAATATCACTATTTAAGAAATTTTTTTCATTTCTTATTTTACTTCTAATTAACATTATAAATTCTATCATATCCTTTGATCTTAATTTATTACATATAAAAACTTAATATTTTATTCAACGTATTTTAGCTTTAACAATTGATTTTATTCTATTCACTAAGACTCCAAACGTCCAAGAATCATTTGACATTGTTAAATCAATTGCTCTTCACATCATTAAATTACATTAAGGACATCCCTTTCTTCTTCTACCAAGAGGAAGAAGCATCAAAAGTCTTTGGTCTTTTACACAAGTTATGCCTCCCTCTCCCTATTAAGCAATTGATCTTTTGTTATCAGAGACTCTTCAGCTGATTCTCTTGCTACTACTCTTTCTTTCTCTATAGTGTTCCAACTTCCATAGCAGGTTTTCTCTTATTCGCTTCTTACTTTTGACTCTACTAGCTGATGCACGCGTGCGTTACATGTTGATAATTTTAAGTTATAATTTTGATTTTTAGTTTTCTTCAAATTGAACTATATGATCACCAATGAAATCCGCCATTAAAATCTTACGCTGCTGATCACAAATATATCAATAATTATGTCTACTAATTTTTCTTATGTAAATTGCAAAAAAAAAAAAAAAAGCAATCTTCTAATGAATAGATCTGAATACACAAGGCCCAAACAAGAAAAAATACACAAAGTCAAACTCAATGGTGCTTAAGATAACAAGCTGCTCTTTCAGATTAAGTGATTCCTAAGATACATGTTGGAAAATTTCGTAGGAAGAACAATAATAATTTTTGATTCTGAATTCACATGTCAATTTTAACTTGGTCAATTCATGTACAAAACTAAATAAATAGAACTACTCAACTTACAACATATTAACAGTATTTTTGTTTTCGTACATGAAAATATATCGCTAGGAGTTTTCTTCTTTGCTTTTGCTTTTGCTTTTTTTCAGGAACATAACTTTTTCAAGCATTTAAATATACCTGAGAATTACCTTGCAATACCATAGAGAACAAATGATTTGTAAAACTCATATTTTCATTTTAGTCACCTCATGGGATTAGAGATATGTCACATGGGAAGCCTTTAAACATACACATACAATTAATTAAATATCACTGACAATATACAAATGATGATTTCAATTTTTTAGTTGAAATCTAAAAACACAAAGTGCGCATACTCACGAACAACATAAACTATGGTGGTTAGCCAATTAAAAGATATAATATGATATCGAGAGAAAGCTTGTGATAATTTGGAATAATGGTGGTGTCATAACATACATATTGCATCAGTACAAAATGGTAAAGATGACAAAGCAAAAAGAATTAGAAATATTTGGATTGGTTAGTGGCTGCAAATGGAGAGGGAAAACCTTTGGCTTGGACTCCATCATGTTGATGTGTTAGCTGAAACCTACAAATAATATCTATGTATGCTTTACGAAAATCTGTTTATAAGTTTGGCAAGCCAATCAACTTCTCACCGTTCCATGTCTTGGAGTTATGGAACTCCAAGGGTTCTATAAGAGTTATGTCTCTTTAATTGACAATAACTTGCAAAACAGATTTCTGGTTCGGTGAAAAATCACAAAAAAATGATATTATTTGATTATTAACATGTTTTAAAGGATATTATTTTCAATCAAAAAGTTTTGCACAAGTATTGAGATAGATAGATAATATAATATTGAAGGGAGGTTAAATGATGCAATAGAACATGATTGGCAATAAAAAATTAATTAGGGTTATAAGTACTGTAGATATATATGTTTGTGAATGTAATTAATTTTAGAGGATCATGGAATATGATAGGTTTATGTATTTAATTTAAGAAGTTAAAAAGGTAATGAGGGATATAATGGACTTTATTATATTAATTGAGGGTAAAAAAGAAAATCAAAAGTTTTTCATTGTTAACCACTTTTATAAGTAGTATAGATCTACCAAATTCTCATGTTCTTAATCAGATTTAC
Organism: Ilex paraguariensis; assembly: GCA_963454935.2. Lineage (NCBI taxonomy): Eukaryota > Viridiplantae > Streptophyta > Magnoliopsida > Aquifoliales > Aquifoliaceae > Ilex > Ilex paraguariensis. The sequence goes on from CAUOFW020001235.1 coordinate 52,209, forward strand.
AATTTTGAACCAAAACTAAATTGTAAGTTGTATTCACTGATCAAGTTAGCGAATCATATAGAAGTGCTTTTATCATATTATCAATCAATTTTATTTATTTGTTTATATGAATTAATTCTGATATTAGCACAACAAATTTCGATTTTTGAGTGTGACATAGTGATATCAATGAGATTCAGATTCAACATTCGAGGGCTTCAGAAACCTCCGATAGAAAAAAAAATATGATTCTGCTTTCTCGCTTGACCAATCGGAGACATATTCAACACCGATCAATCATGCCTTGAATGTAGAATTGCTCTTAAAAACCACAAGCTTTGTTGGTACTCACTCATAGTTCAATATATTTATATTAATTATGACCTTTTATTCACAAGCTAAAAAATTGATATTCTATTTGTTAGTATTTTAGATGTTGATTATCTTGCTTTAAAAATTTTCAAGGAATCAGAATTTGCATGGCAAAGAGTTGTTTATATTGCAGGTTATATTTTTTTTTCCTTTCTATCTTTTGTCACTTGGATTTCCACAGTCTGCAATGCCATTTTTCTCACAGGTATGAGAACCCCTTTGCTTCTTTTCTTTTAAGTTGCTTAGAAGTTATGAAAGAGTTTTGTATTTTGTGGTGACAAACAACTAAAACTAGAGTCTTTTTATTCTCTACTAGATTAAAAGCAGAATTTTAGATTTTTCCGCTTTTTCTCCTACAAACAGAATTTCAATCCAGCTTGTATCGTGGCTATATCTTACCATTATGATCACAAATTAATAACAATTTGTGTATTGTCAGATAAGAAGAAAGACATTGGCTTTCTCGCAACCTAAATAAACTACTATCAAGTCTAATTTCTATCTTAGATAAACTACTAAAGAGTTTTCTCATTCCGAGCTTTGAAAACATTCAATGAAATGTATTTCCTCAATCTTGATCCTCAAAACACTTATCAACTTGTGTGGTATTGTTCCTGTTCGTGGTTAGTTTTGGGGATCTGGCCTTTGCGTATTGAGGTAAGCCTACTACGCATGTATGGTTTGTGGGTGGACTTTTTTTTTAATTTATTCTTTTATTTATATGTGAAAATATATTTGAAAATTATTAATCAAAACGTACGTCAACTAGTAAAAGAAAAAGTGCATTCTTAATAACTAATGTGGACTCTCGAATAAATTGACATCATTCTTGAAAAAACCTACTTACGTATGCTTTATATACTAGTCATGCACCACATGTGTTGCATGTAAATAATTTTTGTATATAAAATATTAGTAAAAAATTTTAGGAAATATCATCTAAAATTTATGAAAATTATGTTTTTATTGCTTGTATTATATTATAGAATTATAAAAATTTTGTCTGTTTCCAACGATTCGTTGTTCTAACTATAAGAAAAAAGATAAAAATAATTCATTTTAAAATTCATTTAATTAGGTTTCAACTTAGAATTCATTGAATAAAATAACAATAATTATTAATATTCTAACCAATGCTTATTTTTGAAAGGTTCCTACCTATTTCCTTCCCTGCTGCCAATGCTAATTTAATAGGAAGTCTTCATGCCTAGTTGTTAAGATCGTTTTTTTAGAGAGAAAAACTCTTACTTCTCTCTAGAATTTCTACCTTCAATGAGTTCTTCACAAAACACAGTCAATATCCCTCCAAAATCTCCAGATATAACATCACAAACAATACATCTTTCCCCAAAACAACCAGATTCTTATCTTACACAACCAACTCATGCAACAACAACCACAAGTTTCTCCAATCAAAAATCATACAACCTTTGCTTCATTGTTTCATACTTGACCTCTAGCAGTAGAAGAACCTGCTCAAAAGATTGATAAGCTAGTTGTTTTTTTATGAGGGAGAGCCTACTTTCTATTTCATGAATGAAGAGGTCAAAGCTTCATGCTAATCATTACAGTATGCTCTTATTGGCAAGTGTGCTTACAGACGACCATCCCTTGGTGTTATTAAAAAGGTTATCAGGTCTAAGTGGGGCTTAAAAGGAGATTTTGAGATAGGTTTTATGGATCAAAGGCATGTTCTTATTAGATTTTGATTACATGAGAACTATGTGAAATTCTGGCTGACAGATGTCACCTTGACTGATAACTATTTGTTCAGGTTCTTTAAATGGTTTTCTGGATTCGTTCCTGGCATAGAGCCTTCAATTGTGCCAATGTGGATTTCTTTACCAGGGCTCCCATTAAATTTTTTTAAGAAACAATATCTGCAATTGCTTGTTAAGCCAATAGGCAGGGTATTAGCCTAATCCTATGATCAGGCAACATTGTCACAGGCTAGGCCTGGGATTGCAAGAGTGTGTGTGGAAGTAAACTTGTTAGCTAAGAATCCTTCCAGAATGTGGTTGCACATGGGAGATTAGGGTGCAAGATGGCAGAAAATTATCTATGAAAAAACTAAAAAGTTCTGCAAAATCTGTCAGAAGCAAGGTCATGGAGAAGATGAATGCAAAAAGAGGAAAGTCCCATATTTGCAGGCTGCTGAAGATGCACAGAATACGGAAATGCAGGGATTTCCACTGGATATAGGAAGGAAGGACAAAGCAAGGGAATACAATAAGGAAAGACGACAAGGAAATCAAAGATATCTATCCTCAGTAAACCAATCCCATTTGGTTCAAAAAACACAGCAAATAAGGAAACCACAGAAAGAATCAATTACAGAGAATAATGCTGACCCTTTGGAAGATTCAATTCCTAATTTTGATCGACATACTGCAAAGGGAACTCCTATGATTAATTATGAATAGAACACAGTGGTTCCTGATAAGGAAAATGTAGATTTGAATATCCCTATAACATTGGCAGACCCTCCTCCAATTACCACTCAGACTTTTGCAACAGGTGAACATTTCTGGGAAAGATGATGAGGTAAACTTGTTGAACAAAATAATGGATCCACTCCTCCTGACCAGTAACAGAGTGTTAATGGCCAATGTCAATTACATAAACAATTACTAGATCCTATGGATTCTACTTTTTTAATTGATCACCTATATGTTTGCCTAGAAGGTTCTAAAGAATTTCTAGATGATGATAGGGGATTACAGAGAATTAGAGAGCCACCAGATAAAGGGTTTCATTCAGATGGGATTTTGTCAGTCAGTTCAACCAGTATGGGGGATGATGAACAAGACCTTGATGCAACAGAAAACTGTAATGCAGTTAATAACATTCAATGTCCACCATTTTTTGGTATTGTAACTAGATCCAGGTCTAGTAAGCCCTCTTCTCACTGATCTTAGATGATTAATACAATCACATGGAATGTTAGAGGTGCAAATCAAGAAACCTCTAGGCTGAGATTGAAAGAGTTAATTAAGTTACATGATGTTTGTTTAGTTACTATTTTGGAACCAAAACTTGGTCCTGCAAGGTTGCCTGGCACATGTGCAAATCTGAGGTTCTCTTTCTATTTAGCAAACCCATTAGCTGAAAAGTATATTTGGATACTTTGGGATACAAGATTGAAGATTAACATTTTATCTGCTCATGAGCAAGCACTGACTGTGGAAGCTTCCTTCTTGAGGTCTCCCACTTTCATCCTTACATTTGTCTATGCTAAATGTGAACATGTGCAGAGAAGGGACCTTTGGTGTTATCTAGCTGGGGTACCAATATCTATGAGGCCATGGATGATTGTTGGAGATTTCAATACAATAGTTTATTCCTCAGAGAGGAAGGGTGGGCCTACTCCAAGGTTGACTATTATGAATGAATTTGTCACAGTTATCAACTCTTTGACCCTAAGGGACTGTGGCTTTATAGATTCATCATTCACTTGGTGTAACAACCACCAGGGTATGACAAGGAAGTGGCAGAGGCTTGATAGAGCTTTGATTAATGTGGAATGGAGAGAAAGGTTTATGAGTACAATTGTGGAGCATGCAAGGAGAGGGCAATCTGATCACTGTCCACTCATTGTTAAGTTTACTGAAAATGCTGCAGTTTCCAGGATCTCCTACTTTAAATTCCAGAATATGTGGATTGAGCACTCTGGTTTTTTTGCAGCTAGTGGAGAGTTGCTGGGCTGGTCAATACTCTCCAAAACCCATTTGAAAATTTCTTTGTGAAACTCAAGTACTTAAAGGTATAGTGGAGGAAGTGGAATAAGGAATCTTTTGGAAATTTCTTAGAAAACATTAAAAGACTTGAAAATAAGTTGCCCCAAGCTGAAGAGAACTTTGACAGAGATGGTTCAAATGGTCAGGCTTTGTTGAATGTTAGGGATGAGCTGGATACAATTTTAAAGATTGAAGATATATTTTGGAGGCAAAGGGCAAATGTGAGGTGGACAGTGGAAGGGGAGAGAAACACTAAATTATTCCATGCTTTAGCCAAAAGTAGAGTTACTAGGAATAAAATTTCTAGAAAAAAGAATGCAGGAGGGCAATGGTTAGAAGATGAACTAGGAGCTGCAGACTGTGCAGCGGAATTTTACACTAATCTTCACACTTCTGAAAGACATAACTAGGATGGGGATTTGTTTTCTTTCATACCTAAACTTGTAAATGATGAGGATAACTGTATGCTCAACTCTCCTGTCACTATTGAAGAATTGAAGAAGATTGTTTTCTCTATGTCTATTTATAGTACTCCAGGCCCAGATGGGTATTCAAGTCAGTTTTTCCAGTCTGCTTGGCATATTATTAATGTTAACTTACTAGCTGCCACCAATTTTTTCTTTAAATGTGGGGAAGTGCCTAAGTAAGTTAATGCCACTTTGTTGTCACTTATTCCAAAGAAGGAGAATCTAAAGACCTTTGCAGAATTTAGACCAATAAGCCATTGTAACTTTCTATATAAGATCTTTACAAAGATTTTAACTTCAAGGTTGAGTGCTTTGTTGCCTAAGCTCATTTTAGAGGAACAAGGCTTTGTGAAGTGGAAGAGCATTTCAGAGAATATAGCACTGGCTCAATCTATGGTGAATGAAGGTGGAGGCTGGAAATGTAAAAGTAAAATTGGACATGATGAAAGCTTTTAATAGATTGGAATGGGATTTTCTGATTCAAACCTTAATAAGTTTTGGCTTTTCTGGCATATTTCTGGGTATTATCTCTAATTGTCTTCATAATCAATATGTGACTTTAACTATTAATGTTACAAGGCATGGTTTCTTCCCCAAGCCAAGAGGACTTAGACAGAGAGATCCTTTGTCTCCCAGTCTATTCAAACTTGCAGAAGAGGTATTGATCAAGGGACTAAAGCTTATATATGAGCAGGGGCTGGTTCACTACTACCAAACATGCAGAGAATCACTGAAACTGACTCATATGCTTTTTGCAGATGATACCCTAATATTTTTGAAAGGTAATAAGAAGTCAATGACTAAGCTATTGAAGTTTGTGAGAAGATATGAAATTTCTTCAGGGCAGGAGGTGAATCAGTCTAATAGCTCTTTACATTGTTCTGCTAGGATGTCCTTAGCAAGGAAGCACTCACTCTCTAATTCAGCTCACATCCCCTTTACGAATTGCCCTTTTACATACTTGGGTTGCCCATTTATCAGAGGTAGAGTTAAACTAATTTATTTTGAGAAGTTGTTGAGAAAATTTCAGTTGAAGCTTGAAGGGTGGTATACAAAGATGTTGTCTAATATGGGTAGAATTGTATTAATTCAATCAGTTTTGAGCTCTATTCCTATTCATTTACTTGCTTTCCTAAATTTGCCTAAAGGAATTATCTCTAAGTTAAACTCTGTTATGGCCTCATTTCTTTGGTCTGGTAAAGCAAATATCAACAAAAGACACTGATGTTCTTGGAAACTTATTACTATGCCTAAGGAGGAAGGAGGATTGGGAATAAGGAAATTTGAGGATATGCAACAAGCATTCAAAATGAAACAGGTGTGGGGTTTACTTAATGGTAAGTCAATCTGGTCCAAACATTTCTCTGCTAAATATTTGAAAAACTAACATATGCTCACTAGCTTAGCACATAACCATACCAAGAGTTATAGGGATTTGGCATCATTGTTTGAGCTAGTCTCTTGTAATTCATTAGTGTTGGTGGGTTCTGGTTGTTCAGTGGATTTTTGGTGTGATAATTGGACTGGTGAAGTTCCATTGATTCCTAGGAACTCTGTGATGCTACTGTCTTCCCAATGCTTTCTCAGTTGTTTGTAGAAGGACATTGGGAATTGGGAGAGGTTTATCAATTGATGGATGATCAATTGTTGCAGAAGATTACTAATGTGCAGTTGGAATTTTCAACAAGAGAGGATAAGATTATTTGGCAACATTCTTCAGATGGAAAGTTTACTCTTAAGTCTGCCTGGAATAGTACAAGATCAGAAGGACACTTTAATGCTCAAGCTGTAGCAATTTGGAAGCATAAGGTGCCTCCAAGTGCACAGTTGATTGGTTGGAAGCTACTGCAGAAATCATTGCCTATGGACTCTCTATTTCAAACAGTAGGGCTCTCACTAGCTAGTAGATTTGTCTTTTGTTATAAGGCTTGTGAATCACCTACCAATATCTTTGTCCAATGCAAGTATGCACAGGCAGTGTGGAAAGGCATCTCAGCAAGGTTTGGGATTCAATTAATTGCACAGGAGGAGCCTCTTGGTAGATTGATGAGATTTGTTAGAATATACAGACATCCTTCAGTTAGTCACTTTTTAATTAGAGGTCTGCCTTTACTGATCAATTAGCAGATTTGGAAGGAAATGTGTAGAAGGTTCTTTGAAGGTCAGGCATCCCATTCTACTTCCCTATCTAAAATAGTTATGCATTTTTTGAGACTGCAGACGTATATCATTAGGCCAAAGGCATTGGACACTATTCAGGAACTAGACATGTTTAATAGCCTGAATGTGATTATCTCTAAAAAAGCTCAAATCAAGACATGGTGGATTTCTTGGGAATATCCAGTTGAAGGTTTGTTGAAGCTTAACATTGATGGGGCCTCTAAAGGTAACCCAGGTCTATCAAGTGGAGGTGTGATACTCAGGAATTCTAGAGGTCAGCTAGTTCTTGCATGTTCCTACTACTGTGGTTTCTATACAAATATGGAAGCAGAGATGAGGGCGTTATGGGATGGTCTGTGTTTGTTACGGGACGATGGTTTGACAAATTATCTACTAGTCATTGAAACAGATTCAAAGGTGTTGGTGGACAAGGTCTCAAAGAGGATTGCCAACAAAGGGGTGATGGATGGCAATTCTCTAACCTATACTGTTGCAGATGGTCTCCCAATGACAACCAAGCAGCTTATATTGCAGAATTTTAGACAAATACGAGTTCTAAGGAAGCGTCTAATGATTTTATGATATGCATATGGACTATTCATTTTCATTTAGGGGACTGGACTCTTTTCATAATTGGAGAATGTCTTCATATATAAAGACGGATATAGCAGGACTTATCATAATCTATGGATCAGATACAGGCATTCAGAATCGAAGCATTCAAGAAGCATATTCTATGGAGCATAGGCATTCAAGGTGGGGAAGTGTACAGATACCCGGAGGAGGGTCTTCTATCTCAATTCCCTTGATATGGTTGGTCTCTCGGTGGATTCCGGCAACTTCTGACTATTAGCATCTCTCTCGCTGTACTTCTATCTTCTTCATTTCTTCAGGAAGGGGGAGCTTTGGTCTGCACCTCGGTTCTCAGGCCCAGGCTTCAGATCTTCATGGCACTGAATCCTGTGACTGCTGGAATCTTCGTCAATCGCAAAATTGCTTAAGTTTGGTCTTCTTCAAATCGCTTCCCTTTCAATTGCTTATCTGCAAAGCCCCATGGCTAATTGCAGATTGGCAGTTTAAGCTTTTAGCCTTCCTCCTTCGCTGGATATTCATCTTTTCCTTCGATCATAGTCTTCTCATTATTACTCTGGATTATGAATGCTATAAGGACATATGTAGTCATTGGATAAATGATTCTATCTTCTTAAATTTGTAGAAGCTTCACGTCTGATCTTAGGAAGAGAGCTTCTCTCTTTGTGCATGTTTGGAAATCTGGATCCAGATCTGATATTCGGTTGCCTTATTGGAAAGACCACAAGTCCTTTCAATAAGTGCAACCCTTTGTTTGCTGCCTTATCTGATAAGGCACCTCAGCTTTTGGAAGACATATCAACTCTCTTATCAGCTCACTTATTAGCTCAGTGCCTTTAGCTCGTTAATTCTCCCAGCTCATGCAATTTAGGTCACACTTAGCTGCTGTTCTTCCAATCTCACAGCTTCTCTCCCGGCTCATGTCAGCTGCCATCATATTTTTAATAGTAGTATGCGTAGTTTTTTATTTCATTAATTTTGTACTATGCATGCATTTGGTTCCTTTTAATTTTTTTACATCAGTTATTACGTGTAATTAGATTGCATCTAGGGGTAAGGTACATACATATCCCTAACTAGGTATAATTTTTAATTTTTAATTAATAAAATTTCTTCGCACCGTCGAAGTTCACCAATATATATATTAATATAGAGAATAAAAAATTAAAAGAAATGATAATTTAGATATTTAAACACATAAGAACATGATAGTAATTTAAATATTTAACTATGAAAGAATACTGATGGGGTCTCGGAAATCACAGCCTAAGCCCAACGCATGCGAGGTTATTGGATCTAGTGTTAGAGTAGGTTCGGTAGATTGGACTATCTAATCAAAGAGAAAAACGATGAAGATAAGTGGTTCCCTCAGTTGATAAATCGAGGGTACGTCCACTGTAATGGAGTCTCTTGCTCCTTAATGTTATATATTAAAGCTCCGATGCATGCAGGCGGGATTCAGGTGCTGGGCCTTTACAGGGGTTGGTGTTTAGTTTATAGAATGGACACGGTTGATAAATGTTCTTCGGAGATCCCCTTTCTGTAGGGCACTATTCTATTTATATATGGGTCGTCTCTCTTTGTGGTTTCTGACGGTTTCTTCTACCTTTTACCGATCCTATGGAGACCTCCTATCATTTTCCTACAAAGGCCTTTTTCAGCCGATGTCACTGCGTCCACGATCTCTAGGGCGTTATGCTCCAACATCTTCTGCGTGCGTGAGGATGTATCTATCGCAGGTTTCAGAGATAGTCCCCCTGCCCTCTGCACCCGTGGCACGGCGGGATGACTCCGAGGCAGAGATCCAATTCCTTCTTTTCGGATTGTCCTTTAGCTGGCACCTGATTGGGGCGGGACTGGGCCACTGCCTCTCGGGTGCCCGTTGGGCCTCTCCTTTTCAGCTCTTTGTCATGGGTTAATTAGAGGCGTTTCATGCTGGGCCACTGGACTTTCCACCCGTTCCTCTTGGTTTTTTTTTGGACTTCGGGCTCGTTGGTGGCTCATGCCCAAAATTTTACCCTTATCAAATACTATGGAATTTAAAATTATTTATAAGGATAAAATAGTGAATTAAAAATTTTTCATGATAAGATACTTTTATTAGTAATATAAATAATTGATTGGCTCACGTGAACTGGACTCTGTCAATCTAACACAAATTCTGCATGGGCCAGTGTGCTATTAGAATAAGAGTCTCATTTCTAGTGATGAGTACCATATGAGAAAAATAAGAGTCAACCAGACCATCCTCTAGCAAGTGTTCTGAAGATGAGTAAAAAAGTCGTGATTGTATATCTTTCTTTGAAACGATGAGAATACATTCTTTACTAATAAAAAATAAGAGTGAAACTACGAGCTAAATGCATGAATGCTCCTATTATATCATATTTTAAATAGATCTAAATCTCATTGAATACATGTTTTCTCATTTTTTTTAACGTTAGATTATTAAACATATATTGGTAGGGACCAAATTTAAAAAAGTGAGTGCCACTTAGTTTTATTGTGGGCAAACTAACATCAAGCACTCGTTAAAAAAGAAAAATCCAAATCCAAATCTCTTTGAAATGAAAAATAATTTTTTTAAAAAATTTCTTAAGTTGTGGTTTTCTTTTTTCTCATTGCATTCGGAGCACAAAGATAGGGGGTCCTTTTGGGTTTCTGCTATTGGGAGGGCATTGAGGCTGCTTCTCATTAGCTTATAGATGGAGGGAGATGGTCATTGTCTAGTTTGATCTTTGTTAATCGGAGTATTTAGAATACGTGGGTTGAATATAAACCTAATTTTTAATATCATTTGTATAGATAAGTTGATTTATTCAAAGTGATTGATCTCAAATTTGAACTCGTAATTTTATTATATAAACCATGTACTTCATTGGTGCACCAATGTAAGTAGTAGACAAAAAACGTAAAACTCATAAGATCTCTAATTTTATTCCTTGAAACTGTATATATTCAATCTGAAAATAGTTAGCATAAGCTATAGCTAACTTGAATTAGGTGTATGTTTTTGCCTTCTTCCATTGCATCACTTTTTGTCCCCCAGACTGTTCTCATGTTCTTAGCATCAATGAAACAAAAAATAGATTCTTTGAAGTACAAAAAATATGATTCTAAACAAAGATCATTTCTATCCTTGGACACTTAGCTGTTGAGTGTGACAGGTACTGCATGACTCATATAAATTTGTTTTTGACGTCCATTTGTGAACAATGGTAGAAGAATTATGCGCTAAAGAAGTTCCATTTTTAAGACGGAGTGTAAAAATCATACCAATATCGAGCTGATTTGACGTAGCGATAAACGAGAACGCATAAAGAAATTATTGTTTTTTTTTAAAGTAACAGACACACTGATCTGAGTCTACGAAAAAAAATGAGATAAACCCTGAGAAATATGTATTATCAAATGAAGAACTCATTGTACATTACAAAAATATATATAGGAATGGTCAAAATACTAACCGGTTCTATAATGGAAGCAAAATCTCTAACTATACGAAATTTGTTAAAAGAAATTATAATCTAATTAATTAACATAAATACACGTGTCGTCTAGAATCTAACAAAAGTGACGACATTGAATTTGAAATTTCATATAATTTATTATTAATTTTTAAATTATTTCTCAAAACGACAAAAACAAAAATTTGAAGGCCTTTCGAGTATTGCAACGTTTAGTTGGATTGATTATCACTAGTTCATGTTTGCCCCAAGCTTGGTTGTCAAGCTTGATTTGGTTTCTACATCATATGCCATTGTTCAACTCGACTCATCTCGTTTTATGTAATATGAGAGCTCAACTTCGAGTTCAGACACGAGTCGAAAACATAGGCTCAATGACACTTGAAATCGACAAGCTCCTAATTAGAAATAAGATGTTTTAATCTATTAAACTAGGGGTATTATTTTGTTATTTTGTTTATCTATCAAACTAGAGATGTAATATTTGCATATTTACATGAAAACAAAAATAAGCTCGAATAGATCCAGCTCAAGCGATGCATTACTTTGGACATGAATATTAAATAAGGTCAAAACTTTACTATATATATAACAAACTTGAATCGAACTCAAGCGACCCAGGTCATTGAATTAACAGCCTCAATTTTGCTAACTAGCCCATAACTACTTCAGCCAATAAGAAAAAAGGTTGCCCTATAGCTAGTCAATCCACATCAAGCCTTGTGGATAGTAGTTGGTGCAACAAAAACATTGATCTGCTGCTTCAAGAGTTGTCTTATTGCCTATTCTTGAAAATGACATTGCAGAATCTTTAGACTGGAGACAAGTTTCCCAACAATATTTGTAGAAAACCTGTTTGTGTTAAAAGCCATTTGGACTTGGAAGTTATTTCAAAGAACTCAAAAATGATCGTATGTAGAGGCTTTGTGAACTACTTGGAGACCAGATAATGTCTAGGGTTCGGTTAGTATCAAAATATTACTTTTTGTATCGTATTTTTATTTTCCATCCATTGATAAATATATTATGTGTAAACTTTTCTTATTTTTCATTTCGTAGTTTAAAATGGTACAAGAACAGAAGATCTAGTGGTTGAATTATCATCACTTTGATAGTTAAAAGTCACGCAGGTGAAAAGACATTTAAAATACAAATTTATAAAGACATTCAATGTATGTGTTGTTGGCAAGCCTGAAGTCATTAAAGGATCGCCATGTGTCAAAGTCTAAAGAAAATGCGAGAGATGATCAGTCATAGCTTTATTAAAAAGAAGGAATAACTGTCTAGGAGTTATAAGTCAATTAACCATCAATAAATAAAAAAACCATTGAAGGTAGTGGCCATAAAAAGGAGGAAAAGCAGGAAGATGGTGGAACCACATCACTAGCTTGGATCAAGGAAGATGGTGTGAACAAAGACGCAAGACGAGATTATGTTTGAGACCAACAAAACTATAGAAATGACGCCAGTCATTGGCAGTCATGAAGCAAGTTCGAGTACCCGTCCTGTGAAATCTATGAATCCAGTGAATGGCCAGTCCAATGGCCAAAAAAACATGCAAATACAGGAGTTTTGTGCAGAACTTGAAATAGGTATTGACATGCATGAATTATTGAAAGTCCCAACTCAAATGATAGGACCATTCAATCAGAAATCAAACACTGCAACTAGGAATCAAGCGGTGGAAGAAGGAAATACCGGTCATGTGATTTTCCCTATAGAAAATCAAAAACCACTACCGATGGCTAATGAAAGACCAGGTATCCCACACCAAAACCATTTTAACATGATGTTCGATGGAGAACATGTGGAAGTTTTCTAAATTGTTTCCCAAGAAGTAATTCTAGGGGAAGACATGGACCAAGGATGGTTTCTAAAATTCCAAGGAGAGGCCGTGAGACCATAGATGAGTTCAACCCAAGCATAGGGGTCAACACTTTGATCAAGGGTAGCACATCAATGGCCACCAGAACACGGTTTCAACAGAAACTAATTGGTGGAGATGATTCAAGACCTATATAGCCCTAGCCTAAGGAAAACTGAGGGACCTGTATTCAAAAAACCATACCTTCCATAGGTGGATTATGAAGAGTTCCCAAAGGGTTATAAAATCTCAAATTTCCATCTATTCTCTGATGAAGAGAATCAGTCCACAATACAACATGTAGGAAAGTTTACTTCCCAATGTGGAGAAGTTGGACACAATGAGAATTTGAAATGAAACTTTTCCCACAATTATTAACGAGAACTGCTTTAGCATGGTTCATTAACCTGCTTACTAATTCAATTCAAAAATGGCAAGAGATGGAAGAACAGTTTCATGCTCAGTTTTTTATGAATGAACCAGAGGTGTCAATGGCAGATCTTTCTCGATTAAGACACAAGTCAAATGAATCTGTAGAACAATATATCAACAAGTTCAAAAAAGCTAAAAATAAGTGTCATGTTTACTTGCCTAAAGTATAAAAAGTAAAGTTGGCCCAAAATATCTTAGACTTCGAATTAAGGAAGAAATTCGAAGGAATGGAGTTTAGAGATTTGTTTGAGTTCTCAGTCAGGGTTACTAGATATGAAATGTTACTTGGAGAGGAGCAACAAAGGAAAAAAAATTCATTTGGAACTTATTTCTAAGACTTCGACCGAGAAATTGGAATAAATGCAACACAAATCATTGGGAAATCACCAATGATATGTGATATCTTGAAAAAGATTGAAGACCCTATAGACATGTTATCTAATCATCCATTTAAAAAAGATGCACCCCAAACCTCTAGATAGTATTCATTTGACCTATCGATAACTTATGCTCTCTTTGATGAGATCATCAATCAAAAGTTCATAGTCTTGTCTCAAGGATATAATATTCCACCAGAAAAATAGAGGAAAAGAAAAAAAAATTTGTAAGTGGCATAACTCATTTAGGCACTTAACCCAAAATTGCATTACCTTTAGAAATCAGGTGCAAGACTTAATAAAAAGGGGATACTTCAATATGCCACAAAAGAGGAACAAACCGTGAAAGTGGATAAAAATCATTTTTCCAAAGGAAGTAAATGTTAATGTGGTTTATGTTAATATGCAAGAAAATAGGACGGCTGCTAATTATGTGGTTGGCTAAGAGAAGATTGTTCCCAAGATGAGGATACTAGTCCATAATAGGCTTGCCCCGAAAGAGGAAGACCCACTAGTTATGTGCTTCAAATGTGCTAAAGAAATAGTCAAACCAAATGCAATCCCACTGGATGAAATAGTGAGTGAGTTCATTGAGAAAGACTCCAATTCAGCACCAGAGGTGAAGGAATGTGCAAATCTACAAATAGCTATGAGAAAATATTTGATGTTGTAGATCTAGGCATCTATTCAATCAAACATTTATTCTTCCTTCAACGTTAGTTGATTTAGGAGTTTCACAAAAACTCGAATTCCCCACCTAGGAATGTCAGAACACCTCAAAGTGTTCTAAAAATCTATTGTTCACAAAATATGAAAGTCCCGCAAGAAAGATCATGGTGCTCTTCTTGTACATCGTCCTGTTATCAGTGGTGGATCCACAGTGGGGGCAGTTGCCCCCACTGAAATTTTAAAAATTTTTGGGGACTAAGTATAATTTTAAAAATTTAGAATTTATTAGAGATTTGCCCCCACTGATTTTTTTTAAAAGATTTAACGGTAGTTATGTTATTTTGACAAATATATTAGTCCCACTTGTAAATATCAATGGAAGATGATATCAAAAATTTGAAAATTTAAAGAGTAACTAATATGCTACGAAATAGGTTAGCCCTTTCATTTGTTTTATTTTTATATATTGAACTAAATTTAGGACTTGTAGTCCTCTTATTTGTTTTATGTTTATATGTTAAAATTAAAAATTAGGGTTTGTAGTCATCTTTTGTGGTTTATTTTTTAAATATTGAATTGAAATTAGCGCTTGTAGCTCTTTGTTGTATTTTCTTTGTTACATGTTGAATTGAAAATATGAAATTAGGGCTTGTAATCATCTCTTATGTTTAAATTTATAGTCTTGTATTTATTTTTCTATGTTGAAATAAAATTGGAGTTTGTATTCCTCTTTTATGATTTATTTTTTTATATATTTAATTGATATTTGGATTTGTCGTCCTCTCTAGTATTTTATTTTTATATGTTGAATTGGAATTAGGACTTGTAGTCGTCTCATTTGTTTTATTTTAATTTGTAGAATTGAAATTGGGACTTGTAGTCCTTCATTATAATTAGACTAAATTATTTTGATTTGGTACTTTGAATAGTTTTATTGTGATAAGTTAAGTACTTCATATACCTAGGTTTAGTTTACTAGAATAATTATAGTTTAAGTTAGTTTCGATTGTTTGTTAAAATTTAATGATAAATATTAAGTTTGTGATTGAATAAATTAATTTTTGAATTAGTTATGAAAATTTTTCTTAAAATTTAATATATGATTGAACCTAATTTTGCGGTTCAAAATTTTTTTGTTAGGTCTTATAGATAAATCTATATTAAGTTTTTTTATTGGCTCATTTTGTGTATCGTTCATGTATATGAATTGCTTCTTTAATTGATTTTTTATTAATAAAACTATAATTTTGTAAATATTTTAAATTTTAATATTAATATAGTTTAAGTTGCCCCCACTAGATAAGATGTCTGGCTCCGCCCCTGCCTGTTATGCATGCAAATTCTATGCAACGTAACAGGATAATTTTATATTTTAAATAACACGTGGGTCTCTTTTCATACAAAACTTGAGAATACATGTCTCCCACTCTTAATCCATTCCTCTCTCTCTTTGCGGGGGTTGTGGGGGGCAATGAAGGCATCTCCCACTCTCTTTCATCTCTTTCGATAGTTTGTGTTAGTTTTCTAATTTTTTAGAACAATTAATATGATTTCAATTATTACTATCCATTTAATTATTTTTTTTGCTAATAGTAGAGATGAAACTTTAATTATTTGAATTGTACAATGGCTAATTGATTTGTTGTGTATAAGTCTCTTTGGAATAGTATCTATAGTGATTGATCTCTTCGAAAATTGAGGGTGAGGAGGATGTAAAGCAGTTGGATTATGTGAAATATATTTTTTTCAAAAGACCTTGAATCTTTACTTAACATTTATAGATTGCAAAAATTTACACTAAATGACGTTGGGGTGGGGGGTGGCGTCACAACTTTATAACACCAATCTAATTCACACTGAATATCAATGTTAAAAGGCTTTAACGACCTTACTCTTTCCAAAAGGTAAAATTTGGGGTATGTTTAGTTTGTATCTCACAAAATAGTATCCGAAAATAGTTTTTGAGAATAATTTTAGAAAAGTTGTTTTGATGTTTTCTGAGACGAAAAACTTGTTTGGTTATATAATTTCAAAAATAATTTTACAAAATAGAAAACAACAAAACCTATTTGGATAGCTTAAATATGTGTTTGAACAATACTTCAATTTATATTAACGCCAATTTCAATTTTAATATCAATATCAATTTATATAAACACATATATATAGCTCACAAGTTGAATTCTATCCCCTATGCATTTTCTCTTTTAAAAATATGACAACATTAATTTCTATCACATGCCCAATTATTTTAATATTAATATATTTTTTATTTCAAACATTATCATTCACGATAGTATACATATGTTGAGAAAATTTTGTCAAATTATGTATTTTGAGAAAAATTTGTCTATATTTTTAAGAAAATAATGGATAAACATAAATTTTAAATGATGTAATCAAATAAATAAAGGAAAGAACATTATTATTTAATATAGTGGGATAAAAAAAATTTTGAACACTCAAATTTTATGTTTCATCGTTCCTCCATGCACGAGTTATGATATATATAACGACACACACCCACACACCAGAGAACACAAATAACACTGGAGAAGGAGAAGACAAATCTTGAATAGACGCCCACATCACCCAGATTGTGAAGGAGAAGACAGATCGTCAAAGAAGATAGATCTTGAACCCTTCGTCGGAGAAGACGAAGACAGATATTGGACCCAAACCTCTAATCGCTAGAGAAGACCCTCCGGCAGAGAAGACAGAGATAAATCTTGAACCCATACCTCCAATCACCGGAGAAGACGCTGGCTCTGTGTGAGCTCGTTCCATCTGAAATGCAAGTGGAGAGAGAGGAAGAAAAAACAAACTTTTCTATTTTGACTAGTTGTGCTGCTAAAGGGATTCGAATGGGAGATCTCATTAAAGAGTTTAGAAGTTGTTTCCCTTATTTTTCATTTTGGCTTAAAAATTCAAGGAACTTCATTTAGATGTTCTCTATTTTTTTACCAAAAATGTAAAGGGCTTCAGTAATTGACATTTGTCCATTAAAAACTCACAACCGGTTCCACCGATTTCTCCCAAAAAAATGATACCTTACTCCCAAAAAGTGGTTAAGAGTACCATTTTTTTGGTTAAGCGTATTACTTTTTTGGTTAAGAGTACTACTTTTTTTATTTGGATCGCTTATGTAGCGATCGGGGTTTCAGTAGCAATCTTTGCAGCAATCATGTTAAAAATAAATTACCCTTATACCCCTAAATTATCACCATTTTTTAAAATTTTTCTCATATTTTTCATATTACATCCTCAACTATGTAATTAGTTTCATATTACCCCAAAATTTTTTTACCTATTTTAATTTAACAAAAAAGTGTACCCAAATATGCTAACTTTGTTGTAATTTATTTAGTGGTGAAAAACGTTGTTGTAACAATTTTAGAGCAATGCTACACGGATTTAAAAAGTACACTTAAAAATCAGACTTGATAATTTCAACCATTGATTTCACTGTGGGTCTCAGTGTTTATTGGAATTTACTACATATTCAATGGTTGAGATTATCAAGTCTAGTTTTTAAGTCTATCTACCATTACTCATAATTTTAACTTAACCCAAAAGTATTTAATTAACATGTAATTAACAAATTCAATTCATCAAACTAACATTAAAATTCAACTTAATTAATATTAAATTCATCCAATTTACTCCAAAATAATCCAATTAACATCCAATAAAAATTTAATTTAAACATTCAAATAATAAACATTCAATTTATCAAATTAACACCAAGCAACATACAATTTCATCTAATTAATATTCAATTCATCAATTTAACACAAAATTAACATTCAATTTTCATCCAATTAACGTTCAATTTTATCTAAAAAGCATTTAATTCATTAAATTAACACTCAAATTCAACTAGTTAAGATTAAATTAATCAAATTAATGCCAAATTAAGTTTTAATTCATCTAATTTATATTCAACTTGGATGAAATGAATGCTAATTTGATGAATTAGGTATTAATTTGATGAAATTGAATGCCAATTTGATAAATCTTAATGTTAATTTGATAATTTGAATGTTAATTTAATGAATTGAGTGTTAATTGAATGAAATTGAAACTCTATTTGATTAATTTAACGTTAACTAGTTGAATTTGAATGTTAATTTAGTGAATTAAATGCTTATTAGAAAAAATTGACTGTTAATTACATGAAATTGATTGTTAATTTGGTGTTAATTTGATGCATTGAATATAAATTTGATGAATTTAATGTTAATTTGATGTTAATTTTATAAATTAAATTTTAATTGAATGAAATTACATGTTGATTTGGTGTTGATTTGATAAATTGAATATTTTTTAAATAATTTTTGAAGTTAATTTGATTAATTTAGTGTTAATTGGATGAATTTGAATGTAAATTAGATGAATTCAATATTAATTTAATGTTAATTTGAGTAATTTATTGTTAACTTGTTGAATTTAATTGTTAATTTAATAAACTAAATGTTTATTAGATAAAATTGAATGTTAATTGGATGAAAATTAAATTTTAAATTTTTGTTAAATTGATGAATTGAATATTAATTAGATGGAATTGTATGTTACTTTAATGTTAATTTGATAAATTGAATCTTTATTATTTGATTTGGGATGTTAATGTAATATTAATTTTTTAATTACATGTTAATTAAATACTCTGGATGAAAAATAATATTAATTTAGTGTTAATTAATTACAAGTTGGATTTTAATGTTAATTTGATGAATTGAATGTGTTAATTTAATAATTATTTTTTAATTACATATTAATTAAATACTTTGGGTGAAATATAATATATGAAAATCCCCACAACTAATTCCTAGTTACGATTAGTAAAAGATTGTATATTTTTCAAAATGAAAAGATAAAAATACACAAATTGTATAATTTGAACATGCTATTTTATATACATACCCATAATTAGGGATAGAGTCAGATCTTTTTGCAGCGGTGACAAATTTAACTTCAAATCATAACATTAACAATATAAAGTTTAACAAAATAATAAATAATAATATATCTTAAAGAATAAGAAAGAATGCAAATTTTAGCTGCAACTCCTCGGCAAGCAATGAGCAAAAAGAGGCGTACAAGAAAAAGTAACTATTCTTATGTAGGATCTTAAAAAATAATATCTAACACTCAAAATAATCTCTCACACACAATTATTTAATCAAAATTAAAGAAGAAAACAAAAGCAAAAGCATGCAACTGTAAGCTTCACGTCAAAAACCACACCAATCTTTCTATTAGCCAAAAAAGTTCTACCATTCTCTTGCTAATAAAGACTTTAAAATATATTAAAGAGGTCTATACCTACTAAAAACTAATAACTCAAATCCTATTTTAGCTTTAACTAAACTACTCAAAACTAACTATAATACTTTATGGGTCAAAACTCTTAAACCCATTAAAATTCTAATTAAAAATTAACACCAAATTAATAAGGAATAAAACATTTAGAGAGTTTGGGTCAAACTCCAACAGCCTTTCTTGAACCAAACTCTTCAATCTTGATCATCCCCATCATCCGCTTAAACTTCAAGAATGCATCAGATTTAAGTGGCTTGATAAAAATATCTGCAATCAGATCATTGGATTGACAATACAAAATTTCAATTTCACCATTAATAACCAAGTCACGAATATAATGGTATTTGACATGAATATGTTTGGGCCTCCCATGAAAAACTGGATTCTTTGACAAAGCAATAACTGACTTGTTATCACATAAAATCTTTAAAGGAATTTTATGTGCATGCTGCAAGAATCCAAGCATATGACGCAACCACACTGCTTGAGTAGCACAACTGGTGGCTGCATTATACTCTACTTCAGTGGTAGAAAGAGCAACAACTTGTTGTTTCTTTGAAGACCAGGAAAAAATTCCTGAACCGATTTGAAAACAATATCCTGAAGTACTTTTGGTTTTTTCCACATCATCACCTCAATCATTGTCTGTATACTTTACAAGTTCACAAGGACCAGCAGGAGAATAAAAAATACCATCACTCTGGGTACCTTTAACATATCTCAGAATCTTTTTAGCTGCTTGTAAGTGGGATTGACGTGGAGACTCCATGTATCTGCTAATAAGATCAACTCAAAAAATAATATCACGTATAGTGGAAGTCAAATAACATAGACTTCCCATCAACCGTTTAAAATATTTGAGATTCACAAACTCACCATTCCAATCTTTACCCAATTTCAATCTTTCTTCAACCGGAGTCAAAATAGGATTGCAAGAATCCATTCTGAATAGTTTGAGGAAATTCCTAGCATACTTTTGTTGGGAAATAAAAATCCCACTATCTATCTGATTAACCTCAATCCCAAGAAAATAGGACATCAAACCCATATCAGTCATCTCAAATTGAGAAATCATTGTCTCCCTAAATTTTTTAATTAACTTCAAATTAATTTCGGTGAAAATAAGATCATCCATATACAAGCACACAATAATTATATCTCCCTGAGAATTAGTTTTGACATACAAAGTGTGTTCATAGGGACATCTTTGAAAATCATTCTCCATAAAATAAGAATCAATCCGAGTATACCGAGCTCTAGGGACTTGTTTAAGCCCATACAAAGCTTTTTTCAACTTATATACTTTGTTTTCCTCCCCTTTATTCACAAAACCAGTAGACTGCTCAACATAAACTTCCTCTTCAAGGACACCATTCAAGAAAGCAGATTTTACATCCATTTGAAAAATCTTCCAAGAATTATTAGCAGCAAGAGAAATAATCATACGAACAGTATTAAGCCTAGCAATAGGAGCAAAAACCTCAAGATAATCAATACCTGATTTTTGTTTGTAACCCTTGGCTACTAACCTCACTTTGAAGCGATCCACCTCTCCGTTTGGCTTGTATTTGGTCTTGTACACCCATTTAACACCAATATCTTTTTTTCCCTTTGGAAGAGAAATAAGCTCCCATGTATTTTTGTTCTCAATGGCATGAATTTCTTCATCCATTGCTTTCACCCAATGTTTCACCCTGTAGGCATCACTAAAAGAACACAGGATCACAATCTGCATATAAAGCAAAATTTATCAAATCCTCATCTGAAGGATCATTGTTAGTGCCAATAACATAATCCTCCAATCTAATTGACATATTTCGTTCATGCTGTGAACACCTGGATGACTCTGCCTGCGGGGATTGAACAGTTGGGGACTGTTCAACTGGCTGATCACCAACTGAATCATCAACATCAAAAGGAACTAGTGTGGCTGACTTGTCTTCCTTTTGGAACCAATCTCAAACACCCTGCTCATCAAAAGTGACATCCCTGCTAAAAATCCCTTTTCGTGTGATGGGATTATAAAGCTTGTACGCTTTTGTAACTGAACTATACCTAATAAAAATACTCTTTTTAGTCTTGTCCTCAAGCTTTTTCCTGAGTGGATCAGGAACATAGGCATAGGCAATACAACCAAACCCCCTTAAAGACCACTCCAAATCTCATAGAAAGTTTTTCCCTTAAAACTTATGGTAGGGGACTTGTTCAAAACCTAAACAGCACAAGCAACAGCTTCTGCCTAAAAACTTTTAGGCATATTTTAAGATTTCAACATGTATCTAACCATATCCATAATAGTTCTATTTTTCCTCTATATCATACCATTATGTTGGGGAGTATACCTGACTGTCAACTGATGTTTAATACCATAATTTCTCAAAGAATCATCCAAAATCATATATTCCTGGCCTCTGTCAGTCCTCAAAACTTTAATTTTTCTCCCACTTTGCCTTTCATCATAAGCCTTAAAATATTTAAATGTATCACAAGCATCAGATTTATTTTTCAAAATATACACCCAGGTTTTTTTGTTAAAATCATCAATAAAGGTTATAAAATACCTACTCCCACCATTGGAAGGAACTTCAATAGATCACAAATCAATGTGAATCAAATCAAAGGGTCTTTTTGCATGCCAAGTTTGTCTATCGGGAAAAGGGTCCCTATGTTTTTTTCCCAAAACACAAGTCTCACAAACATGACTAGGAATATTAATAGCAAGCAAACCTAAAACCAATTTTTTATGGGCAAGAAAATTTACATGCCCAAACCGCATATGTCATAACCAATTATCTCCAGAAACTTCAAAAGTAAAACAAGGTAAATTATGAAAATTAATTTGTAAAAGGAACAAACGATTGGATGTCATATTTACCTTTGCTATTAGTCCCTTGTAGCTGTCATTGATTATACAAATACCATTAAAAATTCTCATATCATACCCCTTTTCTGACAACTGTCTCATACTCAATAAATTATGGCTAAGACCATGAATGTAATAATCATCTAAAATAGCATTCAAAGACCCATCTTTTAATTTGATAGAAATTTTACCTTTTCCCTTTATAGGGATGGTTGAGACATTCCCAAATTTAATATATGATTGAACAGATTCATCCAAAACAGTGAATATCTCTCTGTAACCACACATGTGATTACTACAACTTGAATCCAAATACCACTTATTCTTTCGAACATCATCTACTACACTATTAGCCAAAAACAAAACTTCTAAATTATCATCATTGCTCTCTGCAATTTTAGCATGATAATTCTTATTATCGGGTCTCTTTAATCTGACGCACTCCTTTTTATAGTGCCCTAATTTTTCACAATTATGACACTTGATTTTGGATTTATCACATTGTTTACCCCAATTATTACCTTTGTATTTTTGCCACGTACCTTGATTATTTGAATGGATCAAGTTATAGCTCTAACATATTATTTTCAGTCCTCAATCTTGCGCTCAACTCAGTAAGGCTTAAAGTCCCATTCATAACTCACATGCATTTAAATTCATACTGTTAAATCAATCTTAATATCTTCATATTGTTCACCAACTCAATTAACACTAACCATTTTCTCGATCTCCCAAATATTCCTTCTCAATCTCTAACCTTAAACTAGAATCAATAACCCATGTAATCAATTCCTAACAGCTTTCACACCCTTTTCCTTCTATTTGTTACACATAATCTTGAATTCTCTTGATTGAATTCATAATGCATATATTTCTGATTCATAAGATACAGATAGACTTCAAAACAATAATCTTCTTTAATTCAATACTATAAGATTTCTTGTAATATAATCATAGCCAAAAACAACACTCTCAATGATTAAACTAATGTTTATCAATTTAATCACATTAGTCATCATAGTCTTAACCATTATTCATAATCCCCACAAAAATAATGATTTGCTAATTACTAGGATAACCATAGCGATTTATCCCAAATATTACATAAAGTTTCACATCCATGTCAAAGTCAATCTGCATAGGTATCATTATTGATTCCTCAAATTACATCTTCCTAATTATCACCACTAATGGTAAAGTTTAAATCTTCAATACTCGTACCAATAATTCTCGAGTATAACTAGTCGAACCTATCTTAAAAATAGGGAAAAAAAACTTCATATTTCCCCAACACAACTCCAATAACATTAAAAGATCCCATAGAACAATAGAAGTTCATATCAAACTTTGGATATCATTTTTATTTCAATAATGTTCTACTATATCTGAACTTGAACTTTTAAACTCTATAATCTTTAATCCTATAATATCGAGGGTCAAAGATAACTACTATAACTTAGTCAGGCTTCCTCGATTTTTATTTTACAGGTCTATAAGTTTGTTTCCAAAACTTGACCTCAATTTTTCAATCAAAATTTGTAAATACCAATCAATTATTAACTCCACACTCAACCAAGAGATTCTTGATTGTTAATACTGTAGAGAGTCTAAGTGTAGTCAACTAAGCCCACAACGAAATAAGATTACCTAAGTATAATGTCCTCAATGAGTATCCTATGTATGACCCCTCTAAACCATCAATACTTCCAAAGTAAATTTAATCAACTCTCTATAATATTTTCAAACCAATATTGGTAGTCACAAGTACATGGTTATAAAAACAAACTCCTATCCATT
Organism: Ilex paraguariensis; assembly: GCA_963454935.2. Lineage (NCBI taxonomy): Eukaryota > Viridiplantae > Streptophyta > Magnoliopsida > Aquifoliales > Aquifoliaceae > Ilex > Ilex paraguariensis. Next base: position 76,306 of record CAUOFW020001235.1, read on the forward strand.
CATGTCCTATAACCACAATTCCAATCATTATTCCAAAAATAGGCTCCCATTCAAGGTTACTTCACAATATTCATTCCAATTTCTATAACGTTTGAGTAACACACATAACTTTATAACCTTATTACTCAAAGCTTAGTCCATCTTAAAAAAAAAAACATCTAAGTTGAACGTACCTCCACACGTCTAAATTGGGTTATCAAATCTCCTTGACTTCCATAAATATTAGCAACACTAATAATAGAATATAATACTTAGAGTCAACAAGACACTAAATCATAGTTACATTTTATGTTGTTATCCATCAAAACACTTCAATCAACATGGGGGTGTCTCTAAATCAAAGTCTAATTAGTGTGGAAGCTCGCTTAAGGATAAGTCCTTCAGGGTCTAAGAAGAAAAACATGACACTTTGCTAACCAAGGAATGGCATGGTACATATTTTTGATCAACTTCAAAGAATAAAATAATTTAACTCAGGTATTTCTGGTTTGTGTGACCTAAATGGTTGTAATGATATACGAGTTAAGCTTCTAACAAAAAAAAACGGTGCACAATTTGAAATTTTCAACAAAGAGTTATGCTCCAATTAGTGAAAGGTGATCTGCTTGACTGACGGTTTTGCTATAGTTGTCCAACTCGAGTTTGTGTCTTTTGTTACAAATTTTATCTCATACCCATCTCCAATATGGATAATATCACTTGCAAAAAGATTCATGCCTAGCATCATTTACTAACTAAATGATAAATTACCATCCGTCTCCTAGAATAGTCTATAACAATATGATATATAACTAGCATATCCATCCAAAATTTTTTCTTCAATTCCTCTAAACTAGCTAATCCATAAATTCGAACGAATAATCAATACGTAACCTAAACTAAACAACAAATCACACTTATCTTACAAACATATAACTTCAAACAAATTTAAGCCTAGAAGTTCTTCAACCTAACATAATAATCTAGTGATAGTACACAACCTACAACTCTTATGTAAGACCCTAATTCTTAAGCTCTGACACCAAACTTGTAATGCCCCAAAATTCACTCTAGAAGACATTACTATCTATATCATTCATATCATGAGAGCAACTAATGAAATTCATAAATTAAAGAAATTTCATTTGTCATCCATAACAACTAAAGTATCATCCAAAATAAGTATGTCAAACCATGGAAATTACATCCAAAAGCTAAATATTATCTTTAACATTGTCTCATAATTAACCTCCCAATCTAGAACCTAAAAAATAACTCTAAATATCCACCTCAGGATCCACATTCCTATCAATTTGAGCTTCCCAATGTACCAGCTAATCAAATCCGAGCTCTTCCTCTAAACTATAATCTGAAAAAGATGTTGTTTGTAAGGGTGAACACTCAGGTATGCAGTAAGACTGAGCATGAATACACACATTGAGAATATTTTGGTCCACACACACACACCCAATCCTCGTAAGGATACACAACTTTAGGAAGCGCGTATACTGACGCATCTACAGTAACGAATCCAACCAAGAAATAATATACTAACCCTCAACCTTGATATCCATAAACAATAGTGGTTTGGTCCTTGTAAGTTACCAATCCCACTACGAGTGGTAGGAAACATTCAAACTCACTCGGAGTAAGAAATACATCTACCCACTCTACGATACCCGATCAACGGTCACTTATGTTCATCAAAACATCCACACAAGAGATATAATGTCAAACCAATTCACCAAATCACAGGTAAACGAAGAAGTATGGGTGTGTTTGGTTTTGTTCGCAAAATTTCAAAAACATCAAAAATCTATTTGCTTAGCATTTTGTTCTTAAATTTTTTGAAAAAAGTGAGAATTGAGACAAAAAAAAAACAGAAAATAAGACTCTTTATGCTGAAAATCTTGAAAATACGGAGAACAAGGGACTTTAATAAGGTCTCTCCTTCAAATCCCCTTAGCAGCAAATTCTATAGGCATCCTTTTTTTTTGGTCTTCCTCTCTGCCTAACTCTCCCTCTCTCCACTTGGCCTCTCAGACAAAACAAACATAAAGAGAGAGCAACGTTTTACCTCCTACCCCAAAGATGAACAAACTATGAACATATGCGATTACTAGGTTGCTTGATTGTGCAAATAAGTTGTAAATGAATGTATACAGGAGATCCCATGGTGAATATATATATATATAGATACAGATGTGTATGGAAACAACCTTCCCCTAATGGTATGAAAAATGAAGCATCATGTGGAGTTTGTACTTGAGACACACACCGAGGTGAGTGCACTTTGAGCACTGTCTCGACTTTCGACTTTGTCTCTCCAGATCTGAGTGAACATTCTCTCTCTTGGATGTTTTTTCTAGTTCCATTACAATTGATCTTCTTTCAGTTGGCCACCATGACTTGGAACGACTTGCTTCGATTTACTGGCAACCCAAACTTGGAGACTACAACTTGGTCAATGAAGTTATGAGTGCTTCCACCATCGACAAGAACCGTTATGCTCTTGTTCCTCAAATTCCACAGTACACATAAGATTTGTGGGTGTTCGACACCGACAATGGCATGAAATGAAATTTTTGGTATGTCCTCAAGACTTACCATTTCATGTGAATCATCTTTATCTTCCTCAAGACTCAGGTAAGATTCTTTGATCAGAAAAAGCTGCGGTTGTTCGTAGCGGTGGCCGGGAACAAATTTATCATCGCAATAGTAACACAACCCTTTTTCGGTCGCTCTCGACCCTCTTGATTGGTGATTCTACGAAATGACGTTAGAGGAGGATTTGTTCGCTGAAACGGTGGTGGTTCAAGGATGCTAGCCTCTTGATTGGTCAGTGCTCTGGGTGTCATCATGGTCAGTGATGAACGAGCTAGAGGGCTAGGTCTCTTCTGCAACAGGTTGCGTTCCTCGATCAGTTGTGTGACCTCGATCGCATTTGCCAATGTGTGGGGCTACTTGATCTTTACGTCGATGCGGATTTCGTCTTGAAGACCTGCAAGAAAACACCCTATGAGAAACCTTTCAGGCAGATTGTTGACTTGGTATGAGAGCCTTTCAAAGGCTTCCTGGTAAGCTGCCATGGTGGTTGTTTGTTTGAGACATGAGAGTGACTCCGATGGATCCTCATACTCGGTGGGTCCAAAACGAAGCAACACGGCCTTGACGAACTCGCTCCATGTGAGAGGTCCACAAAATTTGTTTAACCATTTGTGCCATTGGAGGGCAATCCTCACTAGGAGGAAGGAGGCTAATTGGACTTGTTGAGCAAGTGCAATGACTTTGAAATCAAAATACTGCTATGCCTTATACACCCAGCCAGTGGGGTTGTTTCCTTCGAATCTGAGAAAGGAGAGTTTAAGATGATGTTGAGGCTGACCGTTGGAGGTAAGAGAACAATAAGTGTGGGAATGTAATGATCCTTCAGGTGCGAACAGGTTGATATCAGAAGAGTTTGGGTTTTGGTTACGGGAGGTGCAAAGGGATTGAAGCTCAGTTAACACTGCTTGTAAAACTAAGTTCATCTGATCAAAACCTATCTCATGTTGGGCTAAGGCTTCATTGACCTCGTTACGAAATTCTGAATTCGTTTTACTGCGAATGCTCATGATCGAAACTGCGCTCTGATGCCACCGATACGTAAAATTAGGGGTAGAAGGAGAATAATAGTGGAGAGGGAAAAAGGAATAGTTCTGGGTATTATATCCCCCTTTTATTGAACACAACCAAACTTTAAATACACGAAGGAATAACAATATTGCTAAAAATTTGGAGAGAAACTAGCAACTCCTAAATATCTTGATAACAACCTAATCAGAACAACTTGATCTTGACTTATTCCATATCAACTAAACAACCTGATAACAATATCAACTAAACAACCTGATAACAAGATGACCACATATCACAAATCTTACCTGAAATGATGTGGGAAGCACATGTGACCGACAACCCTATTATAAGTAAACTTTCCTCTGGTACAACCCATATCTCGATATTTGTGCAAGAGGAAACCAAAAGTGGTCTTCTTTCATTGTAATATAGTTTGACGAGTTGGTGTGAACGTGGAATACAAAATCTTATGAGATGTTATTTGGTTACCAGTTTTTAAAATTAAATTTTTTTTAAAAAATGAGAATTGAGAATAAAAAATAGAGAACATCTAAATAAAGTTCCCTGAATTTTTAAGCCAAAATGGAAAATAAGGAAAACAACTCCTAATCTCTTTAATGAGGTCTCCCCTTTGAATCCCTTTAGCAGCAAAACTAGTCATAATATACAAGTTTTTTTTTCTTCCTCTCTCTCCACTTTGCCTTTCAGATGAAACCAGCACACACACAACCAGAGTCTTCTCTGGTGATTAAAGGTCTGGGTTCAAGATCTATCTTTGTCTTCTTTGACGAAGGGTTTAAGATATATCTTCTCCGATGATCTGTCTTCTCCTTCAAGGAAGGTTGCTGAGGCATTTCCCCTAAAGTCCTCATAAGCATCAATAAAAGTGTCTGCAACGGCCCTCTTAGTAGCCATCCTCCTTCTCTCCATCTTAATGGAGTGAGCCTTTGCCCTGGTGGCTCTCTCATGAGCTGCTTGCAGGTTAATCTTTGCCATGATAGCCTTTTCCTGAGCTATACGTAGCTCGGCCTCAGCTCTAGCAGCTCTATTACTGGACACTCGCAGCTCTGTCTCTACTCTCACGTTGGCAGCTTCCAGCTGGGCGGCCCTCTCATGGGACACCAAAATCTCGGTCTCAAGAGGTGCAACTCTCTTGTAAACTAGTCTTAACTGCTCCTTAGCAACCTCTTGTGCTTAACTTTCTAGCCTCAACTGTTCCTCGGCAGCCTCCTAAGCATGCCTCTTTGTTGCCAGATCCCTTGATGCCTTTTTTAGCTTGATTGACTTCAAAAAGAGGCATGAAAAAGTAGTAGCCACTTGTAGGTATCCAATAGCCATAACATGAAAAAAAAGTGCGAAAATCAAAATTAAAAAGGAGAAAGGTGTACCATAGCAAAGCCCTCCATCGTAGTATCAATAATGTCCTCTAGACCCCGAGAGACGACCTCTCTAATATCTGCAATCGTCACAAACCTCCAAAGCCACTCCTTGGCCAGATTCAAATCCCACAGCATGGACACTGAGCCACTGCTAGAAGCCGGACGACTACATAGAGCTCCAGACCTGGTAGACGACCGCACAAAAATCTTAATACTCGAAGTAGTGGCCAGACTAATCGCAACGCTCCAATGAGTTGTGTGTTGAAAGAGAGTAGGGGCACCCACTAATCTAGCCTCCTGGGATATAGCATGGCCATCGGACCGTCGTGAGATATTGGGGGCATCAACCTTTGCCCGCTTAGGAAGAGGGGAATATACCACCCTAGAAGCATAAAAAGCCTCTACCATCACTCTATCAACAGTGGGACTTATGGAACTAGTATAAGACGAAGAATCTATAGTATTACAATCATCAAAATTTATTAGAATGATCAATTACCCTTCCTCTTTTGCTCAAGGAAGGCTCTGGGATGACTTGCCGCGGACATGAGGATCCTAAACTCCTTGATAGGATGATCTTGTATGGCCTACATCCTATTCTCCTACTCCATAGATAATGTGGGTGAAGTTGTATAAGGAACCAAACATGTAGTGAATACAAGGGGCACGATAGTCAACGTAAAAGCAAAGTTAAAACCCTTACCTAGCTTGGTCCTCAGAGCAGTGTATGACCTTAAAGGCACTAAGTCACGATCTTCCTCAACAGTCCACTCACCTCCAACAAAGAATAACCTAGATTTTGAACTATGGAAATTCAAAAGCACTCTATTAATAAACTTGCCCGACCACAAGACAAAGCGGTACTATCCTTAATGAGGAGTAGGATTATCCAGAAGAACATAAGAGGCCAATAACTCCTCGAAAGGGGGAGAAATGCCCTCACCATGAAGTAGCCGCCTTAGTGAGAAGAATAAAAAAGTTACCCTCTAACCGTTGGGAGTCAACCTCCGTGGAGCCAGTGGTAAGTGACCCAGAATCTGACAGATAGGCCTAGGTATAAGAAATCTCAATCCTGTCTCCAAGGCATCCTCGTGGAAGACAATCTCTTTTGAGGACTCATAACACATGGGCTCGTTCCTCTTGTCTCGACGACACATAATAGTAAGAGGGATATAGAACGAAGAAAAAATTTGACCCACCACCTTTAGAAACTCTTTTGCCTTGGTGCAAAGCCTGTGTAATATCTGTCATATTGCCTTTATCAGCTTGGGCACCTGACAAAATAGAAGCCAATAAAAAGTGAAAAGGAGCCAAGATTAACAAAAGGTTATGAACGAGATTAAGTTAACTAGTTGAAAAACATTGCCTTGTTTCCCACCACAGTCTGGTCCATTACCTCTAGCGCCAGCTACTCTACCGAATGGTGCCTTAATGCCTATCTCTATTGTCTCAGCGCTTGAATCCCTTGCTCCTTCACCCAACATGTCGCGAGGACCAACGCCCAACCCTCCATGAGGACCAGTACCCAGCGCGTCACTGGCTCCATCCATGCCACTGGAGCTGCCTAACCGACCACTAGCGTTGCCCAACGCGTAGCTAGTGTCGCCTGTGCTCCTCCCCACTTCAGCATTATCGTTCGTACCCAAGGTGTCGCCCAGCTCCCTTCCTGCCTCTACCTGGTGTCTTGCCTATGCCCACGCAACTATCTATATTGCCCAGGCCTGGGCGTCACCCACCTGCACCTTCATCGTTACCACTTACCTCGGCGTCACCACTCGCACCTTCAGCATCGTCTCTACTACCACTGGCATTGCCAACCGCGGCTTCGCCGCCTATGCCCAACACTCTCATACCCCTTGCTGAGATAAAGGCGCCCCCAAGCACTGTCATCATCAAGAGGTCACCTGGGCCCTTGCCTCTCTTCTCAATTGCTCTAGTTTTTGGCGTTGAGCCATCCAGTGAACCCTCCTTCGTCATCTTCCTACTCGCCTCCATCTCTTCTTTCCTCAATCTCCCTATATGATTTGTAAAGTGAAACCATAGCTCCAAAGAAAGTATTTTGGGGGTAAAAAGAAGGAATTATTTAAAGCCCTAAAAATAGTGCCAAAGGAGGAGAAAATGGGTTTTTAAATATGAAAGGAGATGAAGTCTCCTCTAGAGTGGTGGTGACACAGTGGGTGTCTAGCGATTAAATGGAAAAAATAAAAAAATGAGCTCTCGAGATGCAGATGGAGCAAGAAACTAAGGAGGTGCCACCGTGCAGAACAAGAAACCTTTTGCCTATCTAGTCGAAGGGGCCCATTCATGGGGAAAGCCCAAATCAGTTAACTCATGGCCCCAATCCAGAGTTCACGAGACCCAGGAATATCAACGCATGTGAGGAGTAATCATCAAGATAGCTACTCTCAAAGATCACATCTATCCTTAATTGTACCCATCCTTAATTGTAGTTATCATCTCTGAAAGACTAGTAACCTACCCTTCATGCTACCGCCTTAATTAAGGCTCTATGCCTATAAATTGTAAGCTCTCTATACATGAGGGACACATCACATCTCTCACACAGCTACCTCTCTCATATAGCTACCTCACCTAGAGCTTGCTCGTGCTCTCTCTCCCTTATTCTACTTTATTAATAAATTTCTTTGGTCACCGTCGTTGTTTTTAGTGGTTAGGTCACCCCGACCCAACTACTCAATCTTTGTCTTTTACTGTTTTCTACTTCATTAATTACCTTGCATCATATACTCAACTGTAAATTGTGCATAAATCCACTTTTGTGCTTTATTAGTTTGTTTAGATCATATGTCATTTATGGATGATTTCGACGTTCAAAATTTCAAAGAAAAAAAAAAGGAAAATCTTCCAGACTAGGAAATTGCCTATCAATAAAACCAAATCCCCATATAAAAAGTAACTGCCAAAATACAAATACCATAAAAATAGGGAAAGTGTATTATAATAAAGAGAAAAATAAAAAAACTCTCATTGTGTATCTCTCTACAATATATTTCAACCTAGTAGTACTTATCTACAACAGATTTTTTTTCAAGGTCTTTTCTCACAAAAAAGTCCTCCACAAGGTACCTACTAAAAAAGTTTTGTAAAAAATTTTATTAGACTTAATTTTTTGGGGGTTTTTTAAGGGTTTAAAATTATTTTGACTTATATTTTTTGTGGGCTAGAAATATATCTAAAATTATGGGATTTTCTAAAAATTTGGGACTTAAAGCCCAAACTTTATTCTTTAGGGTAAAATGGAAGCCAATACAAAAATTTGGATTTAATTAATCTAAACTACAACAAGAAAAGTTATTTGGACAAAAGTGCATTTTTGACAAAAGTGCATTTTTTCAAAAAATGACCAAAAAGTCATTCATTAAAAGGAAAGAAGATCAAACACCAATTGAATGCCAAACGACAATCTTGGCACCAAAAAGGAATCAAGCGGCCTAAAAGGAAGCATTAAATCGAGTGTCCCTTCGTCTTCGTCACTTTTGAGATTCAAATGAATTTATGAATAGATTCTAAAGATAATACTGGGAAATAATTGTTGAAGATGAAAAAGAGATTTTTTTTAAAGAAAGGAGGAAGAACAAGAGATCATATTTTTTTTGTAATTGGTCGGTATTTTGTTTTGGTGTAATTGTTCTCCATCGCCAAAATCTTCTTCTCCAATCATTGAAGTTCACCTTCAACGTTTCAGCTCCGATTTTTAATGGCTAGTTTTCAATTTTTTTTTGAGAAGAACTCAAACTAACATTAAAAAACACTTACAATTCCAAATGACAATAGCAAAGTTTAATTCTTTTATGTTGAATGAATATATAAAAAATTTACATTTTAAAAAACAAAAATTTTAAACATATACACTAATTTTTCATTTGTTGTAACAGTGTGGAGTAATTCTATTTGAGATTCAAGGCATTTGATTTGTATATCTATTTTGATACGTATTTAACGGTATGAGTTTCTTTTTTTTTTAGTTCAGTTTTTTAGTTTAATAAAATCCAAACCCATGTGTTTGTGAAATGTAAAGTAATAAAATATGAAATCTTTTATGATGAATGCATGTATGTGAAATATAAAAATCTTAAAATTTGATTATTAAACAGTTATATAGATATAATTGTTTATTTGTAGATGATTAACTATTTGGTACAACTCTTTTGGTACATTTTTGTTGCAACTCTTTGAAAACTTTATTTTGTGTAATTGTTTGGTGTAACTCTTCGGTAACTGATTGATGTAATTTTTTGTGGTAATGTTGATATAAGTAGAGAGATAATAAGAATAGAGAGAGTAATAGTGAGAGAAAATAGGGGGAGAAAGAAATAAAAAATAAAATCAGATCTTTACATATTTGAAAAGAAACTAAATTATCAATTAGGGAGAGAGAGAGAGAGAGAATATGGGAGAGATAGGGAGAAACGGGGAGGGAGGGAGGGAGGGAGTAACGAAGAAAGAGAGACAGAGAGAGTGAAAAAACAATAATGCTATATTGATCAAATTTTAGAACTAAATTTAGAATTTAAACGACATGACAGCTGATATGAGCTTCTTTATTCGGTGTCATGTCATTTGTACCCCAACAAAAGACTTCAAATATTATGTTGTCATGTCATTTGGTCTCTAAATTTGGTCTCAAAATATTGTCAATATAACATTACTAGTGAAAAAATAATAATTATACATACTTTAAGGAAGGATAAATAAGTAAAATAAATAAAAGGTCATTTGAATTTTGCATCTAATCACAACATGTTTTATTAGAATTGAACTTAATAGGGTAAATAACTTATACATACACTTCCTCTCAAATAAGTTTAAAAAAATATACACACAGCTAAAAAAAACTCTATTTTTTATATTGTTGGGCCGGTCTTTTGAGTGTGGTAGGGTCTCCTATAGATAGCTATGTGGTATTGAGAGACAATGCTTCCTGACGAATATATGAAATAATATATCGACATATTCATTTTACTGAACCAAAAAAAAATAAAAAATTAGAAGACCTCAACTTTGGAAAAACTTTAAATGGGGGATTGGGATTGGGGGCGTGTAAATATTCTACAAATTTAATGGATTTTTGTTTGTTCGTTGCTGACTCTTTGTGGTACATACATTGTCCTGGAGTTACTGTCCACAAAACTTGACAAATTTGCTTGATCAACGCATGGTTTATAATTGTACATGTATACATGGGCTCAATTATTTTCCACATAATATTTTATTTATTAATGCTTCGTTTGATTCAAGGATCTACCGAAGAAAGAAAAAGAAAACCAAAAAAAAAACCAAAAATTTAGAGAAAGAGGAATTCATTTTATTTTCTTTCTCGGTTTGATAAAATTGTTGATAATTTTTTAAACTTGATCATGAATCATAAAAATGGCACATTAAATAAACAAACTTTTTTCTTCTCTCGTACAATATTAGTTTCTATACGACAGTCAACGAGAAAGAATTATTTTTTCTTTACTTTTCTCCAACTAAATCCATAAATAAGACAGGATTTAAAAGTTGTTTGTTTATTTATTTACTTTTTACTGCGGGACCGGGGCTAGCGTGGCCGGCGAAGCTCTAAGGCCCCACCAGCACGTAGCTTTGTTGCCTTTTCCTTTCTCAAATTCAATTAAAGTTATGGTCTGGTTAATTGGAATGAAGTATATATATATTGCATAAGTTAGAATAGTATGAAAAAATTGCAAACCTCGTGTAAAAAGTTTAGGGTATTCATTTTTATAATTTTGTTTTTATGATTTTGTTTAAAATGTTTTTATGCTATTCATTTTGTATTAATTGTATAGGAAATTATAGAAAACAAAAATGTACCACAAACGTTAATATCCAATACCCAAAAACACAAGGTCGAAAACTTTTATTTAATGAACTTTAATTCTATTTGAACAATCTAGAGTCCAATACATTCATCTTTATTCAAATAACTTAGTACTGTATGAAATATCAAATACATCCAAAAGAAATCAAAATATAAAAATATGATCACATCACAAACATGAGCTTCATTGAAACCTTGATACCAATTTTGTAATCTACTGTCAAATTTGTGACACACATAAACGACAATACACAAACTTATATTAAGTTTAAAACTCTAGGGATTGCAATCTTACATTGGTCAAACGCATACTAAAATAATACCACAGTTCCATGACACCTCTACAATGTTAAAATTATATATAAAAAAGTGTCCATAAATATGAAATCATATATTTATAAGAAAGAAAATCAAGGTAAATTTTTTCACATTAGCTCACCTAAAATAAATTTTTGAATACTAGGACATAGTATAGGCTGTCTATTTTGCCATACCCAATTCTTCCAGTACAGTACCTGTAGCACAGACAAGAGCAGAATAAAAACCATGCATTGCAAAAATTAGCAAGAATTACAGCTAAATTCAAAATGTTATTACGCCTACTAAGCACTAGTTAGTTATAGTTGAGAAAAAATGAAACCAAAGAGATATTTATAAGAGGAAATGTCATGTTGAAGGCCGTACTAATGTAACTGCCAGTTAAGATAAATACAATCACCCCCATCACTCTTACCCACAAAACTGTCATCACTAGGACCATTAAGTGATACCTAAGCTTGATTTTTAGTCGGTATATTTGAACTCTATAACCATCAAGAATAAAATCTAACTGAAAAAGAAAAATAAAGGTACAAAATCAGAAGCATGGCTTGAGTTATATATACCACGTAAGAGAAGTTTCTGATTTGTAAGTCCTCTATATGGGCTCAACCCATCTTTCTATGTATTTAATCTGAATATTCATACATTGAAACAAAAAATTTAGCATGATCTACAACACCAAAACAAATGATTACCTATGCATTTTCTTCAATATAGAAACACACAGGCAAATCAGAAAAATTACCTTGCCAATAACAACTGCCACAGTGTTGTCATCAACCAAACCCAATTCCCAAATATATGAGTTTCATATGGGCACAATCCAATCTGCTGCAACATGCCTTGCTTGGATACTTCCAGTTCCAGTGGTAGCTCCTCTTTCTTCTCTCCAGACAGATATACCCTTTGCTATATAATCGTCATCACAAAAAACAAACACAACATATCACAAACCTGCCTCATCAATAACAAGTCCAACCATATTCATATTCTTATTCTATGATTGTCTATAGAGATCATACATATTTATATTCTGTTTTTTTTTTCTACTATCAAAGAAGGTTAGCTAGAAGGTAAAAGTTCAGAATTGATAGCTACAAGAGAATTAGATCTTCCTGGCCTAGAACCTCTCTGACAGTACTTGGTAGCTCCTCTGCTTGTATCATGCTTGAGAATCCCATTGATACATATTCATATTCAATAGTAGTCCTATATTGCATTAGAATAAAAAAACAATATTACTAGAATGAAATATCCATATATACATAAGCTAATAGGGATCTATAGATCCCCTAGTTTGAAGAATATAACTAGCCAATGATTAGGTGAGGACAATGCTCAAGTTCATGGGAAGACTCAAGCCAAGATGGACTTGGCCTCATTAAGGTTACCAATTTAAAATTTTTATCTTCAGTTGCCTTAAATTCTTATTAGCAGACATCATTCCTACACAAACAAGGTAGCAAACCTAAACCATCCCACATAGACTCATATACAATTGAAATGTATGCTTGAAAAACGAAGGCAAAGATAAGGGCCTATTTGGTTTGTGTCTCAAAAAAAGTATTCGAAAACTATTTTTGTGAAGAATTTTAGAAAATTATTTTTGGTGTTTTTTGTATCACATAACTTATTTGATTATATGATTACTAAAAAAGTTTTATATAATAGAAAATATTAAAACTTATTTGGACATCAACTCATAAAATAATGAAAATAGAAATGTGGTCATGATGCAAGTGTGGTAGTGGTTGTGGTGACGAAAGTGTGGTGATGGTGGTGGTCATGGAAGTGTGGGTGGATGGAAGAGTGGTGGAAATGTCGCGGTGGTGGCAGTGGGAGGGTGGTGATGGAAGTGGTGTTGGTGTTTGTGGAAGGGTGGTAGAAATGTGGTGGTGGTGAAAGTGTGGTGGTGTTGGTGGAGAGGTGATGGTGGTGGTGGAAGTGTGGCGGACGTGGTGGTGGAAGTATGGTGGTGGTGGTGTTTTCTAAATTGTGGAAAAGGTTGTCTTTAAAATCACACAAAACAACCCTAACTTGTTCTCTAAATTTATTAAATTTTTGTTTTTAGTTTTCAAAAAAAAAAAAAATTGAAAACACTGGCCAAACAATTTTTCTTCAAAAAACTGTTTCCGAAAATAGAAGACAATTTCTGAGATACAAACTAAACAGGACCAAGCATTTTAATTTTTTTTCCTTCATCCTTTTTCAAAGGTCAGTAAGTTGAAGCATAACTTTAACTACTGAATGGCGTGAATGCTTACAGATCTTCCATTTTATTAAAAAAACAATAGGATTGGTTCCCACTAGTTACAGTCGGTCCTAATTTATTCGGCTACAACTTTTTTCGGTTAGTTACAGTTATAACTTTTTTAGGTTGTGTTACAACCATTTGGTAGGTTATAACATATTTGGTTATGTTCCAACTATTGGGGTGAGGTTGCAACTATTTTGGCGGGGGTTACAAATTTTTTGTTCCAATTTTTTGAGGTGAGTTCCAACTTTATTGAGTTGGGTTACAACTTTTTGCGGTGGGTTACACTTGATGAGGTTAAAAATAATACTTAGAGGATAAAATATAATTAACCATTGTTAAATTTGGATTGGTCGCGAATATTTAAGGTCGGTCCTAATATGTTAGAACGAAACAAACAAAAATAATACTTAGACGATAAAAGTGTAATTAATCATTGTTAAATCAAGATCGGTGGCGAATATTTATGGTCGGTCCTAATACCTTGGGATGAAACTGACAAAAATAATACTTAGAGGATAAAAGTGTAATTAATTATTGTTAAAATGGATAATATCTATATATTTATGGTCGGTCCAAAACTTTTTGTTTTTTTTTTTTTTGACTGAAACTCAAAATTGATAAGTTAGAGGACAAAAATGTTATCAACCCATTTGTTAAAGTATAAAAGTGTTATTAACTATTCATTAAATTAGGAATTACGGTCGGTCCAAATTTGTTAACATGCAATTTTGGGTTTTCTATGATTAAGAACGATTATGATTAAAATTTTAGGGGATAAAATAAAAAAATTGAATATTTTTGGGATGAAACTAAAAAAATTCACAGTTAGAGGATAAAAGTGTTACTAACCTATTGTTAAATTAGGATGATCGCCACTAGTGACGGTCGGTTGTAATTTATTCTTACAACTTTTTCGGTTAGTTACGATCTTTTGGGTTACAGCCTTTTTTATTGTGTTACAACTATTTGGGTAGGTTACAATTTATTTGACTATGCTATAACTTTTGGGATGAAATTACAACTATTTTGGTAGAGAGTTACAAAATTCTATTCCAACTTTTTTGAATGGGTTCCGACTTTTGTGTGGGATTACAACTTTCGTGGGTAAGTTTCAACTTATAGAGAATAGGTTCTAACTTTTGGGGTGTGGTTCCAACTTTTTTAGATGGAGTTATAATTTTTCTAGATTGGGTTCCAACTTCTTTGGATTAATTACATATTTGGGATAGGGTTCCAATTTTTGGGTACCGGCTTGGATTACAACCTTTTGGGAATTGAGTTCCAACTTTTGTGGAGTGGATTACAACTTTTAAGGTGGAGTTTTAATTTTTTTGAATTAAGTTCTAACTATTCTGAATTAGGTTCTAACTTTTGGAGTGTAGTTCCAATTTTTATGGATTGAGTTACAACTTTTGAGCTGGGGTTTTAACTTTAGGTTCAACCTTTTGGAGATTGACTTCCAACTTTTCTAGATTGGGTTCTGGCTTGGCTTACAACCTTCTGAGGATTGATTTAACGTTTTGGGTGGTAAGAGTTATTATTTTTTTTGTTGGGGGTTCCGTTATAAACTTTTTGGATTGGATACAAACATTTGGAGGTGAGATTACAATTTTTTTGGATTGAGTTACAACCTTTTGGGATGTGATCATAACTTTTGGGGCTGGTTTACAAATTTTGGAGTTGGTTACAACTTTTGAGGGTGAGTTTACTATATTTTTCAGTCATGTTACCACCTTTTTTATACGAGGTTATTTTGTGCGCCACTAAGCGAAAGCATATTTTGGTATCGACCCATGTCAAGCTCAAGAATTTCCCCCAAGTCCAAGGGCTATGAGATCATCTAGTGTGCGGTCTCTAAGAATGCATATCAGTGCTTAACAAGTAAGGTCGCACTATGCTCGTCTCACAAAGTTTTTGCGACGAAATGTTGAATTTGTCACCAAAAGTTTTTTTTTTGGCAACAAAATATATTTGTTGCGCAAGATAGATATTTGAGCTACACGTAGTTCATATGTAGAAATGAAAATATTGATGCAATAAAGCGAGGGTTATTGCAAATAAGCCCATAAAAAATTTGCTTGAGACTTTTGGCGAGAAAACATATTCATCGTCAAGAGTCCTTTTTTTTATAATTTTGTTTTTATGGATTTTTTAAAAATGTTTTTGTGCTATTCATTTTTGTATTAATTGTTTAGGAAATTATAGAAAACAAAAATGTGCCACAATTGTAAACATCCAAAACCCAAAAACACAAGAATAAAAATTTATTGAATGAACTTTTATTATATTTGAACAATCTGGAGTCCAATGCATTTATTTTGTTCAAATAACTTAATGTTGTATGAAATATCAAATACATCAAGAAGAAATCAAAATATAAAAACATGCTCACATCATAAACATGAGTTTCATTGAAACCTCCATACCAATTTTGCAATCCATTATCAAACTTGTGACTCATATAAAACGATAATGCACAAACTTATAATAAAGACTTTGTCTTCTCAAGATCAAGGGATCAAGTCCCTCTCTCCTTAAAAAAAATAAAAATAAATATATATATAATAAGTTTAGAAGACAAACATGTATAAACTATTGCAACTTACCTTCTCATCAAAACTTTATGAACTGCAATATTACATTAGTCAAGAGCAAACTAAAATGATACCATAGTTCCATGACAGATTTGCAACTTGGAAATTATATATAAAAAAAGTATCCTTAAATATGAAAATATTTATTTATAACTTAAGAAATCAAGGTAAATTTTTTCACATTAGCTTACGTGAAATAAATTTTGAATACTAGCACTTTTAAACCTAGCCCTATTTTGCCACACCCAATTCTTCTAGGACCTACAGTACCTCCGTAATTGTGTTGTGCAGAACGGCAACAC
This sequence comes from Ilex paraguariensis, assembly GCA_963454935.2. NCBI lineage: Eukaryota > Viridiplantae > Streptophyta > Magnoliopsida > Aquifoliales > Aquifoliaceae > Ilex > Ilex paraguariensis. The sequence goes on from CAUOFW020001235.1 coordinate 92,598, forward strand.
AGCAGGCCAGGGCATTCCGATCACGTGGTATTTTCTTCCTTTTTCTAGAACCACAACGACCAATGTAGAAAGCTTTTTGGATTTGCTACTTTGGGGCCTTCTCGGCCCCCTCTTAGAGACCTTTTCAAGGTCCTCCTTAGGTCATTGAGTGGTAACCTTTTTAGCATAAGCCACACTTTGACGGTGTTTCTATGAATCCCGAAAAGATCAATGCCATAGAGGAATGGCCCAAGCCCACTACACTTAAGGGTTTGTGTGGATTTTTTGGCCGAATGGGTATTACCGGAAGTTTATTCAAAATTATGGAAAAATAGACTAGCCCGTAACTCACATGTTGAAGAAGGATTCATTTACATGGAACCCCGCGGCAGAGGGGGCTTTCTCAAAATTAAAGGAGCCCCTGACTGTCCTTGGGTTCTAAATTCATAGTTCATAGGGATCAAAAAAGTCTCCAACATTTATTGGGTCAAACTATCACTATCACTACCACTGCCCAACAAAAGTGGTTAGTGAAATTACTGGGCTATGATTTTCGCATCGAGTATGAAAGGGGGCAAGAGAATGCTATAGCAGATGCGTTGTCAAGAAAGTTTGAGGGCGAACTACAAGCTTTCTCCATGTCTATTTCTCGTTAGGTGGATCCTATTCAAGAGGAAATTCAAGAAGATGATGAAATGCAAGGCATAATTGGGCGAATAAAAGAAAGGGAGGCGTTGGGTCCTTGGGTTTTACAGAGGTGAGCTTATTTTCTTTAAAGAAAGAATTTAACTAAAGTCCAATTCCTCATTAAAATTGCCCATCATCGATGAATACCACACCAGCACCCATGAAGGATCTCACAAGATACTTCAATGCATCAAATCAATTTTTTATTAGCAAGGAATGAGGGCCCATGTCCGGCAGTTTACAAAAGAATGTGAAGTTTGTCAAACACACAAGATGGAGCATACAAGGCCCACAAGATTGCTTAGTCCATTACCAATCCCGAGGTATGTATGGACTGATGTTTATATGGGTTTTATTGATGGACTTCCCTCCTATAAGGAAGAGACTACTATACTGGCTGTGATAGACCATTTTTCTAAGTATAGGCATTTTATTGTTATATCACATCTGTATACAGATCTAGCGATCACAAAGGTATTTTTTGAAAATATTTCTAAGCTCCATGGTATACCTGAATCAATTGTGTGTGATCGAGATTCAGTTTTTACCTCTTTATTTTGGAAGCATTTATTTCAATTAGGTGGAGTTAAGTTTAATTTTTATTCCACTTATCACCCGCAAATAAATAGTCAATCTAAGGAGGTGAATAGAACGATGGAGATGTATTTGTGTTTCTTCACTAGCGCTAGACCCAAGGAGTGGCTTATGTGGCTTCCATAAGTGGAATATTGCTACAATACTAGTATTCATTCTTCCATCAAGAACACTCCCTTTGAACTGGTATATGGTCGTGAATCCCCAAGCCTCCTATCCTATGTTCATGGCATTTCGTCGGTGGAATCTATTGAGAAATTTCTTTTGGCCCGAGACCAATTGGTGCGATAGGCAAGGCATTTTATTTTTAGTAGCTAAAGGAAGAATGAAGCAAATGTATAATGAGAGGCACACGGAATAGTTGACTTTGACAATTATGTCTATCTCAAGTTACAATCGTACCGCTAGAAAACAATTGCAGGGAGGAGAAATCTAAAGCAAGCGGAAAAATATTTTGGTCCCGATAAAATACTTGCTAAAGTGGATATCGTTTCTTATCACTTAGATCTTCCATCAAATTGTAAGGTGCATCTTGTCTTTCATGTCTTACTCTTGAAGAACAAGTGGGTCCACAAGTTTCGGTTCAAACCAAATTACTATGGATAGAAGCTATGCCACACTCGGTTCATCCACTTCTACAAACCGTTTTAGATACAAGATTACAAAAGGGTAAGGAATAGCAAATAATTCACTGGCAGGGACTATCACCTGTAGATGCTACGCGGGAAAGTTTGATTCAATTTCACATTCATTTTCCTTTCTTTTCCCTTGAGGACAAAGGAAAATTGAGAAATACTGTAACTCAAATTTGCATTCCAAATGAACAGGGACCATTAGATGAGTAGGTCTCATCAACTTTTTAAAATAGGACCTACTAATCTAACTATCTTTATTGATTTGGAATGCACATTTGTGATAAAAATTTGGGATATATAGCATTGCTCAAAAAAATTTAAGGGGAGGAAATGATGCGATGAACATCGTAGAATTTAGGAGTGTTGATAAGCACAAGAGAGTTGATGTTGGCATTGGATGTTAGTTGGAATTTTGAATTGCACAAGGAGACTATTATCCCTAAAATGATAGTTAGATAGGATCCCTTATATTTTCGAATAAGAAGACTATTATCTTTAAGTTGATAGTTGGATAGGATCCCTAGTATTTCGAATAAATAGGACATGCATTTTATTTCAATTAGTTAGGTTTTGTCAATATCTTTATTTTGAATTGCTATATAAACTTTATTTAAAAAGTAGAAATCATCAATGAAAGTATCAAACAATTATTGACCTTTAGTCCAATGGTACTCCTTACCTTGTAAAGGTTTTATCTTCTTGAAGTCAAAAGTTCAAACTCCCTTCTCCCTCTTTTTCCCCCAAAATTTTTTTTTTCTTCCTTCAACATTTGTTGATTTAGGGATTCCAAAAAAACTTGAATTCCCCACCTAAGTATGTTAGAACCCCTCGAAGTGTTCTAAAAATCTATTGTTTCCAAAATAGGAAAGCCCCGCAACAAAGATTATGGTGCTCTCCTTGTGTATTGGCCTGTTATGCGTGCAAATTCTATGTAACATAACAAGATAGTGTTATATTTTGAATAAGATGTTTGTTTCTTTCCTACAAAATTTGAGGATACATGTCTCACACTCTTAATCTATTTGTCTCTTTCTTCGTAGGGGCAATGAAGGCATCTCTCAAATTTTTGTTCATCCAAGAATTTTTTTTGACATAAATCCCAGAAAATCAAATTTTATTTTTCTTGGCATAAATCCAAGAATATTGATTTACTATCCAACTAAAATCTACGACCAAATTTGTGTGTCAGAAATCCAAGAAAAATAGTCCAAATTCACACCCTAAAAACCCAATCAGAAGTTATTTAATATACTTGAGATATCGCAACAAACAGAAAACGACAGTTTACAAAGATACAGAAAATGGAGGACTCCAGCATTAAAATGGAGTCAAACACCACCTAGTATTGTACTGGACATTCACACCAACTCGTCAAAGTATATTACAAAGAACGAAGACCGTGTAAGATTTGCCAAAAATCTTTCTTTTTTCTTTTGGATCAAATTTCAACAACCGTTCAACACTCTGGATGGAGGCTCTTTCATGTTGATTTAATGTAGGGTTATTTAACGTATATATATAATGGACGTGGACTACAATAATGATATGGGGAGATAGAAGGGCTGAAAATTCAATGGCAGGAGTTGAACGGTTGCTAAGATTTGATAAAAAAAAAAAAATAAATAAATAAGAAAGAAAGAAATAAATGGTTGTCGGCAAATCTAACACGAAATGATGTGGGAAGCATATGGGGTCGACTACATTATCATAATATAAAGTTTAACAAAATATGGGGTCGACTACATTATCATAATATAAAGTTTAACAAAATAATAAATAATGTGCGTGCTGGATCTTGCACAATATAAACACGAGAACAGATCTCTCCCTTGGTGAACTCGGGTGAGTCAGTCGAGTGGTCAACCCTGCTACTTGGAACAGCCTGTGAGGTCCGGTGGTAACCTGGAACGATAATGGGAGACCCTCGTGGATCAATGGAACGATCCAGTAAGGCTGAGGAAGGTTCCTGGAACAAAGAAAGACAAGTTAGAAGGGCGCCGGAGTATTTTCCGGCGTATCCCCTCCGACGATCAAGTCAGTTTTTGAGAGAGAGGAAGAAAAAAACACTGAGTATAATTTGTAACAAAGGTTTTTCATTGCATGCCGTCTTGCCTTTTGCGAGGAATATTTATACCTCAAAAACTCATGATTGCTGTCTGTGTGGTCAGTAGGTGATCATTAGGTACAGGAAACGTGTGCACGGTTTCCTATGAGGAATGTCTTCTCTTTTAACTGCTCGGGATCCCGAGCAACCAAGGCTGTGTCATCAGCCTGCCGACTGTTCAATGAGCTCCTCTCTGAGAGGACGTAATAAATGTCCAGCCTTAGAGACATTTATTACCTTTCACTTCCGAGCCTTACCGCATTAAATGTTGTCTCATCAAGGGAATGGTGTAATTAAATGCTTGTTTTTCCAAGTCGTGTGTTAGCAAGGGCATCCAGTCTTTTTGTCTTTGATGTGACACAATATGCCACGCGTCCATTCCCCATTGGCTATATGTCCTGCCTTCCTGTGCCTTTTGACACCAATTGTGTAAGACGAGGTCATGATAGCTAACCTAGCCTAGCCTAGGCTAGTGACCTGTATATCAATAGCCTCTGCAGGAGCGGAGAACGTCATCCTAGACGGAGGGTACATCTCGGTACCAAGGGGGGAGGTACATCTCAAAGCCGAGAGGGGAGGTACATCTTGGAGCCGAGAGGGGGTACATATAGCGACCGATGTACCCTTATAAGACCGAGGGATATGTGTCGGTATGTAAACGTACTGGATGCCACTTGATCCCTATGACAAGTACCTCGGGGGAGAGGGACTTGTGAACCGATGGGTACGTGATCTCAGTAATAAGGATTTAGTGACACCGAGAACACGTGTCTTCATCTTAAAGTATTTCGAAAATGTTCCATCAACTGCCCCCCAGCCTTCGATCTTCTGACACCGAGGACACGCATCGTAAGGAGACGAAGGGTTTTACAACAACCCCAACTGCTTCATCATTGCCTCTAACCGTTTTCCCCTGTTTAGGACGTCGTGCGCATTAAATGCGCCTTTTCGTGCTTCGCGCCCAATAATGGGATTTGTACTATATATAAATGGACTTCCTCTCCTCTTTTCTCATTTCATCATTTCGAACTTTCTCCAGAGAGCCCTTGCCTGAATCTTCGCTGGAGATCTCTTTCCTTCTGTTGTCAACTGCCCAACCTTTTCACTGAAGTCTTAAGGCCAGCAGACCCATCCTTGCTTCTGAACATTCTGGAAGGAGTCACTTCAAGTTTTCCAGAAAAAAAACTCTTTTTTACATTCTAGTGAGTCCCAATATCTTTCCTCTCTTCGTCCTTCTGTCTCTTTTGGTTTTTTGATAGCTGGAGGTGTCCCTGATTGCCACTCAGCGACCAATCCTTGGGAAGCCTCCTTGGTGATCTTTGAGGGAAAAACACCCTCCTTCACTTTTTATCACTTTTTGGAGATGTCTCATCGTCGCCCTGCCCCCAAGAATCCTCAGGCCAGTTCTTCTGGGTCAGGGAAGTATAAAGTAAAAGGTGGTGAGCAAATTAATAGGTTTAGGGTTAAGTACAGCATCCCCCCGTATGTAGACATAGAGGATTATAACCCGGCTGTGCACCCTCGTAACCTCGGTACCGAGGATACAATGCCCTTTTATACCAAAGCCATCATAGAAGGTAGAATTAGGTTCCCTTTGCCCCCTTTACTTCTCCAATTCCTCTCTCATTTCCACCTCTTCCCCGGGCAGTGTTGCCTTAATGTCTTCAGGATAATTATGGGGGTCCTAGAGCTCAATAGGCGTCTCGGGGTAAATGTTAGGCTGAACAATATCCTTTTTTGCTATTCCCTCTTGAGAGTCATGCCTCAACAACACTTCTACCTCAAAGCCAGAGACCCATCTATGTACCTCGTAACTCACTTTCCCGACTCGGACAAGGGGTACAAGGATGACCTACTTATCTTCAAAGGATCTTGGCAGAGAGGTGTCAGTCTCGAGTATAACGGCTTGTTATGCCCTTTGGAATGGAGAACGACAAGTACGTCGGTTCTTTCGGGTCTATTATTTTGTTCTTGAGATTTTCTACGTGTTTATGACTCATTCCCCTCTTTTTGTTTGTGTGTAGATATCTCCCCTCGGGAAACAACTCCTCCACCTCGGTCCTTGGTGAACTTTGCCGACCTAGTCACTGTTTGGAGATTTACTGGTGACAACGGGGTTCGGTCGGGCTGCCCACATCCTCCTTTATTATACTCCCGGATATAAAAAGTTTTCACAGCTTCTCCAGCCTTTCGAGCCTTCGTTGTGGTCTGAACTCTTCGATCAGGCGATGGGGCAAGAGGGCGAGGAGAACTTGGAGGAAGACCCTGACCGGGCTTCGGAGGCAGAAGTAGAGGGTAAAGTTGAAGAGCTCGGGGTCAGAGAGGACTTGGTTCCTTCGCACGCCGAGGTGGGGACTTCGGGGAGAGTTTCATGGCCGGACTTCCAAATCCTACAATCTCTAGACGCCGAGAACGCCCTCAAGATAGCTATGTCCAGCACGTCCCTCATTGATCTAGGGTTCCTGAGGCAAAGGCAAGCCCTTGTTGCCGGGAGGGGACAAGGATCGACCCGTGGGGCCTCATTTGTAGGGACTAGCGCCACCCTATACTCAAGAGTTGTCAGTCGGGGTCAAATGCGTGATCGGGATCCTTAGGTAGAGGGGGAGAAGAAGGTCAAACATAGGCACGACGACCTTGCCAGGGGATCCAGGGCCCCCTCCGCTCAGCAGCAAAGTGGGAGAGGCCGTAGGTTACCTCCTGCTCCCCAGCAACAACAGCAACAGCGGCAACAACAGACTCCTCTTCCCCTTCCACAGACAGTGGAAGCCGCGGAGTGGAATCCTTGAGTTACTGATCACATGAACAGTGATCAAGGTCGACGACTCCATTTTGCAGGACCCCCATGTCGCCAATGCAGTGAGTGAGACGCTGCATTTCGAAGCCGACATGGTAGCTCACAGGGGGCGATCAACGAACGTGTTGTTTCGCTCTATCATCCAGAATTCCATGGTGGTAAGTTCATCTTTGCTTCAGCCTTTTTTAGCCGCTTTTCTTTTTAGTGACATGCTCTTTCCTTTGCAGGCCACCCAACAGATTTCTATAATAGTGGCGCGGTATCATGGGGCTAGGATGGACCTTCAGCGGGTTCGAGAGTAGAAGGAAGAAGCCGAGGGAGCCCTCGCCAGTGCTAAGGAGGATGTAGCTGTCAGGGATTCCACCCTCGCGGGGCAGGCTGCTCAAATCGAGCAACTCCTCAAGGATGTCGAGTTGGCAAAGGTCGGCACTGAAAAGCTAAGTGCTGCCCTTGCCGACGCTGAGAGGAGGATTACAGAGCAGACGCAGCGGCTCTCTGCAGCAGAGGAGAGGGCTGTTGGTTCAGAGGAAAGCTGTCTAGCTCTGACCCAGGAGCTGGACAGGATCAGGGCTGAGGCACAAAACAGGAAGTTCGAGGAGCAACTCCGAGAAGAGTTCGTCGATGACGTGTTCCCCGCTCTTAAGGAAAATAGCAAGGAGTTCTTCAAGAAGGGGTGGGATGAGGCGCTCCAGTCTGCTGGGATCCCTTTAGACTCCCCGCTCTTCTAGGTGCACAAATATGTGCCCTCGACGGAGATGGAACAGGCCGAGGCCAAGATTGCTACCGAGGGCGCGATTCCAACGACGGTGCAAGTTTCGGCTGATCCGCCCGAGGCAGTAATTGTGGATTTGTCTGATGAGGCCCTGCCGGACCGGGCCCCTGACCATAATATTCCTCAGACTCTCTCTGTTGCTGAAGTACCTCCCACTTTGCCTGCTCCCAAAGATGCTCAACCTTTTTACGCTGATTCACCCTCGGGTGATGTTTTGGAGATGCCCGGGGCCTGATGAAAGCTCTTTTATTTTCGATTGTACTTTTTTCTCTTGTAGCTCTTGGGGACGTAAAGCCCCTCTTTTTGAAATAAAACTTTTTTGGAATACTTATACTTTCTTGCGTACTTTTTTTTTTTTTTGGCGTAGGAGTCCTTGAACTCTGTCCTCAGGGCCTTACCCATCCAAGAGGCTTGCCCCTGTGTGTGCTTCGGGGGCAGGAGTCCTTGAACTCTGTCCCCAGGGCCTTACCCTTCTAGGAGGCTTGCTCTTGTGTTTGTTTCGGGGGCAAGAGTCCTTGAACTCTATCCCCAAGGCCTTGCCCTTTCAGAAGACTTGCTCCTGTGTGTGCTTCGGGGGCAGGAATCCTTAAACTCTGTCCCCAGGGCCTTACCCTTTAACTTTGTCGTTGGTGAGCACTGAAGGAGATAATACTCAAAAATAGTATTTCTTTAGATTCATCATATTCCATGGTCGCATTATAAGTTTTCCATCCATATCTTCTAATCTATATGACCCGGAGCCTCCGATAGATATCACTTTGTAAGTCTCTTCCCAGTTAGGTCCCATTTTTCTTCTGTTGGGTCACGGGTATTGGTCGTTATCCTTCTGAGGATCAGATCGCCAATTCGAAACTCTCGCGCCTTGACCCTTTTGTTGTACAGTTGGGAAATCTTTCCTGATACTTGGTTATTCTCAGGGCGACTATCTCCCTTCTTTCTTCCGCTAGATCCAAATCAGTCTAAGTTGACGGTCATTTCCCTCTGCGTCGAAAGCTTGGGTCCTTATGGTCGGGAGTCCTACCTCAAGAGGTATGATTGCTTCCATTCTGTAAGCCAGGGAGTATGGGATTTCTCCTGTCAAGGACCGAGGGGTGATCCTGTACACCCACAAAATGTTTAATAGCTCATCTGCCCATTTTCCCTTGGCTTTCTCCAATCTCTTCTTGATTTCATTGATAATTGTTTTGTTGGAGGCCTCTGTCTGCCCATTGGCTTGGGGGTAGGTAGGGGTGGAATAGAAATTACGGATTCCGAGTTGCTCGCAAAAAGACTTGAAACGTCCGCCGGTGAATTGAGTTCTGTTATCCGATACCAGTGCCCGGAAAATCCCGAATCTGATGACTATGTTTTTCCAGATGAACCTTTAAGCATCTATGTCGCGGATATGAGTCAACGGCTCCGCCTCAACCCACTTGGTAAAATAATTTGTGGTCACAATGAGGAACTTCCTGTTTTCAGGAGCCTTAGGTAGGGGCCCAACTAAATCAAGTCCCCACTGGGGAATAGCCAAGAGCTGGTCAGGGGGTGTAAGTCCCCTGCGGGTTGCCTGATTGCAGGAGAGAACTTCTGACATTGGTCGCATTTTTGGACATATGCGCGCGCATCCCTTTGCTCGCGGCCACCAATATCCTTAAGACATGATGCGGTGTGCCATTGATCGCCCCCGGAGTGCCCCCCACATATTCCTTCGTGTACCTCATAGAGAATGTCTTCGACCTGGTCCTCTTGGACACATAATAAGTAAGGTCCTGAGAAAGACCTCCGATACAGCTTCTGATCTAGAGAGACCCAAAATCTCGGAGTTTTAAGTTTTATCTTCCTTGCTTCCTTTGAACACTCCGGGAGGTCTCCTGTTGTTAGGAACCTGAGAAAGGGATCAATCTAGCTTGGCGGCTTGCGTGTGTCCTGGAAGGCCATTGCCTCGGGGGCATGGTCTATGCAAGATGTGGGAAGATATTCTATGGTGATCCTACGTGACTGAGAGGACTCCACTGCCGAGGCTAGGCAAGCCAGGGCGTTGGCATGCATGTTCTTGTCTCGGGACACTTGTTTGATCTTAATCCTTCCGAATCTTTGGATTACAGTTGTCGCCTGGTGATGGTAAGCCTTCATCCTAAGGTCCCTTATCTCAAACTCTTCGTTAACTTGGTTGACTACCAGCATGGAATCGCAATGCACGATCAAGTTCGTAACTCTAGTTGCTTCAGCTAACCAAAGTCCTGAGATGAGGGCCTCGTATTTAGCTTCATTATTGGACGCTTTGAATCCCAGCCGAACGGCCTGCTCCGCGACCATCCCATCTGGAGAGACCAGCAAGATACCGATTCCGGACCCCTTACTATTTGAGGAATCGTCCACACATAAAAGCCATGGTGATCCCTCATAATTCGTTGGAGACGCTATGTCGGGAGGAGGCGGTCTTTCTAGAACGGGATGTTTCCCTAAAAACTCAGCTATGAAGTCCGCCAATACCTGACATTTTATAGCGGTTCAAGGTTTGAAATGAATGTCGTGTTCTCCCAGCTCCACTACCCACTTGAAAATCATTCTGGAGAGTTCCGCTTTCCTCAAAATGGCCTTTAAGGGCTGATCGGTAAGGACGGTAATTGGGTGCGCCTGGAAATAATGCCTTAGTTTTCTTGCAGTGGTGACCAGGGATAGAGCCAGTTTCTCTAGGGGCAGGTATCTTGTCTCCGCGTCCAGAGCGTCTTGCTTATGTAATAAATTAGCTTCTGGCGGTGCTCATGCTCATGAATAAATACCCCCGCTTACCGTAAATTCAGATACGGATAAGTACAAGAAGAGCATTTTCCCCTGGATAGGGACGGATAAGGTCGGGAGAATTCTGAGGTATTCCTTGATTCCAGCCAGGGCGTCTTCGCACCCCTGGCTCCACATATCCTTCCCAACACTCTTAATGGCTCCGAAAAAGGGTTTGTATTTGTCTGAGGAGCGTGAGACGAAACGGTTAAGTGCTGCCAACATCCCCGTGAGCTTTTGGACTTCTCGGACAGTTCGGGGGTTCCAGATGTCCAGGATCGCTTGAATCTGATCTGGGTTAGCTTCGATTCCTCGTTGACTGACTAGATATCCGAGAAATTTACCCGACTCCACTTCGAAAATGCACTTTGCTGCATTCAGCTTCAGCCCGTACTTCCTGAGGGTGGAGAAGGTATCTGCCAAATCTGTCAGATGATCACAGCTTCGTTTACTCTTTACCAGCATATCATCAATGTAGACCTCCATGGTGTTGTCGATCTGTTTTTTGAACATCCGATTCATCAGTCTTTGGTATGTTGCCTCGGCGTTCTTTAGTCCAAACGGCATCACTTTGTAACAGTAAACTCCCTTTGGAGTGATAAACGCCATTTTTTCCTGATCTGGGGGATGGAGAGGGATCTGGTGATATCCTGCTCGGGCATTCAGGAAGTCCATGCGTTCATATCCGGCAGTGGCATCCACTAGCTGGTCCACCTTTGGTAGGGAGTAGTCGTCCTTGGGACATGCCTTGTTTAGATCTGTGAAGTCTATGCAGAGACGCCATTTTCCCCCCTTCTTCTTCGCGCAAACCGTGTTAGACAGCCATTCTAGGAACTGTATCTCCCGAATGGCGTTGGCCTTCAGGAGTTTGTCAATTTTTTCGTTGATCGCGCAGGCATGATGTGTGGCCATGCGTCGTGGCTTCTGTTTTACTTGCTTGTGTGCCGGGTCAACATGCATCTTGTGCGTGATTATCTCGGGGTCTACTCCCGTCATTTCCATTACGTTCCAAGTGAACACGTCTGCATTTCTCCTCAGGAACTCAATCATCTCCTCCTGTTCGGCTGCAGGCATCGCGGTTCCAACTAAGAAGTATCTTTCTTTTTCTCCCTCTACCAAGGGCACCTTTCGGAGGTCTTCCATCGACCGTTTCATTGGGTCAATCAGGGAGTCATCCATTCCTGGACGCCCGGACTGTGATTGCTATTTTTCATGATCTCTTCCGAAGCTCGTCCCTTTTCTTAGGTGAAAGCCCCGGCTCTAACAGCTGAATAAAAATATTTTTTTGTGGACGCTTGGTCCCCTCGGATTTCCATGATCTCCTCTGACGTGGCGAATTTTAGTTTCTGGTGATAAATGGAGTGAACCACTCCCAACGCATGCAGTCATGCTTGTCCCATGATCACATTGTAGGGAGAGTTTATATCAATCACGACAAACTCGATGTTGATGATGAAGGGACATGTGACAACTGCCAATGTGATTTTGCCTATGGGTAGGGCAAACGAGCCGTTGAATCCGATGAGGGGTGTCTTGACCTTGGTGAGGTCCTTGAGGCCAAGACCCATCCTTTTTAAAGTGTCAGAGTAAATCACTTCTGAGGAACTTTCGAAGTCTATCAACACCCTCTTGACGTCGAACTTACCTATCTTCAGGGTTAAGACAAGGGCGTCGTTATGAGGAGTCACCACACCTGTCAAGTCCGCGTCGGAGAACGTGATGCTGGGCTCACCAGTCCTGACCCTTTTACTGGGTGGCCCCCCATCATCCTCGACTATCTTCCTTGTAAAAACTACCCTCTTGAGATCGGACTCGAGTTCTTTGGACATGGGGCGATCTAGCGGACATACATGGATGACATCTATGACGTTGTCCAGCTCCTCGGTCAGGGCAGGGGTATGTCTCTCTTCCGGCCTGGGCTCTATGTATTCTTTCAAGTATCCGTGTCGGACCAATCTTTCCAAGAACGATTTGTATACCCTGCAGCTTTCGGTGCGATATCCGAAATTCCAGTGATAGGAACACCTAACCTTTTGATCACGGGTGGAGGGATCGCTCTGCATCCTGGGCAGCCACTTGAAGAATGGCTCATGCTTTATCTTATGGAGCAACTTGAAGATGGGTTCCTTGAACATAGTGTGAACTCCTTTAAACGACCCCCCGGAGGGGGTAGCAGTCCCTTTCGAGGAGTATTCTCCCGCTCCCTCTCTTTTCTCTTAGGTTGGAGGGTTCAGCCTTTGCTGCTTCCCATCTCGTCCTCGATCCTAGAGTACTTGTTTATCTGGGCCATCAACTCGTCCATATCCGAGGGAGTCTTCTTGGTCAGGGATCGGTACAGGTCCGTGTCCCTTGCCAAGCCGAGCCTGAAAGACGCCGCTGCTGCTATGACTTTCGAGCAGCCCTCTACCTCATTAACCTCTTCCCAGTACCGGATGGCGTACTGGCGAAGGGTCTCGGATTCCCTACGTTTGAGCATTAGCAATGATCCAACGTCTTTAGGCCGCTTACTCCCCGGAATGAATCGAGTCAGGAACTGCCTCGTCAATTCCTTTCACGATCCAATGTTGTTGGGGGGAAGCGCCTCAAACCACTTCATCGCAGAGTCCCCCAAGCTCATAGGAAACACTTGGTAGAGGAACCGTTGGTCTGAATGATACAGGGATATCATTTGCTTATATTGCCTAAGATGGGCTTCGGGATCGGACCGCCCGTCATAAGTTTTGAACCTCGGTACGACGAACTTTCTTGGAACCTCCATCTCTCCGATCTCCCTGGCTAAAGGGTGTTTGTATGACTTCGTCTTCGACCTCATCCTGGACAGCCTTACTCTTTCTCCTGGATTCCAATCGGCTCTAAGATCAATTTCCTCCCCAACGGGATGTCTTCTGAAGTCCTTGAGTTCATCAATAGGTCCCCCATTTCCTGGGCGTCGTGTGGATGGGGTTGAATCCTCCTCGGACTCATCTCCCTTCCTCCGTCTCGACAATCCTCGTCAGAGGTCGTCCAGGGCTAAAGGCTTTGCCTTCCTGGAATGGTCGTTAAGAGGGTGCTCGTTGGCTCTCGGTCGCTTTGGGGCCCTGGAGTTTTCTACCTTGTTGTTTAAATGATTCCTTGCCCACGAGAAATGAATGAGTCCCTCGACCCTTCGCCGGATGTGACGAATTCGTTGAGCCGACTTAGGACGTTCACATTGTCCTTTCCAACTGTCGTAATCGATCCCCAAACTTTTCTTCGATCACCTCCGCCAGTTGACGAGCCAAGGGGGCGGATCCTCCTGACCTGATGCCTATACTGGTTTGAGGAATAACCCCTCTTGACTGAGTAGAGGCATTTTTATTCCCATCAGTGTGATCCCTCCCTCCATGGTGACATGGAGCTTGTAATTCGAGACTTCTTTGTTGGGGACCTTTCCCTCTTTGTCTAGTATTCACCATGATCACTGTTCTTTATAGAGAAGAAACTAGGAAAACTAATCGTTTTTCACAGACGGCGCCAGATTGTGCGTGCTGGATCTTGCACAATATAAACACGAGAACAGATCTCTCCCTTGGTGAACTCGAGTGAGTCAGTCGAGTGGTCAACCCTGTTGCTTGGAACAGCCTGTGAGGTCCGGTGGTAACCTGAAACGGTAATGGGTGACCCTCGTGGATCAATGGAACGATCCAGTAAGGCTGAAGAAGGTTCCTGGAACAAAGAAAGACAAGTTAGAAGGGCGTCGGAGTGTTTTTCGGCGTATCCCCTCCGACGATCAAGTCAGTTTTTGAGAGAGAGGAAGAAGAAAACACTGAGTATAATTTTTAGCAAAGGTTTTTCGTTGCATACCGTCTTGCCTTTTGCGAGGAGTATTTATACCTCAAAAACTCATGATTGCTGTCAGTGTGGTCAGTAGGTGATCATTAAGTACAGGCAACGTGTGCACGGTTTCCTATGAGGAATGTCTTTTCTTTTAACTGCTCGGGATCCCGAGCAACCAAGGCTGTGTCATCGCCCTGCCGACTGTTCAATAAGCCCCTCTTGGGGAGAACGTAATAAATGTCCAGCCTTAGAGACATTTATTATTTTTCACTTCCGAGCCTTACCGCATTAAATGTTGTCTCATCAAGGGAATGGTGTAATTAAATGCTTATTTTTCCAAGTCGTGTGTCAGCAAGGGCATCCAGTCTTTCTGTCTCTGATGTGACACAATATGTCACGCGTCCATTCCCCATTGGTTGTGTCCCCTGCCTTTCTGTGCCTTCTGACACCAATTGTGTAAGACGAGGTCATGATAGCTAACCTAGCCTAGCCTAGGCTAGTGACCTGTACATCAATAGCCTCTACAGGAGCGGAGAACGTCATCCTGGACGGAGGGGGTACATCTTGATACTGAGGGGGGAGATACATCTCGGAGCCGAGAGGGGGTACATATACCGACCGATGTACCCTTATCAGACCGAGGGATACGTGTCGGTACGTAAACGTACTGGATGCCACTTGATCCCTATGACAAGTACCTCGGAGGAGAGGGACTTGTGAACTGATGGGTACATGATCTTAGTAATAAGGATTTAGATATACCAAAAACACGTGTCTTCATCTTAAAGTATTTTGAAAATGTCCCTTCAAATAATAATATACCTCAAAGTAGGTGGCGAATCAGAATCTTAACCGAAATGATGCGGGAAGCAGGTGGCCGACAACCCTATTTCAAAGTAAACTTTCCTCAATTACAATCCTCTTTCAAGTGAACAAACAGTGGTCTTCTTTCGCTGTAATAAAGTCTGACGAGTTGCTGTGAACGTGGTATCGATCACTTATTTTTTGGTATAATACTAAAAAAAAAAAATTAATGATAAAGATATAATACATAATTTTCAACCGTTGACTAAGTCTATCGTTTTTTACCTACTATTCACTAAGCCTTACATCGCTCAACCAACTATCAAGTTGCGATCATGTCTAAACTAAATTATACTTATACCCTAAATTATCACCATTTTTTAATTTTTTCCTCATATTTTTCATATTATACCCTCAACTATGTAATTAATTTCATATTACCCCAAAATGTTTTACCTATTTTAATTTAACAAAAAAGGTGTACACAAATATGATAAATTCGTTGTAATTTATTTAGTAGGTAAAAATTTTGTTGTAATAATTTTAACTTAATCCAAAAGTATTTAATTAACATGTAATTAACAAATTAATATTATATTAACACATTCAATTCATCAAAATAACATTAAAATTTAACTTAATTAATATAAATTTATCCAATTTATTCCAAAATCATATAATTAACATTCAGTAATCTCATATCCAACTTAATTGGGTATTCTAACAAAAAAAAAGAAAAAAAATTCAAATTAAAAGTCCTTTCAAAAATTTAGTTTATTACTAAAGCTAAGCTAAGTTATATTCTTAAAATTATGTTCTTAAAATAAAGTTTATTATTAAAAACAATAATAAAATAGATAACCATTCATATACCAGATTACTAACGACACCAAACGGGCAGAAGAGATTGAAAGCAAAATCAACACAACATAGCCCTGCTGGACATTATTTGGTCATAGAAGTTGACCACTAAACCAACCGGGGAGATATGATGGTATGACCATTACTGCGCCTCTTAGTCTTCTGACAAAGTTGTGATATCGCCTCCACAGCTCCATTCATCTCTTCGTCTCCTTTCAATCTTATTTTCTCTCCCAATTCTTTTGCTTTTCTCCTCATAGCTTCTCCTCTTTTGTCAACTATCACCTCCCTTATTACTTTTGCTATCTCTTCTCTATGAAGCTTCCCACTATCATCTCTCCAAACCTCCATCCCTACACCAAGTTCAACCATCAACCTAGCATTCAAAGGCTGATCAAACTGCATGGGCATAGCTATGATTGGAACGCCAAACTCCATGCTTTCCAATACCGAATTCCATCCACAATGACTCACAAACCCACCAATACTTGAATGCCTTAGAATTTTCTCTTGTGGGGCCCATCCCTTTATTACAATTCCTGTGTCTCCCACTCTCTCAAGGAACCCTTTTGGCAGTGCATCTTCAACCATAGTTTCATCTCCCAATGGAAACCTAACAACCCAAATGAAGTTAACATTACTGAGCTCTAACCCATTTGCTATTTCCTCCATCTCTTCCTTGGACAGAAAACACTCACTCCCAAAGGACACAAACACGCTTGAACAGTGATGCTTCTTCTCGAGCCATTCGATGACCTCCAAATTTTCATCTTTCCTAACAGGGTCTTTAATGATAGGGCCAACAGGCATGACCTTCCTCTTAATCATAGAGGAAATATAATCGATGTATTTTCCTTCAATTTCGTTAGAGCTTTTAATCAGCACAAAGTGTGAACAATCTTCTCGCTCGCTATCACTCCCTTGGCCATTGCTTGTTGAAGCTTCAAGTATATGAAGCATCTTAGCTAACTCGAAATCTCGAAGATAAACGGCGGGGAAAGGGTATTCAACATCCGGAGTCCTCAGTAAATGACTGAAATAGGAAACCATGGCTGCACTGGAACTCTGAAATTGAATAACCGGAATATTATGCGATGAAGCTACTGCTGAAGGCCATTGATAGACGACATCGTTTATAAACAAGTGGGGGTTTAGTGTCTTGAGGATGTTGGAGAGACTCGGGCTTGCCATTTCAAAGGCCTTTCTTAGGGTGGGTTGGAGGTGGATTGGAAGACCATTGGTTGTGTGGTAATGAGGAGGAAGTTCAGGAGAGGAGGGTAGATGGAGTTCCACAATTTCTATTGAGAGAGATTGATTCTCCAACTCAACAATTCTTTCCTCGATAGAACTGAGATTGATAGGTGTAGAACACAGGTAAACATGGAAGTTTCTCTTTGCGAGTTGTTTGGCTAACTCTAGGAAGGGAGAGATGTGACCATGAGCCAACCAAGGAAGCATAAGAAGACTAAAACTGGTTTCTTGGGAATCCATAAATCTCGCTCTCTCTTGGAGTTGATTTAATGTAGGAATGTTTAATGTTATATATAATGGACGTGGACTACAACAATGATATGGGGAAGATAGAAGTGCTGAAAATTCAATGGCAGGACTTAATTTCTTTCATTTTTTTTATCACCCATCTCTTACCATCCCTCCACCAGCTTCCAAAAAAAGACACATTATTAACACGGCAAACTCTACGCTACGACGGAGGTACGGGATTCCCACTTATTATTTTTAAGGTAAAATTATAACTTAAAAAAAATATACAATTATTTAAGGGGACAGTGATGAACTATAGATATACATGATCAAACTTTTCTTAAAAAATTAAAATTTAGTATCAATTTCAATCTATCATGATTAATTATAACATTTAAAAATTAAAATTTATAGCTTAAAAAAATTATAATTTAAACTTAAATAATGGTAAAGTTCAGAACGATATGGAAATCGGTACCGTAGCTTTTTTTTTATGAGCAATGCTATATATATTTAAAAAGTGAATTTAAAAATTAAATTTGATAATTTTAACCATTAATTTTACTATAAGTCTCAATATTTATTAAAATTTATTACTTATTTAATAATTAAAATTATTAAATCTAATTTTTAAATTCATCTAATATTATCTTTTACTTTATTCACAACAGACCATGCAATTAAAGTTAGGGGCCGCACCAACCGACACAAGTTTCAAGGGACTTATCAAGACCATGCAATTAAAGTTAGAGACCGCACCAACCGACACAAGTTTCAAGGGACTTATCAACACCAAGAAGGGAAGAGCTTACGCTAAGTATTTGTTTTTCGATACCTTATCAACAACACACCATCCATTAAAGTTAGGCCACGGACACGAGTTCCAAGGGACTTCTCAGCACCAAGAAAGGGTATAGATGACAGGAAGTAATGAGTGTTTCATTAGCATATTCAAAAACCAGTAATAACTCGGGCGTAAAGACATCTTATAACTTAAAAAAATTAATTTAAAATATTTTTTTTTCATTTATGTTAATTGAAAAAATTAAAATAAATATAATCTCTACTATTTTTTCAAAAAATTTTAATAAAATTTTCTTTGAAAGGAACCCAAGAAAATTTTAATCTATCGATAATGACATCAATTGTATTATTGCTTAACACAAACTATTCAATCTCCCAACACAAATCATTGTATAATCAATCTCAATAATAAATTACTTAACCTAACTCAAAGACAACATCAAACTTTATTCACTACAAAATCCAAACATTTATATCATAATTACAAAAGTTATATCCATATGTAATAAAGTCCAACCAAAGAACTAAATCTACATAAATAAGAATCTTTTGGTTTGAACATTCCATATTTTGAAACATCGGCTAATAATGAAATTGTAACCTTTACCAATAAAACTAAACCAAGTCATTTCACCCATATACCAAGAGAACTGTTGAGTTTTTTTAGACTTCCATGAGTCTGTGAAATCAAAAATATATAATACATGAAACAGGTTTAATTTAACAATTCAATTTAGTCAATGAATATATAAATTGTATATTTTACATTGTTAACCAAAATCCCCAACATTCACATTACTAGAGCTATGATGGCAGTAAATGCTCATATTGACACAACATTTTAATCATAATCCTATATATACTTGAACTTGATATACTTGCCAAAGAACTAAAAACATATAGTATCAATTCAAGAGCAACACGTATAATTGGAAGAGATTAAAAGGTTCAGGATATTACCTAGGGGGTTCCAACCTCTTGATAAGATGTGCATCTAAAATTTTCAAATAGTTGGCCAATGAGTGGATTTCTTTGAAACAACGCAAGATTAATATCATAACAATTAGTTTTAGGAAAAAAAAATCAACGTCAACCCATTGATCAAATATTAATCCAAGCATCAAAATTTTAAGTGAACAAAAAGATTCATATTCAACTAAAACAATTCAAAATAGAAACCTAAGCTAACAACGAAAAAAAGTGGTGTGTGTGAATTGAGATGAAATTCATGAAATTAAAATTTTGGAAAAATAATAAGGGTAAATGTGTGTGTGCTTTGGTGTGTGCATGTGTATGTGCGAAGTGTGTCTGTGTGTGAGTGCGTGAGACAGAGAGGGTGAGAGAGTCATGAGAGGGTGATGTGTGTGTGTTTGTGTTCGACTGTATGTGTGTTTATGTGTGTCATGAGACAATGAGGCTGATGTGTGTGTGAGTTGTGAGATAGAGAGGGTGAGAGTGGAGAGAAATGGGAGAGATACCTGGTGTGAGACCCGATCATGCATTGCATACATATTAGCATAATTATGTGGACAAATTGTAATTATGTGAAATTACTTATTATATAAAATTTTGCGTATGAAAATAATATTAAGTTGATTTTGAAATCACTTAAGAATTTGGGGGGAAACAAATAGAAATATTAAAGTTCATGAAATATCTATATCCATGTGTCAAGGTTAAGGTGGTGGGTCATTTTGGAAAGTCAAGTGCATGTGTGTGTGTGTGCCAAGTGTATGTGTGTGTCTTAAGGTGTAGTAAAGTGTGTGTGTGTTTAATTCATGAAACAATATATGTGTGTGTGTAATGTAAAGAGCAAAGGTGTGTGTATTTAATATATAATTTAGTGTGTGTGTGTGTGTGCTTGGTTCTTTACTAGAACCGTGAGTGGGAGTGAACAAGAGAGGAAGACAAAAGAAAAAAAAAAGGAAGAAGAACTTGGGGATTCCATGCCAAACCAAAAATGAGAGAAAACAAGAAGAAGGTGAAGGTAAGAGTGTAGGTATGTGTGATTAAAGTTTAAGCATAACTTGTGATTAATTTTAGTATGTACGTATTGGTATATATGTTGGTTGTTTTAACATGTTTTAATTAGTATACTGTTTTAAATTTAAATACATGAATTGTTCTACTTTAATTTTAATGGACTGTTTTAATTTAAATTTCATGGGCTGATTTAGTTTCATGTCAAAACAAATTTTGTATGGGTGTAATTAAGTATATTTAGCATAATTAACGGACTGTTAAGAATGAGTATTAAATGGATACTCAACCGAGTGTACGAAAAGTGCAGAAATGACTATTTGAGATATTCGAAAAGCATTTAGTGGACTAGGTTGAAAACAAAAATTTTGAGAAATGAAATGAGTGGTTTAAAGACTCAATTAGGGGCTGTTTTGTATTGATTAAATATGTATGTGAATTTAAGTGTAACGATTTTAAAAGAAAAGAGCGATAGAGGTTGGGAAAGGGTGTCGGTAACGTCGAAACCCTGATTTCTAAATGTTATTGTTACATGTGTGAATTTTAATCTAAATGACTTGAAATTTTGCATGCATCACTTTTAAAAGACTCTTGATGTGATAATGTAAATTTCGAATGCAAATGAATATAATATCCGATGCGGAATGTATAGAATGCGGGAAGTGCGAATTTTAGGATTCGGGGTCGAAATGTGTGGAAATGGGCCCCCGGTCATTGTGTTTGACCTACTAAATCCTAATTGTGATTAATGTGAGTAATTTTAAAAATTTGGGATGGAGAATGTAATCCCTAGAATAAAAGTGCTAGTGTGTGAATGGATAGTACGAAAATCGAAATTACTGGGACACTTCGGTTTGAATCATCTTGCATGCATTAATACATGATTAATTATTCAATATGATAAACATATTGATATTGTAATCACAAATATGTTAGGTGGAACAAGTAGGACAGTTGGTATAGAGACAGATACAGAAACATCAAAGGGAACCACCGGCAGGTTCGAAGGCTCGTAGCTCTGTACACTTGAGGTGGGTAAATACCTTTATATGTTTTGAAAATGCTATTATAAGATGATGTTATATGATAGAATTTAATAGTATTTCTTCAGGATTATGTGTTATGTGCTTCTGTGATTGGATAATGTTTTGTATTGTGTATTGTGTATTGTGGAATGTGGCGCACTGTTTGAGATAGGATCATCGATGCCTAATCATTGGGCGTGCAGTAGTGTGCTAGCACTGTGGTGTTCCTGAGAGGTTCGAGAGACACGGATCCATGTGAGATCAATTACCCGATGAGGGGTAGTATGGATGTGTTGTGGCTTGTGAATGCTTTAGAATTGGATTGATATTATTGTTTGATACGTATATTTACGTAGTATTTACCTACTTTTGTGTATAACTATCATTTTTATTTCATATAAGACATGTACACTCACTGAGCGCGTGGTTTAGCTCATACCCCTATAGCTTCTCCTTTTCAGGTACAAGAGATGGAGACACAGATTAGTCAACTGTTAAAAAGGGTTGAGTTTTGTACAATGTTAGTATGATATTCTGTTCTTTATGTATTTATTTTCAAATGAGTCAATGATACTGGTTGGGGGACTGTATAATTATTAGTTGTGGTGTATATTATGTTAATGAGAGATTATTATAGCAGGTTAATAGTATATATATTTGTAAACAGACTCAACAGACATACTTTGTAATGTATGCTATGTGGGTGTGGAATTTTGTATCTGTCTATAACCGAAAAAAACAAACAATTGGTACATGTATTTATATATGGTACAGGTTATGAGACAGGTTTTCCATCATGCTTATTAACTAAGGTGATAAGTGGTATTGTTGCACCTGTGAGATTAATTAGTGTTTATTTAATTTAGATTATATATATGTAAACAGATGTATCAAAAAACTAGTCATATCTTATCCTTGGAAGACTAGGATGGGACGTGACACCTGGGCATGACAAAGGAGTCATGGCAGAGAGAGGGAGACATGGCAGAGGAGTGATCTGCTGCTTGTGTTTGCTCGGGTGTGTGTGTATGTGAGAGAAAGAGAGAATATGACATTCCCAGTTCACACTTTTAGGGTTTACCCTTTCTGGTATGTGGCATTAAATCAAATGTCTTAGATTTAACTCTCGTTAATGGCCGAGCGAGAGGTGAGAGAGAAAGAGGGAGACAAAGAGAGAGAAGGATAAAGTACTCTATCTTATTATTATAGATATGTTAGTCAAACTTCCAATGTGTTTGAAACGTACAACTTCCTTATTTTTCTTTCTACTTTTGCAGGGGTCACATGAATTGCATATACATTTTTTCAACAAATATCACCGCAACAAAAAGCATTTAACATTGCATTGCATATGAGAACAAAGAAGACCAAGGATTTTGCATTGCATATGAGAACTTATCCTTGACTAACCTTCCGGAAGTGTTTCCTACTTTGAACCGTTATTGCCCATCATCTCCTATTACAATCTTACAACAAAAAAATTTGCAAGGTAGTTCAATAAAAGAAGTCAAATTGATGGGATATGAGAGAGAATGGTTATAGTTTCAAAGCATAATAACTACATTAGTAAAGCATATACCAATCCATACAAAATGGAAAATGAAAACCAATTTATTAAACCAAATCCAAGCAAACCACTATCATTCAACCACCCACTTCTATCAAAATAACCGTAACATGTAACATTCAACTAATGCACGTGCCTATAAATGTGTAATACACAAACAAAATCCCCAAAAAGTTATGTTTGTATAGTGACAAAATACAACACACAACTTGGAAGCAACACAATATAAAAATATCTAAAGCATTGACTAAATATTAAGAGATCTTCATTTTGTATAGGCAACACCCATTGTTTTCATAGACAAAGTGCAAACACATCATTTGACACCATTTAAATTTTTACATAAACCCAAAACTGTGAAATTTCATGTTCAAGCTCAAAGATAGACCCATAATTGAAATTAACTAAAGGCAAAGAAAGTACCCACTTCTTAGCTATCTAAGCCCCAAACTTGATAGCAGGCTACAAATTTATGGTTTCTATCTAAGATACTCAATGACATCATTGAGACAAATACACAACTAATCAAATTATTTCAAATCTCGTGGATAGAGCTCTTACCTTCAGCATTCAGAAGCAAGGAATTTGTTAGCCATTAGTTTTACTGCCATTTACCTACAACAAAATCCACCAAGGAAAAAAAGTCCTATGGAGCATAATAACAAATAGTTGGTGGGCAACAACAACAGATGACTAAATTACACAATTCAACAAAGCACAATAATCAAAAAATATACAATTAATCACCCCAAACAAATTAATCATCCCAATATGATTAAAAACTTGAAATAAAATTATATCTGACTAAAAAATAATCGAACACACAACATGTGGTTCGATTATGTGTGTGTGTGTGTGCTGTGAGTTGTGTGCGCAGGTGTGTGTGCGTTGTGTGTTCAATTGTGTATGTATGTGTGTGTGCGCTGTGTGTTTGATTGTGTGTATGTATGTGAAGAGAGAGATGAAGGGTACCTGACGGAGGAGCGAGAGATAGAGAGAAGGGAGAGAGTGATGTGTGTGTGTGTGTATGAAAGTCGTGAGATAGAGAGGGATACATGGGCTTGGGCGTCTTCCATGGTAGAGGAGCAAGCAAGTATGTAGAGAGAGAGGGGGGATTTGAGTTGGGGCGTGAGTGTGTAGCATAATGGCGGGAATTTGGTTTTTGATTTGGACGGATTGTAAGTCATTGGATTTAATTAGGTGAGTTTAGATGAGATTTGAACCATATATCTAAATTTCAATCAAATTCTAACCGTTCTTCTGCTTTTCTAAATTAGGAGAGGTAATTTCAATATGGGAAATTTGAATTTGTCTCTATCTCTATTATTAGTATAGATTAATGTGGATGTCTCTCAATTAATAAAGACCATTTATCAAGTTGTTTTTTATTTTT
>CAUOFW020001236.1:10587-27573 GCA_963454935.2 Ilex paraguariensis
CGTCTGAGATAGTCTTGATCGTCGAAGAATTCGATGGTCTTGTAGGCAATCAAATCTACAAGGCTGCTGAAATCTATTTAGGCACAAAAATCTCACCCTCTACCCTGACTTTCAAAGTGAGTATGCCCGAGAAGGAGACGAAGATAAAGACTTCCATAACGAGCAATCAAGAAATCATCGACAATTTCAATGGTGTTCGATTCAAATGGAGGCAAATCACAAGACAGCTTGAATCTAAACGTGTCGTTTACAACGGCCAATCTTCGTCAACGCAGACAGAAATTCGATACTTCACGCTTTGTTTTCACAAGAAACACAAAGCGATGGTGTTTGATTCTTATTTTCCTTTCGTTATAAAGGAGTCTAAGAATTTTAAGGACGAGAAAAAAACCCTCAAGATTCACACAGTGAATTCTGATCAAATGCGTAGATATTCAGGAGATTGGTCATGGAATTCCGTAACTCTTGATCATCCAGCGAATTTCGATACATTGGCAATGGATACAGAGATGAAGAGAATGGTCATGGACGATCTTGAACGATTTGTGAGAAGAAAGGAGTTCTATAGGAAAGTAGGAAAGGCTTGGAAACGAGGGTACTTGTTGTATGGTCCTCCAGGGACAGGAAAATCGAGCTTGATCGCAGCGATGGCAAATTATCTAAACTTTGATATATATGATTTGGAGTTGACTGATATTCATGCTAATTCAGAGCTGAGGAAACTGTTGATTGGCACTGCAAACAAGTCCATTCTGGTAGTTGAGGATATTGATTGTAGTCTTGAGCTTGATGATCGAAAAGCCGAAGAACGAGCATTGAAGGTCCTTCGATCAAGTAAAGCGAGCCAAGCTCAGACTGTCAATATTATTCACCAAAATAAACCGAACCAAGTATGTTTGCTTTCTCTTTCTTTTCTTCTCAATAAACCAAGTACTGTAAAATATCCATTTGTTTACATAATATTATCTGAATTGTGGGTCGATTTAGTAAATAGTACAAGTACGAATACGTGGTATGACTCTTTGTCGGGTACGTGGTTTTGATTTGATGTTTTGGGCTGCTAATTGTTTTAGAAATCTAGATCATTTTCATTATTAGATGAAAGAAAACATGGATCGATTAGTAATTGTTTTACATTTTTGATCGGTTTTCTATTATCTTAGATTTTAGATGCTTAAACACTCATAGATACATGGTCGATTAGTATTGTTTATATTTGTGATACAAGTTCCGAAGCAAATGAATTTGGGTGTAGGATTATAATTTGGGATTGAAATTTGTTAGAATAAGTGGGTCATATTATAATATATGGAGAGGTAATGGACCAGTAATTGTTAGAGGAGAGTTGCACGTGCCTTCGGGATTTGTCCTAATTAGGGTTATAACCTATATATATTAAGTTGTAGTCTTATTTTTGGTGAGAAATAAAAACAAGACAGTCGCTTTGTCATGGACGTAAGCAAGTTGTCAAACCACGCAAAATTCTTATATCCATCTTCTAATTTTTCTGTTTCTTTGATTGTTCATCGCACACAAATCACCACAAAAATTAAGGTGATCTAGATCGTAAAACCACCCCGTTCGAGATTGTTCACCCAGTTCGTTTGTTGTCTTCAAGTGGGTTTACCTATAATTCTCTTCAGGCTCTTGTTAAGTGGTATTTGTTTGAGTTTTGTCCAGAAACCTTTAGGGCTTGGCCTAAAATTCAAAAATGGGTGTTTTAAAAGTCTTAAAGTCTAACTAAGTGTGGACTTTTGTTGCTGCCATCCAATCTTGGACAAGGAACGTCGAAGGCTTGCCAAGATAGGTTAAAAATTTTGCCTAGAAAGTTGAGAGTTGGGTGGATGCGAGAGGAGAAAGCCTTTTTGATCAGAAACAGAGTGTTTTCTGATCTTCCGGGAATTAAGGGCTTATAGTGGTGTCAATATGCTTTTGGCACATAGAGCAAAAAGTGACATTATCGAAAATCGGGATTTGGATCCCGTGGAATGCACGGTTGGTGATTTCTAAGGCAAAAATAAATCAATGTGGCAGACTGAAACTCTTTATCCTGCAATTAGAACTATACAAATCGACTTGGCAATGCTATTCTCTACAGTTTCACAGCAAATGCTCTGCCTAAACAAACAATATTTGGTAACCATCACATTTTGTTGTTGAATTTCCTTTTCTTTTTTTTTTTTACTCCCCTAGGTGACACTGTCAGGGCTGCTTAATTTCATTGATGGACTCTGGTCAAGCTGTGGCGACGAACGGATTATCATTTTCACAACCAATCATAAAGATCGAATTGACCCAGCTTTGCTCCGCCCGGGCCGAATGGATGTGCACATCCACATGTCTTATTGCACTCCTTGTGCCTTCAAGACTCTGTCAGAGAACTATCTTGGAATTTCAGACCACCCTCTCTTTGTTGAAGTTAATGGTATGTTGGAGAAGACAAAGGTGACCCCTGCAGAAGTTGGTGAGCAATTGCTGAGAAATGAGGAGCCTGAGGCTGCACTACAGGGCCTGATTGAGTTCCTCCATAAGAAGAAGAGAGAGAATGATGAAATGGAAGCTAGAAAACTAAAAGAAGAGAAAGATGAAGAAGAACTTGGGACACAGGAATTAGTGGGGCAAACTTCCACAACACGTGATTTGTCGTTTCGACTTAATCATTAATCCTAATTTGTTAACTTAATTCACTGTCAGATTGGCGGAGCGTTTGAACATATTGAACCGAATCTACTATTGATCTTATGATAATAATCATATTTTCTTAACAAATTAGATCAAGTGATTAGATCAAAATACTATTATGTGTTCAACAATGGTGCAATAAAAAGATCATATTTGTGAGAGGTCGGGAGAGGCCTAAACCCTACCGTGATTGTACTTCCTAGATTCAAATCTTTAAGCGACTTGAGTTCTTTTGTTTCATAATATTATGAGCAAAACTATATGGTGAAAAAATTACTACTTGGACCTAAAATGCTTATAAGATATGTTGACTTAATCAATTATAACTATTGAATTGATAATGAATTCTAAATGATATTTAGACCTATAGTTAAATTAATGATTGTGATTGATTATTAAGTCCAGGTACAGTTGCTCTTCATGAAAATACTCCATGGGTTGAAATTATGATTATGGCTTAGAAAAATTTCTTCCACTCCCCTATAAATTAGTTATAAGTTCATGGACTTCCTTTGAATTTTCTGAAACTTTAATGCCATCCCTGATCAATTCTAAGGTATATTTGGTTTAATAATTTCATCAAACACAAGGAACTGGAGGCAAAATAACCTACTGATCTCTACAGGGAAAGAATGTAATCTATCAACTTCTTTTTAATTTGAACAGAGTAGTTAACCTAAAAAAGTCTAACAATTACAGTTACAATAATTCTATTAAAACATGTCACAACCATAATATCACCAAGTCATTAAATCAGATCAGTTTTTATGTACAATTTTTTTCCACCCCTTTGCTGAATTCTCATACTTCACTCTTCCCCATATCTCTCTCTCCTTCTAGTTTTCTTGCTTCCATTTCCTCACTCTCTCTCTTCTTCCTCTGGAGGAACTCAATCAGGCCCTGTAGTGCAGCCTCTGGTTCCTCATTTTTCAGTAATTGCTCTCCAATTTCTGCAGGGCTCACCATTGTCTTTTCCAACAGATCATTGATTTCGGGGAAAAAAGAGTGCTCTGTAATTCCAAGATAGTTCATGGCTAGAGTCTTGAAGGCACAGGGAGTGCAATAAGACATGTGGATGTGCAAATCCATGCGGCCAGGACGTAGCAAAGTTGGGTCGATTCGATCTTTGTGATTGGTTGTGAAAATGATAATCCGTTGGTCTCCACAGCTTGACCAGAGTCCGTCAATGAAATTGAACAGCCCCGAAAGTGTTACCTGAGGGAAGAGAGAGAAAATTTGACAAAGAATGTGTTACTTATTGTGCAGTGTTTGGCTTAGCAGAGCAGAAGATATTTTGCTATTGAGACAGAAGAGAATGGCATTGACAAGTAGGGCCTACAATTTTATTTTAGACATGACTTGTGAACAAAACATCAAATTACCTCAATAAATCTGTGTACTAAATTGGGTGATATGAAGCCAGCTAAACAAAGAGTACACGACACAAACTCAACAAAGATATGAGTTAAACAAGCATGACAAAGGCACGACAAGAAACCAACTCGACACAATTCATTTCCATCCTTATTGCCAATTCAATTTTTGTGGTTTTAATTGGAGGACAAAGAGTTCAACCTCAACATATCAAAAGAGGCCACAAGCATTGGATTGGACAATGGTTTATGGAGAGAAAAGCTCTTTTTTTTGGGATCAACGTCCTCTCCAATACACTAGTACTCATGGTATATCACCAATCGCATATTGTTGAGAACACTCCATATATAGAAGGTCTCATTTGAATTCTTAATAGGTTATCTACAGTTGAATGAAACTTAGGGTTGAACAGGGCATTGTCTAAGCATGTGATCGCCTAAAATGAAGTTTGGCAATTGCAATTTTTGCTTATGTGCCAAATACTGGATTTTGAAAAATGCTATTTGGACCTGATTAGTTGTAGCTGTTGGATTTTAAGTGAGCTCCATTTAACATTAGAATTCAGAATTAGTATAATAGTTGCGTTGAATTAGGTTTCGATTAGGTTGAGAGAGAGAGAGAGAGAGAGAGAGAGAGAGAGAGAGAGAACAAACATACTTGGCTCAGTTTCTGTTGCGGAACAATATTCACAGTCTGAGCTTGGCTCTCTTGACTAGATTGAATGCTCTTTAGAGCTGGTTCTTTGGCTTTTCGATCTTCAAACTCAAGACTACAATCAATATCCTCAACCACAAGAATCGACTGGTTCGGGCTGCCAATCAACAGTTTCCTCAGGTCTGAGTTGCTATGAATAGCAGTGAGCTCCAAGTCATAGATATCAAAGTTCAGGTAATTCGCCATTGCTGCGATCAAGCTCGATTTCCCTGTCCCAGGAGGACCATACAACAAGTACCCTCTTTTCCAAGCCTTCCCTACTTTCCTATACAACTCCTTTCTTCTCACAAATCGTTCGAGATCATCCATGATCATTCTCTTCATCTCTGTATCCATTGCCAATGTATCAAAATTTGCTGGATGATCGAAAGTTATGGATTTCCATAAAGACCCCCCTCTTGAATAACTTCGCATGCTATCGCCATTCAATGTGCGGATTTTCAGTGTCTTTCTCTCTTGTTTCAGCTTCTTCGACTCCTTTAGAATGAAAGGAAAGTAAGAATCAAATACCATTGCCATGTGTTTCTTGCGAAAACTTAGCCTAAAAAATCGAATTTCTGTCTGAGAGGATGAAGGTTGACTAGTGGAAGATTCAACGTGTCTTGTGATTTTCCTCCATTTGAATTGAACACCATTGAAATTGTCGATGATTTCTTGATTGCTCGCCATGGAAGTCTTTATCTTCGTCTCCTTCTTGGGCATGCTCACTTTAAACATTTGGGTAGAGGGTGAGATTTTTGTGCCTAAATAAATTCCAGCAGCCCTGTAGATTTGATTGTGGACAAGGCCATCGTATTTTTCGATGATCACGACTATCTCGGACGAAAACGTTTTGAAAATATTTCGGAAGCTCGAGAAGACATATTGTTGAAGCTCATAAGGTACGAGGTCTCGGACTATCGATCGGACCACTATGGCAGAAGCAGCAACAGAAGCTACCGTAGACACAAGTGTTTTTGCAGAAGGCATGTTGAGATCAGAAAACATGTTTGAAACCATCTTTTCTGTAATGGGATTTGATTGAAAGTATCAGAAAGATTGAATAGAACTGAAGTTGACTTTAGATTTGGGAAGGTCTCTTGTTTCATCTTTTATTAGCAGAGGTAAGGAATCTACTTCTTTAACCAGCATAGTAGGGAATTGACCCCTTATTTTGGTACGAAAAGGAGTTGCATAGAAATTAAAATAATTCTCGTTTCTAATTTAGACCTGCTAAAAAAATTCCACTGAAACAATAGGTCATCGCCTAATATAAGAGTTTATAATAAGGAAACATTATGAATCAAATGCAACAGAGCATTGAAAGTTAAATACCTACCCATGTGAGAGGTTTGCTGAGCAGCATGGAATTAATCGTCAGATAGCGACCTAAGAAATGTCAAACCATCACTAGGCTTTTGATCCAATGGTACTCTTTGTTTTCTAATGACTTTGCTTTTTTGAGGTCAAGGGTTCAAGTCCCCCTTCCCCAAAAAAAAAAATGTCAAACCCAAAGATTGAATTGAAGAAGAGAGCCCAATGCAAAGAATGCCTCTATTTCACCCGCTGCCAATCATTGGCAACTGACCAAGCAATGCCTGATGAGCTGTCGGGGCCATTTTTTGGGTACTCTTGCACAACAATGGGAAGAAAATCACCAATAAAGTAAGTCAAGCCCCCATCATCCACATGATTCCCAAATTCCCAAAAACATACAAAACTTATATCACACTTTTATAAATACCTGAATCACCAAAAATTCAAAAACGTAGAGCATCAACCGAGGAGCAACAATTTTAAACCTTTGCATCTAAATTTTTTTCAACCAACCGGTGAGTACCCCAAAATTAATCCTCAACAATTAGCTTTACCATAAAACCATCTTCAATCCATTAATTAAACAATAATCCAAGCACTAAATTACATGTAAACTAAAAGATTCAAATTTAAACTTTGCATTTCCAATTTCATCACATGCAAGTTTAATAGTAACACGAAGAATTGCCCAAGGCAAGAGAAACAATGACTTCAAGATTAAACCATCAATGACTTAATTACTCTTCAAGCCCAAGCTCAATCTAATTTCCCCAATCAATTACTTATTTCCATTGTAAATATCAATGATGAAGTTTATGGATGAATAATTATTGACTTTAGAATTTTAGTTAAAGAGTAAGGTTTTGTTTTTTTTTAATAGCAAAGCAGTTTTGCAGTTTTTATTTTACTGGGCAAATACAAAGAACAGTTGCCTACATTACATTGAAACCCACAAATTAACCTCACAGAAATGGAAACCCACAAAAAAACCTAACATGCAATTTGATAACAATAAAATCATTCAATCAAAACCCTACAATTCAATTTGAAATTAACACCCCAATTAACACTCAATTAATACCCAATTAAAATTAACACCCAAATTTGCACCAATTCGAAAACCCTAACTTTCAATTAGCCACAAAATGTGTATGAATGTGGTTGTGATGTGTGTTGTATTGAGTGTATTATTCTGTGCAGGGGTGTGTGTGGGTGCGCCTTTGTTTGTTCTGTGTGTGTGTTTCGGGCTGTGTGTGAGTGCGTGCTCTATGTGTGTGTGCGTGAGTGGAGAAAGATGAAGGCAGAGAGAGAGCGAGAGAGTGGGAGGGAGAGGGAGATTACCTAGAGGAACAGATCCATGGCAATTGCTTCTTCAAATCTCGGTGGAGATTATTCACTGTCTTCTCCTTTTTCAAATCTAGGTGGTGGGCAGATTCATGGCAGAGAAGAGGGAGAGAGGTAAGAGAATCTCTGAAGTCGTCCTCTCAAAATAATTATTTAAAATATTATATTTTTTATGTTAAAAAATTATTTTTACAAAGTTATTCTAATCGTATCCTCTATTTTAATTAATTATTATTAATATTTTAAGTTAAGATATTGTATAACTTGACACCTCATTAAAATACAAAATAATTATTCCTATAAAATGCAAAAAGAGTTATTTCGCTATCAAAATAAAAAATAGTTAGTCAAGAAGACTAACTAAATATAGAGAGCAATTTAACTCAAATATAAAATAACCCGCCAAATAGCTAGTCTTTTGAAATATAATTTTGTGATTTAACTCTTTATTTTAATTAACAAATATCTAATAACTAGCACATTAGAGATGTTCTAAGAGAGATAGGAGGGTGGAAGTGGAGAGGTCGTGGAGACGTAGGTGGTCAAAGATAGAAAGAAAGAGAGAGTAACATGAGAGAGACTTGTTACTCTTTTCCTTACATCCCTTATATTTTCTCGTTAATTTTAAATTATTTAATTAAAAAAATAAAAATAAATTATTATTTAAAATATAAATATTATACAATTAATATTCAATATAAAACAAATATGTGGGCCCCAAAAAAAAATTAGAATAACTTAAAAAAATTTAGGCCTCTAATTTTAAGACAATTTTAGATAGGAAGTGCAAACTCAATAAAAAAATTGATACGAAAATAACAAGTTTGAGTTTAACCTTAATAGATACGGGTGATAAACAAATAAATTATATATATTTGCTAAATATGAAACATGAAACATAACTGTCAGACACGATTTACATATAGAATGAGTATAGAATGCTTTTTAATACATTTGTTTTTCCAATTTTATCTATTTTTTATGTAAATACTGAAAAAATGAGTTATCTCAAGATTTTCAACACTCAATACTTTATATTAATTGAGACTTTTGTAATGTCCCCTTTTTTTTAAAATTTCAAACAACCTTAGGTCGAATTCTTTAATTTTAAGACCAATTGAAGGAATATTTTAGAGGATCCTAAAAACGATTTTTTATTTAAATCTTCTTCAAGGAACATTCTAAAATATGCAAGGAATATAAGCAAAAATATAAGAGAGAACTAAAATGTTTTTGTACATATTAAAAAACCAAATATTTGAACAAAAGATTGTAAGGCAACATTTGACAATATCATAGTCATTCATGGTGANCAAAAATATAAGAGAGAACTAAAATGTTTTTGTACATATTAAAAAACCAAATATTTGAACAAAAGATTGTAAGGCAACATTTGACAATATCATAGTCATTCATGGTGAGATGAAGGACTTATAAATAGGAGGGGTTTTCATTTGCAAGAACCAAGAGACAAGTAACCAACTTTTAGATTAAATTCGACGCTCTTTTTGTGCGTGCCNGAGATGAAGGACTTATAAATAGGAGGGGTTTTCATTTGCAAGAACCAAGAGACAAGCAACCAACTTTTAGATTAAATTCGATGCTCTTTTTGTGCGTGCCGGAGTTTTTACTTAATTTTTTTTTATCAACACCCAACAAGAACAAACAAAATAGTCAAAAAAAACCAAGTGGGTATGGAGCAACTTACTATTTAAAATCCTATTAACATTTATCATTTGAAAAATTATTTTGCTATATTAGTAAATTTGAATTCTTTTTCTCTATATTTTTAACTGATAACAAATTTTATTATATTTTGGTTCACAAATTTAACTTTAATTAATGGAATTATATACGAAAAGCTTGAATGCAAAAGTTGAATTTACATTTTTGTATCTCAAAAAAAGAAAAAAAAATTAAATAAATAAGAATAATATTTAAATAATTATTTTATCGTATCTATATTATATTGTCATGGGGACTTATCTAATATTTTTGCCTCGGCCCAAATTTGGGTCGGGCTGCCACTAGGAAGAGATGAAGCCCTCATTGGAGGATTTGATGTCTTATTGCGTGAAGGCCTTGTGTGGGTTGGGTTTGAGAAATACTTCAAACATCCAACCTCATGATGAATTCTCTTTTGTTTTGGGTCTTATCAGCCTCATTTGTTGTAGAGTTGCAAAATTCCTGCAAATCATCACAACTTTCGCCAAAAATCTAGCCATGGAGTCTCTCTCCTTTTTCTGATTAATTGGGTTTGTTATAAGTGACTCAATCCTAAAAAACCTTATCTCATTCCCATCTATTTGATTTTGACCAACTCTTTAGGAGTCGGTTATGTTTGAAATTATGTCTGAAATCTTTCCCATTCACATTAAATGCTCTCAAAAAACCTTATCCTATTCCGAAATTATGTTGNCTCATTTGTTGTAGAGTTGCAAAATTCCTGCAAATCATCACAACTTTCGCCAAAAAATCTAGCCATGGAGTCTCTCTCCTTTTTCTGATTAATTGGGTTTGTTATAAGTGACTCAATCCAAAAAAACCTTATCTCATTCCCATCTATTTGATTTTGACCAACTCTTTAGGAGTCGGTTATGTTTGAAATTATGTCCGAAATCTTTCCCATTCACATTAAATGCTCTCAAAAAACCTTATCCTATTCCGAAATTATGTCGTGACTAAAGATACTATATAACATAAAAATATTCAGATATAAGAAAAACTATCAATCAATCTGTATATATATTATTTTGTAAATTGNGTGACTAAAGATACTATATAACATAAAAATATTCAGATATAAGAAAAACTATCAATCAATCTGTATATATATTATTTTGTAAATTGCAAAAATGGTGACGATGGAAGCACAACAATATAAAAATGTGAAACCGTCTATCCACTTCATTGTCCACCTTGTAACGACATCTAATGTAAACTAGACTACTCTGCCATGCCAGGGTAAGTGGATCGATTGGTGGTAATTACATTTATGGCTCATGCATTCGCATAACTTGTTAGTTAACTAGTCGAATAAGAAGGAAAATGTCAATTGTACTTAATTTCGGAATTGAGAATGTTTCTGCAACTTCTTGTGCTACTTGTGTCAACAAATAAGCCTTTGTATCTTACTTTTTTGCTACGCTTGTGCATGACTTTACACAGTTTGTGTCTGCTTGTAATAAAGTAGTCACTATTGCTATGTGTTTGTATTGGATTTGGGTTGTAATGCCAATAATTCAATGTTTGATCATTATTTTGCAATTAATTTTTGAGGTTCTTCATGTGGATCCTATATATATATGCTCTATTTAAGAGATGTAGTTCTAGCCTGTTGGAGACATCGCGTTTTGCACCCACTTATCTCCTTACATCCACTTTCCTCCCTTCTCTCCTTGCACCATCTCTGAACCATCTTCTCTTATATATTAGTTTTCATCTTCTACCTTATCCACTACTATTGTAAGTGAAGCTTTGTACATAAGTTTGCATTAAATAAAAGCTTTCGTTGTTTGTTTGTAATCAATCCTCCCCTTCTTGGTATTAGAGCCATTTATGGTAGCTTAAATATATTATATTGATTTATATGCAAATCTATTACTAATTCTTGTTGCTTATGTAATTGTGATTTAATTCTATTATACTACTGCTAGTATGAACTTGTTATGTCCATTCTGTTATAATGATTTTTTTTTATTTCTATGAGTCTGCACCAAAGTCGCGTGTGGGATGTTTGGCCGTGTCCGAGAGATAAGGGTAAGGCCGTTTTGGTTCCGCGTAAATCGTTGACAGCAAAAGTAGGATATAGAAGAAGATTACTATGAGAATAATAACAGTAACAGAGTCACTGTTGCAAAATTAAAAGACGAATTACTATAGCAACCAGAAGAATGTAATATTAAAACATATAAGTCAACAGAAAATCATTTGAGATACCAACATAGCACTAAATCTATTTAAATTTAAGAATAATCATAAAGATGATTATGTTAACAATATAGCAGAAATATAATTCTCTGATATTGAAAATAAATTACAGAATTGGGATATACCCTAGTACCTCACTAAAAAAAATTATAATATTAGAACTTTTGATTTTAAATCAAGTTTAACCATTAAAGCACTTGAAAGAACAATTCATTCCGATCAGAATAAAGATGTTCTACAACTTTATCAGAAAAAGAAGTCTTGCTACACGATCAATTGGAATTATTTTTGTTTTTTTATTAGTTAATAGGACTCAATAATGTTTTGAAGAAAAATGTAGAACTCAATAATGGTTGGCTTTTTATTATTATTATTATTAGTTTGGAAGCATGAGGAAATTTCCATGCTCATCGTGTGTTGTTTTTTATTTTGGCAAAATTGATTGATCTTTTCTTGTTTTTGATGATCCACAAAACAATCTTGTACAACATCAATAGTCGAGTGTGTGATAAGGTGTAACTAATGGACAATAAATAAAGCAAACATTTCCAGTAATGTAAATATTGAATCAATACACAGATATATAGTGGTTTGGTCTGAGTGACCTACTCCATTTCGAAAAATCGGTGGCAGAGGATCTTTATTGATGATGTAGGGTGAACTGGGGAGAGAACAATGGTTAGCTCTGGTAGAGATATAATAATAAGGAGAGAGAAGTTGTGTGTGTGTAGAGAGATGTAGAAAGGAGTGGTGAGATACTCCTCTTAATAGAGAGAGTTTATAATTTATAAGCATGGTGAGGTGGTGACGTGAGGGTAAAGGCACTAATTTTTTAGTATGGTAGCTACAAAAAAGGTAAGTACAATTAAGATAGTCCTGATCTTTGAGAGTGAGTATCTCGATGATCTCTTCCACGTGCTCTATCTTTCTAAGCTCTTTGAATCTTGGATTGGGTCGAATTGATGAACCGAGTTTGGCCTACCTTTCTAGTGGATCTGGGCTTACTTGATTTATCAGGCCTGGCCAGGTTAGATTTGAGCTCATCATTTGCCCCCCATGCCCCAAGCCCTGATGGTGGTGAAGGGGTTGAGGGCATGAATGAGTCTTCTATTCCGGGTGGCTTACTTCCCATGGTAGCTTCTTCATATTTTCATTTCTGCATACCTCCAGAGTTCATATTCTTCACTCTTTAAATCCCAGAGGAAATGGAGATCTACGGAAGTGGGTCACAGTTGAAATTGAGTTCTAGTGATATTTCAGCAAGATTTAAAGAAGATCCATACCTATTCATGGCTGCACCCATTATCGGAGGCAAGGGCCATCTCCACAGAGATGGCGCTAGAGGGGATGTCATGCCCAAACTCAATGGAATAATAGAGAAGACTGACGCCCTTTGCATAGGTGATGCTAATCACGTGCCAGCAGGCAACACCAAATGTGCTCCAAAAGGCACCACCAAATGCACTCCAAAAGGTGGCGCTAAGGCTTCTTGGGACCAGGATGATGCCAAGTTAGTTGGACCTGGTGATGGCATGGAGAACATGGACAACAATGGCCTGGCCAGCCCCTTGGGCATGCTGGGCGGCGCCAAAGAGGGCCAGCAAGGGGCGCTCATGGCGTAGGTATCCTTGGCGAGAGCAGTTGGCAACTCGTAAGAGGTGAGGTGGACCTGGCAAGATCGGGTGACCTCGGTTTGTATCTGGGTGATGAAGATGTTGTTGTGGACATAGGTGACGCCTCTTGCACTGTTGGAGAGGGCCCATGTGGCAAGCTTAGCGAAGCCAGGGAGGCCTAGGTATAGTCAGGAGAGGAAAGCATGCGCCGGGCGCCGACCGAAGTATCAAAATATCATAAAAAATTTGGTGAAACTTTGAACAATCATAACTTTGTGTGTTGGTTGTCTGTTTGAGGTGATTTTTTTTTAATCTAGGTATTTTTTTTGAAATCTACGACATAAAAATAGCCAAAGGCGGTTTGGGCAACAAATTTTTCTAAAAAATGCTTCTATCTCTCTGAATTTGATTTTTAAACACAAATTAGTGAAACCGACGGCGGTGTGAAGTTGCGCTCTAGTATGCAATTGTCAGGCATTCATGGGCTGCGAGTTGGTGTTTGGGTTTTGCTAGAGAGGGAGACTATGATGGCTTTTGGCTAGGTAGGAGACAAACTTACTTTCTCTAATCCTGCTTTCTCCTTAATGTTTTCTCGATGCTGGTTCTTTATATTGACCTACAGGTACCCCTGTTGATAAAGTGATGGTGGAGGCTCTCTACCCTTCTAGGGCGATGTCTTCCCTTCCTTCCAAGAGGGTGAGATTTGATGCCTCCAGTGTTTTTCGGCTAACGACTGATGGCCAGATTGCTTCCTAGGAGCGGGATCCAGTGGTGCCCCCACTCTTTCCTAGACTATGACTACTGTGTGTACCAAAACTAGCCCTTGTACTATTATAGGAGTTGAGACTCCAGTGCGGTCTTCTATAGGGACTGTAGCTCCACATAGTTATCCTGCTTCTTGTAGTGGCTCTGTGTCCATACTTCGATGTGACTTCGGTCAAGGAACAACTTTGGAGGATTATGACTCCCAGGGATATCAAATAGGTTGGATCTCAAGGTCCAGAGGACATTATCAATACCGCGATGGAGGGGTTCTCCTTTTCTTCATGTTCTACCTTTTGGATTCTTGTAGATGACTGCTGTTTTTCCCCGCCTCTTTTCAAGAATGATCAAACTTAGAGAGGTATCTAAGGATTTGGTGAAAGAGGCGGGCTTCGAGAGCCTACTTGAGGAGCAATTGAGGCTTGCTCATGAAAGAGTTGTCTTTCCTGAGACCGAGGTTTTTGACATCCCATGAGAGGGCCAAGAAACTAGAGGCTGATAAAGAGATTGTCTGCATGATAGCAGAGTTAGGGCTGCGAACGTCTTGTGAAAGGGTCGCAAAGCTGGAGGCCAAGCTACGTATAGCTCGAGAGAGGGCTGTCGTGGCAAAGGCTTACGAGGAGACTACTTGCGTTAGAGCAGAGTTAGAGCTGTGGACATCCCGTGATAGGGCCTTAAAGTTGGAGGCCGAGCTACGTATATATCAGGAGAGGACTGCTGGGGCAGAGGCTCATTCCATTGAGATGACAATAAGGAGGGAGGTTGCTGAGAGGGCCATTGCAGGCACCTTTATTAATGGTTATGAAGAGCTTGATCGTCGGGAGTATAACAACTTTTGTCTTTTTGTATGTCTTATTATTAAGTCATGTTCTGACTTTTATAAGCTGTCTACAAACTTTATGAAGTGAAAGCAAGACAATTCTGGACACAATAATCTTAGCAAAATTTTATTTCATAAAATAATAAATAACATAATAAATCGACTGAAACAATAAAAGACAAATAAAAGCAGAGCCACTGGCTTGTACCCGGTACAACTCTTCAAGTGTTCGATGTCCTAGCGAAGTTGGAGTCACCTCCTCTTAGCCTTCAAGAGATTGTCTGGATTTCTCCAAGGGTTTGCTGACATTCGCTGTCCTTCTGGTCCCAGCCAGGTGACGGGTCTAGTCCTCTGTCAGCACCGCACTACCTCAACTGGGTCACACTGTATGAGCTCCTCGATCTTTCTTTTAAGATCAAATCAGTCGTCAGTATTATGGTCGTGGTCGTGGTGAAAACGACAATACTTATTCGGGCTTCTACGATTCGGAGCGGTCTTCATCTTCACTGACCAGTGTACTAGAGGATCATCCTGTATTTAGAACATGATATGCTCCACGAAAGTATTGAACGACATGAAGGCTTGCCTCTCTCTCATAGGCGGGGGACCAAGACGGTCCTTAACAGAGATTCTCTGTGTTCTATTCCTTTTGTTCTCTATTTCTGCTTGTCCTCATGGGTGTCCTTCCTCTTCTCACCCCCATGGGAGGACTCTCGTCTGGCCTTGGTGACATCCTTAACGTTCATATACTTTTGTGCCCTTGACAACAACTCGGGGATATTGGATGGTGACTTTTTTAGGACATAGAACATGAAACTAGAGGAGCGCAGACCCGCGATAAAGGTGGCCATAACCACCTTGTGTTCTGACTCCTCGATCTAGAGAGCCTCCTGTTAAAACGAATGAGGTAGTTTCTTAGGCTTTCATCCCGATCCTGCTTGAGGGTGAGCAGGTGGGTAACTGGCTTCTAGTGTCAACGTTTCCCAAAGAAGTGGGAGACGAAATACTTGCTTAACTCCGTAAAAGAGTGGATAGAAGAGCGTTTGATCTTTCCGAACCATTGCCGAGCAAATCCCTTCAAGGTGGTGGGAAAGACTCTACACATAATCTCATCAGGCACCTTGTGGAGTTGCATGAGAGACTTATACATTTCAAGATGATCTAGAGGGTCATTGGCATCATTGAAGATCTCAATAGCGGGCATCTTGAATTTTGAGGGTAAGGGATAGTTGACGACATCTGCAACGAACGGGGTATCAATGCGCCTTACCAAGTAAACCACCGTATCGAGCGCCTGTGCTTTAATGGCGATGAGGGCATTACCGAGTTGGTTTTGCACCCCTTTGATCTTCTCGTCCCATTGGTTGGGGACATCCTCCGTCGGGTCATCGTAATGGCTTTCATGATTGCCATACTGACTTTCTCATTCATCCTCTTGCGCAAGTACATGAGGAGGGAGAACATGTGAGCTTCATACATGCTAGGAAGGGACTCTCAGAGAAGGAGCACCCTAATGTTGCTCGAGAGCGTTCTGGCGCGGGGCCCCATGGTGAAGGGCGACTTGGTGCTCAGAGTGGAGAGGTTGTGGTGTTTCTCTTGTCGGAGGGATTGGTGCTCATTCTACAGGCTGAGGGGTGACGTCTTCCTAGGTGAGCATCAATTGAATGATTTGTCAATTCTGGTTTACCAGCAGCTGCATTGTCTGTAAAAGCTGTTGCCCAATCACGGGAGTCACCATAGTAGATGGTTCTAAGGATGTAAGGGGAGGCGGAGCCTTCTCTCGAGGGGCCGGTTGTTGTCTCCCGATTGTTGACTCATCAACCTTGTCGTGATTGCCATGGAATAGCAAGGTAGTAGAAAATTTAATCGTTTCCCACAGACGACGCCAAACTGATGATACACAAAACAGTCTTGTGCAAGATCAATAGTCGAGTATGTAATAAGGCGTAATTAATAGACAATAAATAAAACAATCAATGATAGTAATGTAAATATTGAGTCAACACACAAATATAAAGTGGTTCAGTCCGAGTGACCTACTCCACTCCGAGAAATGGCAGCGGTGGCCGGGGGTCTTTATTGGTGATGTAGGGCGAACGGGAGATAGAGCAATGGTTAGCTCCGGGAGAAATACAATAGCTAGGAAATAGAAGCTATGTGTGTGTAAAGAGGTGTAGAGAGGTGTGGTGAGATGCCCCTCTTTGAGAGTGGGTATCTTAATGATCTCTCCTCTATGCTCTTATCTTCCTAGACTCCTTGAATCTTGGACTGGATCGGATTGATGAACCGGGTTTAGCTTGCTTTTCTAGTAGATCTAGGCTTGCTTGATTCATTGGATCTGACCAGGTTAGATTCGGGCTTATTAGTTTTTATTTTGGCTAAATTGACCGATCTTTTGTTAAGATCCTCACGCATTTTAATGCTCAATAAAGATCTTATACATTTTCATAA
>CAUOFW020001236.1:47434-98754 GCA_963454935.2 Ilex paraguariensis
AGTATCAAGCTCTACTTAGGCAAATAATTGGTAAATTGCTCAAGGCAGTCACTGCCTAATTTGACACTGCAGCTATTGTTCACAGTTATATATCAAATCAACATGTGGGATTTGTACAATAGACACTCTCAATTCAATACAAAGTTGTATTTAACTTCTTGGTCATGGTGGCATATATCTCTTTTGACTGTCTATGGAGAACCACTATGAAATCATAAAATAAGCTCGAGATAGTAGTCCCATAACATTTGAGTGCATGAATTCAGTGCTATTGATAACTACCTTTTTGTGGGAGGGTGTCAACAATATCCTTCGGTGTAACATTACTCGAGTTAAGTTTATCGAGTAGCTTTTTTTCTTCTTCCAGTAACTAGTTTATTAGGTAGCTTAGTATCTTATTTGTGTGTTTGTTTCATCTATATTTCAATATTTTTATTAGTATTATTAATGATGTGTTCTTTTTTGTGATCTTTTTTTTAATATTCAATCATTTAGATGGATATCGATGATGATAATGATGACGAGATTGTTCTTATTTATGCACAATTTGTTGGCGTCATAGCTGTTATGTATGGTGCTCACTACTTGCAACAATATGAAGAGAAGCCACAGCGTAATTGTTATCTAACACAACGTGAATTTGTGGGCGACGTGACAGAAAGTGATGAACATTGTCATAATCTATTAAGAATGAATGTGGAGTCTTTTCAAAGATTTGTATACATTTTTAAAGGAACTGGAAAGTTAAAGGATACTGTGCACTGTAGTGTTGAAGAACAATTAACAATGTTTTTACATATAATATCACACAATCTCAAGAATCGTAGTGCAAAATGCTACTTTAAGAGGTCTGGGGAAACCATATCTCGATATTTTCACATAGTCTTAAATGCAATAATAGGCATGGAAGATGAATTTTTAAAGCAACCTACTTCGACAATGGAGACACCCAGAGAAATACGCGAAAATCACAGGATGTGGCCATATTTTAAGGTAACATTTCATCATAGATAACACCTTTGAATATATGTTGGATGTTTTTTTCTCCATTAATTTCTCATTTGTTATTGGCGCAAGTAGGATTGTGTGGGAGCAATTGATGGTACACATCTTCCAGTGAAAGTTTCATCTGAATATGTTGCTCGATTTCGTGGTAGAAAACAATGGCCTTCACAAAATGTACTAGCTGCTTGCATGTTAGATTTAAGATTTATCTATGTATTAGCTGGTTGGGAAGGATTAGCAGTTGATTCTAGAATCTTAAGTTGTGCTACTACTCAAGGGCATGGAATTACATGTCCTCCAGGTAATTACGTAATTTAACAATTATTTTAAACATAAAATACCCCTACTAAATAACATAATATTTTTTGTGTAGGTAAATTCTATCTTGTTGATGCGGGATTTCCATTGCTAAAGCATTATATTACCTCATTCCGAAGTACAAGATATCACTTAAATGAAATAAGAGGTCGTGTACCAACCACACCTAAAGAGTTGTTTAACCATATGCATTCATCTTTACGGAATGCAATTGAGAGAGCCTTTGGGGCACTAAAAAAAGATTTTGAATCTTAGTTGATGAGTCAATGTTTGGATATAATACTCAGACGAAGATAGTAATTTTTTGTTGTATTGTGCACAATCATAGTCGAGGAGTGATGCCAGATGATCCACTCTTAGCCATTGTTGATCGAGAGATGTGANTTTGTTGTATTGTGCACAATCATAGTCGAGGAGTGATGCCAGATGATCCACTCTTAGCCATTGTTGATCGAGAGATGTGACATCAACCTACCACAACAAATGATGTTGTCGACACACAATTAACAAGGGCAGAAGATGGAAGGGAAGGAAAAAGAATTCGAACACAAATAATGAATAAAATGTGGACTGATTTTTGTAATGGGCATCATTTGGATACTTGATGATATCGTATTTTGATATTTTATGTTACATGTAAATGGTAGTGTATGTCTCTTTATTGGGGAATTGAAAATAAATACTACCTTGTTTTTGATATAGTTTGTCTTTTAATTATGTATGTATCTTGTTTCAAAATTGACTATGTTTTTTTTGTTAATTGTTATTCAATATGTGTGAGCTGTTATTTTAGGAATGGAGCGAGACGAGCCGCAAACTCTCGTAGGAGATGGGAAGAAAAAAGGAAAGAATGTAGTCTGGTCTAAGGAGATGGATCGATGTCTCATTCTAGAACTTGTACATCAAGCTAATGAAGGTTATAAAGTGGACAAGGGCTTTAAAGATCACGCTTATATTGCAGTTTTATCAGTTGTGAATTCAAGTTTTAACCTTTTTCTCACTTGCTCGAGACAATTGTGTTAATCAGTTAAAAACCATCAAGAAAAAATTTAGAGTCATACAAGACATGTTGAGCAAAAGTGGATTTGCTTGGAATCCAATGTTGAAAATTGTGGAGTGTAGTGATGAAGTCTAGGCTACATATTTTGCTGTAAATATCATTTACATAATAGCAATGTCTAAATGTTAATTCTTTGCATTTCAAAATAAAATGACAATTTGTNAAAAAAAATAATTTTTTTTCATTTTCCTTTCTTTCACTTCACATTCCTATACTTTCTATATCATTTTCACTTTCTAACTTCTTTTTCTTTCTAACCAAAAAGAGAGTCTTAGTAATTTTTTTACCAATTGAGTTTTGAGTTTAAGTACAGAAATTTCTTGGCGACCTCAATTAAAACGATGTCGCTTTGGTGTCTTAACTAAATAAAACCCTAGCCTCGTTGCTATTGAAAAGCTTGGCCTTCTCTCTCCATCGGTACTTCTGTCTCTGTTCCAAGCTCCGCCGCTCTCTATCTCTCTACTCCGATCCNTTATATCATTTTCACTT
This sequence comes from Ilex paraguariensis, assembly GCA_963454935.2. Classification (NCBI taxonomy): domain Eukaryota; kingdom Viridiplantae; phylum Streptophyta; class Magnoliopsida; order Aquifoliales; family Aquifoliaceae; genus Ilex; species Ilex paraguariensis. The sequence continues at coordinate 50,307 of CAUOFW020001236.1, forward strand.
TTTAACATCTTTTTCTTTCTAACCAAAGAGAGTCTTAGTAATTTTTTTACCAATTGAGTTTTGAGTTTAAGTGCAGAAATTTCTTGGCGACCTCAATTAAAACGATGTCGCTTTGGTGTCTTAACTAAATAAAACCCTAGCCTCGTTGCTATTGAAAGGCTTGGCCTTCTCTCTCCTTCGGTACTTCTGTCTCTGTTCCAAGCTCCGCCGCTCTCTATCTCTCTACTCCGATCCGATGGTATGTCTTTGCGCCCTCCAGATCTATCAAACTTGTTACTCAAACAATATGTACTCGTAAATTTGTCTCTCTTGAACACACTGATTTCGATTTTGTGGTTTATGGTTTGCAGGCGCCGAAGAAGGACAAGGCTCCGCCTCCGTCATCCAAGCCCGCTAAGTCCGGCGGCGGCAAGCAGAAGAAGAAGGTCTCTCTCTCTCTCTCTCTCTCTCTTGTATATGTAAGAATATGTGGGTGATTGGTGTTGTTTTGTGCATATGATTTTGGAAAACAGAAGTGGAGCAAAGGGAAGCAGAAGGAAAAAGTGAACAACATGGTGCTATTCGATAAGCCCACCTACGACAAGCTTATCTCCGAGGCACCCAAGTACAAGCTCATCACTCCTTCAATCCTCTCAGACCGTTTGAGGGTATACAATATAATCCTTTTTTGTCTTCCTGTTTTGTTTTTTAATTTCATTTTCAAATGATTTCTGTTTACGCTGGCGTTTGCTTCTCTATCTGGATTATATTCCGATTCTTCCTTTTTCACGTTATTTGTAAGATTTGATGTTATGAATGGCCTTCGCTTGCTATTGTCTGTCTCTCTTATATAATCTGTTTGTCTGTCCCATTAATGGTGTGATTTGTAATGTTCTTGGGTTACGCGCTATGTAGTGTATTTTATGAAATGCTGTTTGAGATATCTGTGTTTATGAAAACTGTTGGGCATGGGTTTCCAGCCCAAAAGGCGCACCAAGTAGGTGGAGTGACTCCCTTATACAGCCAGGATCACCTTATCACCAACTGATTTGGAACTCCTTCGATACCTCAACAAAAACAATGAGCTACTCTATCAAATTTTATGGTATTGCAATATAAGTGTAATGTTATGTGGTGTAATAGAGTTAAAGGAATCAATTTTTCCCTCTTGTACTTGGTGAGTCTTTTGCATATGAATTATATTTTCCTGCTCCAATTATGTAATGTTAAAGGAAACCCTTCATATTCTGCATGCATCCACGTCTGTTTCTTGACAATTATTTGCATATGGATTTCCCTCGCTGTTTGGTTTCTATATTAGTACTGTTCCATCTAGCATGCTCAGTGTTAGTATATTCTAACCACCCTCTTTTTGNTTAATTTCATTTTCAAATGATTTCTGTTTACTCTGGCGTTTGCTTCTCTATCTGGGTTATATTCCGATTCTTCCTTTTTCACGTTATTTGTAAGATTTGATGTTATGAATGGCCTTCGCTTGCTATTGTCTGTCTCTCTTATATAATCTGTTTGTCTGTCCCATTAATGGTGTGATTTGTAATGTTCTTGGGTTACGCGCTATGTAGTGTATTTTATGAAATGCTGTTTGAGATATCTGTGTTTATGAAAACTGTTGGGCATGGGTTTCCAGCCCAAAAGGCGCACCAAGTAGGTGGAGTGACTCCCTTATACAGCCAGGATCACCTTATCACCAACTGATTTGGAACTCGTTCGATACCTCAACAAAAACAATGAGCTACTCTATCAAATTTTATGGTATTGCAATATAAGTGTAATGTTATGTGGTGTAATAGAGTTAAAGGAATCAATTTTTCCCTCTTGTACTTGGTGAGTCTTTTGCATATGAATTATATTTTCCTGCTCCAATTATGTAATGTTAAAGGAAACCCTTCATATTCTGCATGCATCCACGTCTGTTTCTTGACAATTATTTGCATATGGATTTCCCTCGCTGTTTGGTTTCTATATTAGTACTGTTCCATCTAGCATGCTCAGTGTTAGTATATTCTAACCACCCTCTTTTTGAGTGTATTTATTCTTGTATTATTATTACAATAAAAAAGGGATTTTTCTGCATATGTGTGCACCTATGTTGCTATTAAAAATATTTTTATTTTTAATCATACAATNTAATTTCATTTTCAAATGATTTCTGTTTACGCTGGCGTTTGCTTCTCTATCTGGATTATATTCCGATTCTTCCTTTTTCACGTTATTTGTAAGATTTGATGTTATGAATGGCCTTCGCTTGCTATTGTCTGTCTCTCTTATATAATCTGTTTGTCTGTCCCATTAATGGTGTGATTTGTAATGTTCTTGGGTTACGCGCTATGTAGTGTATTTTATGAAATGCTGTTTGAGATATCTGTGTTTATGAAAACTGTTGGGCATGGGTTTCCAGCCCAAAAGGCGCACCAAGTAGGTGGAGTGACTCCCTTATACAGCCAGGATCACCTTATCACCAACTGATTTGGAACTCCTTCGATACCTCAACAAAAACAATGAGCTACTCTATCAAATTTTATGGTATTGCAATANTCCTTATACGGCCAGGATCACCTTATCACCAACTGATGTGGAACTCGTTCGATACCTCAACAAAAACAATGAGCTACTCTATCAAATTGTATGGTATTGCAATATAAGTGTAATGTTATGTGGTGTAATAGAGTTAAAGGAATCAATTTTTCCCTCTTGTACTTGGTGAGTCGTTTGCATATGAATTATATTTTCCTGCTCCAATTATGTAATGTTAAAGGAAACCCTTCATATTCTGCATGCATCCACGTCTGTTTCTTGACAATTATTTGCATATGGATTTCCCTCGCTGTTTGGTTTCTATATTAGTACTGTTCCATCTAGCATGCTCAGTGTTAGTATATTCTAACCACCCTCTTTTTGAGTGTATTTATTCTTGTATTATTATTACAATAAAAAAGGGATTTNGGTGTATTTATTCTTGTGTTATTATTACAATAAAAAAGGGATTTTTTTGCATATGTGTGCACCTATGTTGCTATTAAAAATATTTTTATTTTTAATCATACAATTATTGAACGCCTATCATGGCCAATGGTCTAAAATCCCTCCTTTGCCCTATATATTTTTGAGCTATTGCATCTTGTGCATAATCAAATTCTACAGGGGTGATAGTGAAATTATGCATATTTGCTCCTTTAAATTGTGTGAGAACTTGCAGATTAATGGATCACTTGCAAGGAAGGCGATAAGAGAATTGATGGCCAAAGGTTTGATCAGGATGGTGTCAGCGCATTCAAGCCAGCAGATATACACCCGGGCTACTAACACCTAAGTGTCTTATTCACTTGCTTATAGAGAGCTTGATATGCATTGGTAATATAGACTACTACTGTTTTGATTAGCTTTAAATTTTACTTTTGTTTTGTCATGACATTGCTTTTGCAGTCTTTCCAGATTGTGAACCTAAATTTGCCGTCATTTTATGTGAACCTTTGGAAAATATCTTTCAGTATCCAATATTTTTTTGGGGTTACCTTGTTCTTGAGCTGGAATTCTTGATTTGTTGGTGTTGATACTCATGTCTCCCTGTGTTTGCTTCTTTTCAGTTTCAATGGTTTTTTTTTCCTGGATGGGATGAAAGGAAAAATCATTCAAGTTTCATTTCTTTTAAATATAAGGTGTTTTACTATCACACTATACGATTAGAAACTTGGCTCTATTTCTTACATAAATAAAGGATGACTTTGAAAATTGGTTGTGATATCATAGTTTTGTCTTTTGTGGATTTTACCATGACAAATGATGAAAACCTCGTCCTGTGTTCCACAACCTGTTGGCTCTAGCAACCAAGTTGTTCAATCGACAACTCCACAAAACCATTCAAATTACAGGATACCATGTGTCATGGATCCTTTCAAGTTTGCAGATCACCCAAATGTGAATACCCTATATAGGTACAACTAGTGTTATGAGGACCACGTTGACCTCGACTGGTCCGGTTCACTAAAAAGACTGTCTGTGTAATTGAATTGCTGGAGAACCGCCAAACCGGCCAGTTGTTGCCAAAATAGGTCCAGATCTAGCTCTTGAACAGTGGCCACACCATAGATATGGAACTCCTTCTTAGCCATTGATCTCCTCCTAAGCTGTGCAAGTCCTCTCTCTCTCTCTCTCTCCATGCGTGTGTGTGCGCACACACACACACACACAGTTCACTGATTTTTATTGTGTTTGTGGTTTTTATGCTAAATTATGTTGTTGTATACAACCCCTTTCCTCTAGAATTGAGATGGTTGTAGCCTCTGGCGTTTGCAGAGCGAATCTATCTAGTTGATTAATTTGATTCCAATGTTCAATGCATCTTCTGTCTAGGTTTGGATTACGCATGATATATTATGCATTGTTGACATTAAATTGGTAGTGTATCTCAGTCAAATGTTAAGACCCGTTGTCAATTTGATGATATTAGTGCACCAGGCTTTCAAATTTAACACGACTTTAATACAATACAAATTCAACATGAAATTAACTGGTTAGAATTTATTTGGTTTTATTATGAACTTGAAAATGACAAAATCTTTGAACATGAATAATAGACAGATTTTTTGTATTTTTTTTTTTTTTGGTGGGGATATATAATAGAGAGAGAGAGTCTTGCCATCTCGGCGACAAACTAGTAGCAGGCCATGTGAAAATTGGGATGTTATAGTTGCGTTTTTGGCAACCTAGTTCTTGTATGGACTGCTTGGTTAGAAGGATGCTACCTGTCGGACGTAATGGGCTATGGGGGTAATATGGCCTTCTATGTTAACTGCTAAAGTATACCTAACCTAACCCCCTTCTTATCAGTGGTTGGCCAAGCCCACTCACCAAAATCTTTCNAGAATCTTGCCGTCTCGGCGACAAACTTGTAGCAGGCCATGTGAAAATTGGGATGTTATAGTTTCGTTTTTGGCAACCTAGTTCTTGTATGGACTGCTTGGTTAGGAGGATGCTACCTGTCGGACGTAATGGGCTATGGGGGTAATATGGCCTTCTATGTTAACTGCTAAAGTTTACCTAACCTAACCTAACCCCCTTCTTATCAGTGGTTGGCCAAGCCCACTCACCAAAATCTTTCCGATATTATTTGTTGAAATTACTTTATTTAAAAAATTATAATACCAACAGTCATAAGATAATAATTGTAGATAGGAGGAGAAAAAACAAAACACACAGGTATCGGCTTGTAATTGATTAATTCTATTTATCGGTGAAGAACTGATAAAATTAATATCAAATAATAAATTACTCATATTTGTCTAAAATAATTTATATATTCTTTGATTTTCATGTATTCTAACATTTATCTTAAAAAAATCTGTTCACAATAATACATCATAATACTTCTAATAATTTTATATTTCAAATGGGTTCTTACATGTTATTTTAAATGGAAAGAGTGACAATCGTTTTTGTTTTTTTGGATGAATGAGGGATTGTTTGAGTCGAGGTCCATGTTGGTGGGGTGACCCTAGGGACTGTTTGGATGATTTTTAAGATAGAAAATGAATTGGTTTTGTTCGCAAGATTAAATAATGTATCATATTCAATTTGATGTTCCATAAGTAACACAAAAATAAGTGAGACCTACATATTAATCATAAATATCACCGAATATTTGTTATAGAATATTAGGTTTGTTAAAATTCTTATACATGAATTTTACTTATCGTCCTTTTATGGGTCGAAATTCAAATTCCGAGCCTAAAATTTGCAACCCAACAAACAATCAAGGGATATATTGGACTATTTTGATAAAACTTACTCTATGAATAATTTCATCTAAACTCGTGAACAAATATGTCCTTAAATCACCCGATGGGGATTCCAAATGAATTTCAATTAGTAAACATTCTTCAATGAGTGGGTTTCGGAAACAAAAAAAAAATATTGGACCCGTTAATCCAATAATTCAAGATTTTTTTTATAAATAAAGACGTGTACGGTAAATAGAGCTCGTGTCCACTAAAATATGAATTGAGTCTGTCTCCAAGATGACTAGTCAGTGAGAGTAATAAAATCAATCATTATTTTTCCTCTTCGGCAAACAAGGATCAAAATTTTATTATGGTATATTATTTCGATCACCTAAAAAACATAAATGTTTTAACGTGTTTCAAAAACGTTTCGTCTCGTTTTGAAAACATAATGAAAAAATAAAAAATTTAAGAATTATTTTTTTAAAATATTGATTTAAATATATCAAAATATCTTGAAATACCTTGAAATATTCCGAAATAATTGTATAAATACATTAAAATATTATAATACATCGCGAAACATTATAAAATACCTCAAAATATTAAAATTTTGATTTCATCATTGATTCATTTCAGTCTCCTTAAAAATAAAAATGTGTCAGACGTTTCGATTATTTCAAAACGATATTTTGATCCGGCACATCGTAATATACTTTTGATAATTTACAGAGTTGAATTTTATGAAGTTGTGTTCAAATGTCATTTGAGAGTATGGTAACTAGGGACAAATTGCGGACGGACGGTGACAAGGGACGCACCCGTCACGTGCACCTATGAATTTGATTGGGAATGACAAATTGGGGACACATTATTGCGGGACCCATGAGAAATGTTCATGGACACGTGGGCCCAGTGAGGCTAAATCGTGGGCTTCTTGAATGTGAACCGTCCATCTGGTTAGGTTCACTGTACCTTTACAGACATAGAAGCTGTATAATTGACCAAGATAATAATCTGATCTGTCCATGCAATTATCAAAACTTATAATTTTAAACATTTTAAATAATAATTTTAAAAATTAACACGTGAGTCCCACGGATTAATTATAAATATCACAAGAAATTTACTATAGAATATTCTATCCATCGGATTTGTTGAAACTCTTATACATAGAGTTTTATTTGTGGTCCTTTGCCGAGATTCAAATCTCAGGCCTAAAATTTGCATCCAAATAAGCAATCAAATGATATATTGGACTATTTTAGTAAACGATAAATTAGAAAGGGGTACATTAAATCAGAGTTAATTGTAAAAAAATACATAGAAAAAAAATGTAATAAAAAAAAGTCTTTAATTTTAATTCTTATTTGTGTTAAAGTACATAATTTAAAATTTTTAGATTTTTCTGACATTTGTGTCCTCCCTTAATTCATGCAATTTATTTTTGAAATTGATTTTTTTNGAAAAAAAGTCTTTAATTTTAGTTCTTATTTGTGTTAAAGTATATAATTTAAAATTTTCAGATTTTTTCTGACATTTATGTCCTCCCTTAATTCATGCAATTTATTTTTGAAATTGATTTTTTTTTCCAGATTATATGTATGCATTAAAAATCTCTTAATTTAATGGAAGATTTGATTTTTTGATTCTTCCGTTTATTTCGAGGACAAATCAGTTAATTTGAATTTTAAATTTTACAATCGTATAGTTTTTATCTTCTTTTTCTTCTTCTTCTAAGCCTAGAAGTCATTTATCAATGAAAGTCTGAAAACATTATTTCATTCTTATTAGTCAATCTAAGTAATTACAAGGTCTAAAATCATGACTCCATTAGGTTTATATTTGTCATTTTAAAGGTGATTATTCTATTTTTTAATATACAAATATCATAATAATATAACAATAACAGTGTAACAAGACACTTACATAAAATATTGTACTATTACATTTTGTCAATCATATATTTGTATATAATTTTATTCAAACAAATCATCTCTATTTTGAATTTGTTACCACATATACAAAACTATTAAACATTATTTTTGTTACAATATATTGTTACACTATGAGTAAAACACAGTCAATAGTTAAGAGATACATACAATTTATTCACACACAATAAAATTAATATGGCAGAAACATCATTTTTAACACAGGCCAACGATCAACTTTCAACAACTGGTTTCTAGTCTTTAAATGCCGAAGTTCATACGTATTTTTAAATGGTGAACAAATCTTCAAAAAATAGATGTTGTTGACGATCTTACACAAATAGTCTAAACAGTAAGATGTTTCCTTTCAAAAATGAAACCCTATAGATGTTAATAGAACAAGAACTTTCAGCAAAAAAAACACTAAAATCAAAATAAATATAATATATTTTGATTTTGGATAACCCCTGATGTCAATACAAAAAAAAAGTATATGGAATGACGAAGTCTAACGATCACCTTATTAAACACAGGGCAATGAGCAACAATCAACACTTGGTTTAGGTTTACAAATGCCAAAATTCGAAATTTTTTACAAATCGCAAACAAATTTTCACCATTCTTGAGCTTGTGTCAATCTAACACCAAATGCTCTGTAATTCGATGTATCTTTTACAATCGAAACCCTCTTGTCGATTATGGAAGACAAAAAATTGAGTTTTTTCTCCAAAGAAGATAAAACAATTTTCTGTGAGGAAGAATGAGTATATAAAACCTATTTTGAAGATAAAGAGATTCGAAAATAAATGTCCTTAAATTTCAACAGTTAAGATACATTCCTTGTTACAGTTTTTAGGAAAGAAAAGTTTACAAAACGTGCAGTTACGTCTTTATATCTTAACAGTGTATTTTTTTTTATGTACTTTTTTACAATTATATCTAATTTAATGTATCAACTTTCAAATGACCCTTTAATTAAACTCCCTCTATGAATTTCACCTAAACTCATGAAACAAATATGTCCTTAAATCTCCCGATGCGCTTTCCAAATGAATTTCAATTAGTAAAGATTGTTGAATGAGTGGGTTTCGGGGAAAAAAATAATTATTGGACCCGTTAATNATGAATTTCAATTAGTAAAGATTGTTGAATGAGTGGGTTTCGGGGAAAAAAATAATTATTGGACCCGTTAATTCAATAATTTCCCGGCCTTCCCTAAAGTCCAAGAATTGAAAAATCCAAATCTTTATGGGTTTAAAATATTTTTTTATATAAATAAACACGTGTACGGTAAATAGAGCTTGTGTCCCCTAAATTATGAATTGGGTCAGTTTCCAAGATCAATAATCAGTGAGAGTAATAACAAACAATATCTTTCCTCATCTACACATCATAATGTACTTTTGATAATTTAAAAAATGAGCGAGTGCTGAATTTTGTAAATTTGAACTTAAATCAAGTCGAGTTGATCTAAAAAATTATTTGAGTTCAATTTATTGTCTAAATAAACGAATTCGAGTCGAATTCAGAACAAATAAAATTCAAGTTAAACCCGAATAACTTAAATTATTTATGACATCTGCCCCTAATTTTAGGATTCGAATCCGTCCATTACTCTTTTCTTTCAATTCCTCTTAATATAGTGCTAGATGAGTGATATATGTAAGATTTTAAATTTTAATAGATAAAATATTTTTTAAAAAAAATTTCTCATAAAAAAAATTTATTTATTGAAAAAAAATGAATAATGGAAGGAATCTAAATACGTAATTTTATTGAATTTTCGAGAAAGGTGATAAGGGAGAGTACGGTAACGGATGGTGCACCTGTGATTTGATTGGGAATAACAAATTGGGGACACATTATTGCGGGACCCACGAGAAATGTACTGGCCTGACCAAGTGAGGGTAAATCAAGGGCTTCTTGAATGTGAACCGTCCATCTGGTTAAGTTCACTGCACCTTTTACTGAGACAGATGCTGTATGATTGACCAAGAGACATAATCTGATCTTCCCATGCCTGAATGGCCACGGGTAACTCTTTCTGGCAATTATCAAAAGTTATAATATTTAAATATTAATCATAACTCGTATATAAAGGCATAATAAAATATTAAATTTAAGTCTTTAAAAAATTAATTACACTATATTAAATAAATTATTTTTTCATTTATTTGATTATATCATTTAAAATTTATTTGTATCCATTATTTTTTAAAAAATATCGACAAAAATACGTAATTCGATAAATTTTTTCAACATGTGTATACTATCGTGTATAAATAATGTCTAAAATAAAAATTATATTAAATTATAAATTAATCAAATATTAAATGATTAAACATGTGATATAAATAAATGATGAGATGGTTTTGGGAGAAAAATATATATGGAATAAAATTTCAAACACTTGGTTGTTTTATTATATAGATTTTAAATAATAATTTAAAAAACTTAATTTATAACTCAAAAATTATGATCGACCATAATATTTTATAATTAGTTATAAAAAATATAATTTTTAAAAATTATATTACATCTTTTAAAAATTAAACTATAATTGATTGAGTTTGTTTATGAACAATCACAATACATTATAATTAATTATAATTTATCATTTACAGTGTAACGATGATATTTTTAAGTACGGTAATAATAAAATTCATCTTTTTTTATTTAGGTTGATATCGTTGTTTTAGTCCAATTTTTCATTTCTCAACATAAATAAAGAATAAGCCGGTGATATTAAATAATTATTTTTTAATATTTTATTAAAAATTATCAAGAAACAAAAATAAAATTACTACTCAATCTAGTAAAATTATAGGCTTGAGATCGATATTAAGATTAAGTTGTAACACACTTTTTCTAAATCTTAGTTTTTTATATTAAATGAGTTATAATTACTCTTATTTAGTTATAAATTTCACTACAATATTAACGATATATCATTGGATTGTACTAGAGGGAGCACAAAAGATTTGGGAGAGAGAATCATTAGAAACATCCAAACAACAAAAGCCCAAGAATATAGAAGTGAAAATGGGTGTCTCATCACATCAAATATGGGGTAAGTAGTCAAATAATCATTATCCTAACTTTGAAAATCGGTGGAAATAATGATCAGCTATGTGTAATATGTCAAGTGGCTCGAAGTAAATGACAAGGCTACGGTACATCCAATGATATTTTTTAGTATCATACTAAAAATTTTAAATTATAATATTAATAGTATGTTTATTAAATTTATGGTATATTTACACCGATTGATAGATAAGACAAAACATTAAAATGAAATGACAAGACAAAACATATTTTTGAGCTGCCATTAAGTCAATTGAGGGCAAAATTACAACATTAGTGAGAAATTTAAGATTATAATGAACAAAATTACAATATTAATGAAAATTTTACAACAGTAGTGAATAAAATTACAAAATTTATGGGAATATTTACCAAATTTGTGAAAATATTTACAATTTCAGTGTTATATTTATCAAATTTGTAAGAATATTTACAACTTCAGTGATATGTTTACCAAATTTGTAAAAATCTTTATAATTTCATTGGTATGTTTACTAAATTTTTAGAAATTTCACTATAAGAATAGTGAAAAAAAATACCACAATAGTGGTACAAATTACAATATTAGTGAAAAATTTAAAACAATAGTGGAAAAAATTTTATGAATGTTTATGATCTATCACAAGAATTTAATAGATCAAACAATAATTTGATCGATTTTTCAAAATTTAATTTTAAAATATGTTTAATAAAATTCATTTTTAAATTATAAAAAAAAATTGGATAAATTTTTTAAAAAATTTAAAATTAAATTTTTATTAAACATATTTTTCATAGATCAATTAAACAAATAAATTTGGTTACACATACCGCTGATGTTGTAATTATTCTCATAAAGAATTCATTCAAATTATAAATATTTCCATAAAAGTGGTAAATAAAAGTGACAATTATTATTATTTTTTAGAATATATCAAAATTATTATTCAGAATATATCAAAATTATTATTTTTTTTATCTCTAAAATATTTGTCATCTATCTTAAGATCTTGTGATCTATCGTAAGGTTGAAGTAGTCTCCTCCAAATTTTTATGAAAAAAAGTAAATTTGTGATCGATCAAATCTCCCCATGATCGATCAAATCTCCTCATGGAGTTGTAAATATTTGAATCCATTGAAGTTGTAAAGATTTTCACAAATTTGGTAAACATACCACTGAAGTTGTAAATATTCTCACAAATTTGGTAAATATATCACTGAAGTTGTAAATATTCTCACAAATTTGATAAATGTTCCCACAAATTTTATAATTTTATTCACTACTGTTGTAAAATTTTCACTAATATCATAATTTTGTTCATTATAGTCGTAAATTTCTCACTAATATTGTAATTTTGCCCCCAATTGACTTAATGACAGCTCAAAAATATGTCTTATCTTATCATTTCAATGTCTTATCTTGTCATTTTAATATCTTGTCTTGTCTACCAATCGATGTAAATATACCATAAATTTAGTAAACATATCATTAATGTTGTAATTTGAAATTTTTGATATGGTACAGAAAATACCCTTGGATGTACCATAGCCTTCTCCGGAAGTAAAATATCCTCAAATAAGTTATTAGAATTACTATTCAAGTAGATTTTTTTTATCTTATTAAAACCTTCTTAATATATACTTGATTTATTTATAATTGTGTATTATGTCGAGTTCGTGTCTAAAATTGGCATACATATAAGCCGGCCGACTCGATGTAAATAGGGGACCTAGATTTAAATAGGGGCCTTTTAAAATTTTTTATAAATATATTATATGATTAATATGTTATTTAAAAATTATTTTTTTACTTTTTGAGACACAAATTTAGTAATTAAACTTTTATATTTTAGTTTCGCTAATATATTATTTTTAATGGCTAATAGGGCTAATTCATTCAATCTTTTTTGTGACATAGTTGATTGTAAGTAAAATTTTATAAGTTTTAATGTTGAAAAATTTCTGTCAGTCAAAAGAGATGCTTACCTACAGGTTTTTAATGGAGAGAGAGAGAGAGAGAGATTCCTAAAAGCTAAAAAAGGATATATGTAGTTTAGAGTGGATTTAGTTACTAATCGACGCGAGTATAGAAAAGGTGTACTTAGTAGTTTGGTAATTTTAAATTAAATGGGGTGGGAATAAGCCTGACAATTCTAATTATGACTCGTGAAACCGACACAAACCCGACACAAATTTAGTGAGTTTGAGTATAGTTCTAACGGGTTCGTGTGGTTAACGAATTAACTCGGTAGACTCGTGAAATAAATGAACCGATTTTGTGTTTAACCTATAAACTTGTTTCAACCCGTTTAACCAGTAAACAGTGGTACAATAAATTTTTAAAAAATAAGTTAAATCTTTTAGCCTTTGTCCTATCTCCCATCTCTTATCTCTCATAATCATTTAAATTTAGTAGTCATTTAATGTTTATTTTTTATATTTATTTTTTTGCTTAGTCATAATTTATTATTATAGTAAACAGGTCAAACATGTGTAATGTGTGGTGAGTTAATGATTTTTCATGTGAACTCAAAATTATCTTACATATTCTCTTATTTAGCGAGTGACACGCAGGTTGTATCGAATAACCCATCTAATAAACGATTCGTGTATGAGTGTGATAGTTGAACTCGTTTATATAAACAAATAGGGTACGAATAAATAAATTTTTGATACAAACCCGTTCCACCGGATATGAAATTATTCCAATCGACGCGATTGCTAGGTGGGAATAGCCCCAACATAATAGTAATTCTCAAAGAATATAACATTATTTGAGACTTCTCCTTTTTGGAGGTTGGGGGCAAACATTTAAGCTCCTTACCTATTAGCCCAGCCCTACATATTAGGCTTGCCAATCGTGTCAAAAAACATTTTACGCATAACTAATTCGTTTATTAATTCGTCTCTAACTAATTGTATTATATTAAATTTATATCGTATATAACTAATATATAAATAGTTAGTATTGTATATATTTTTTAATTTACTTCAATCATATTGATTCATTTATTAATTGTATTGTATTATATCTACTTATTTACAAAATAAATGACTAAAAAAAAACTCAATCATTTTAATTTTGTATTTTATTAATGACTCATGTCAACACCCCTAAATTTCATATAGTAAAAATAAATAAATAAATAAATTTCATATAGCTTCAAATGGTATGGAGAAAAATAAAATAGCATGAAATGGGCAGGTGTTTTGGTCACATGGCCTTCTGTTGTCCATTTGCTGGAGTAGCCTAGAAACCTGGACTTTTGCAAGTCTATGAATATCACTGACGCAAAGAATCATGGTGCCATTTAGAGAGAGAGAGAGAGAGTCGCAATCACATAGATTAATTTTCTACACTATAAATATCAGAATTGCAAGGTTTCTCGTGAGAGCTCACAAGTCACAAGCCAATAAATCCGACACCACCCCTTTAAGCAGCCAGCATTCACGCATTTCCTCCCCTTTAATCTCGCACCCATCATCATCACTCTAAAATCTCTCTCGCAGCGTTCTCTGAACCATTTTCTGTATCTCCAACCCTTTTGGTTGCCTAGCCTAGATACTTAACTACTCTTGGCTCCTCACTTCTGGGGTACTCCAAACTTGCATTGCTTTCTCTGATCTGGGAATTTGAGATTATATACAATGATGACTCTTCATTCTCATAAAACCCTTCATCAGTTTCCCAGGTTCAGTTTTGATTCTGTTAACTTTCTCTTGGGTCATTTGGAATAACTTGTGTAATATCATAGTTAACTTCGAATATGGATCACAACTGTCAGTCCTTTTCTTTGTAATATGTTTGAGTGATCTATACCTTACTGGGTTACTTAGTTTAGAACTCTAAAGCCTCTACTTTACTGGGATTAGTGCTCCTCTGCTTCATTTGTGATCCACCATCACCATTTGTGATCTTCTCATCATAAACCATTTTGGGTGACTGATTTGTGATGGATTCTTGCTGCGCAACGGTGAAATCCAATACCCATATGGGAAAAATAAGTAAAAGTGGTCTCAACTATGAAATTAATGGGTTTTGGGGAGAGAGAATCAGAGGTAGTCTAAGCAACAATCTTTCGTTTAATCACTTAACAGAAAGTTGGAGACCTGAGAGGAAAGTGAAGAAGAACAGACCTCAAATTGCTATGTCTATCATCACAACAGATACTGGCAAAGAGACTAAGGTAAGTTAGTTTCTTTCTTCAATCCAAGTTATTTCCATTCAGCGATTCTTCTCCGTGATCTTGATTATTTTGAGTAGAAAGAAAGAAAAGAATCCGTTGGTTACAAAATGTTCAAATCATGGGAGGCAAACATTGTAAGACACATAAATTGGTTTAGAATTTCTATAAATTCTTTGAGGAAATTTGTTGCTTTTGATTTCACAGACCATTGAAGCACCCAGATTTGAGAGACGAAGAGCAAACCCAAAAAATGTGGCTGCCATCATATTGGGTGGAGGTGCAGGGACTCAGCTGTTTCCACTTACAAGCAGAACTGCAACCCCAGCTGTAAGAAATTACTTTCTAGTGTTTATGTGCTTATTATGGTGTACATGAATGTTTATTGTGATTATATGAAGTTATATGTATCTTGAGGTGAGGATCAAATTTTTGTTTTGACCAAAACGAATCAATGGTTGGTAATCAAAATTTCCATGTGTTATCTGTGACAATTCTATTCTCTGTTTATCGAAACATTTTTATTAGCGTATTGACTGAAACTATGCACCAAAACAAAATCAAAATTGTGACCAGCTATTTCTGGACAATTCACAATTTAGTTAGAGAGATACTTTGCTTTTTTCCCTTACTTTGGTAGGGCAAAAAGCCCAGAACCAAAAATAAAAAATAAGAAGCGTTTTCAGAACCCTTCCCCTATTGCTAATTAATTCTCCAGTTCTGAAAGAATTAATCTAAAATTCACCAAAAAATTATTTTTTACTTATGTGATATTATATGCAGGTTCCAGTGGGAGGATGCTATAGGCTTATAGACATCCCAATGAGCAACTGCATCAACAGCAACATAAACAAGATCTTTGTGCTCACTCAGTTCAACTCTGCTTCTCTCAATCGTCATATATATCGTACATATTTTGGAAATGGAGTGAACTTTGGGGATGGATTTGTGGAGGTAGGAGCCAAAAAAAAATCCTGCACATTTTTTCTTCTACATATTATAGTAACACATCATGGTGAAATTAATTGTACTTGAATATGAATTGCGTTACTGTCTGATACAAAAGATCAACTTGTATGAAATTCAGTATCTGCCAAGTTCTAAGTGAGATTCTGCACAAGACACAAAGCAAAGTGAAACAAATTTATGAAGGATATTAATTGCTGCTTATGTTCTGCAGTAATTTTTTTGTTCTATTATTATTTGAATGAGTGTGGAATCTACTTTTAATAATTCAGGTTCTGGCGGCAACTCAGACACCGGGGGAAGCAGGAATGAAGTGGTTTCAAGGGACTGCAGACGCTGTGAGGAAATTTACATGGGTGTTTGAGGTATTTATTTTGATCTTATTAATCAATATCAATCTACTCTACTGTCCCCAGGAACCATATCTGGATTGATGATCATGTTTAGCAAAGATGTTTCAATTCTGTTTGAGATCAACTTGATGTTAAATCTGATTTTTACCAAATGTTTCTCTAATAACTTCTACATCTGTTTAATTTAAATTTGATTTATTTTCATAGGATGTCAAGAACAAAGATGTAGACAATATAGTGATCTTATCTGGGGATCATCTCTATCGGATGGACTACATGGACTTTGTGCAGGTATATGTTGTCTTGCTTAATAGATTATACTTCATTTTTTATATTTCGCAGATTTTGCTAATTCTCTGGCTCTTTGCAATGCACCAACAGAATCACATTGACCGAAATGCTGATATTACACTCTCATGTGTCGCAGTTGGGGACAGGTCTGTTGGAACTTTTCATTGTCACTTGATGTTGTCATACCAGAAATGACATTTCCATTTGCTGATTTTTTTTTGTAGTTTTTCCTATACAAGGTCAATTACATGTTTTCTCACTTGAATTTACCAACTATGTTTCTCTGCTAAAGAAGTGATACAAGGGGGGATAGGGAGAGAGACAGAAAAGTTATTCTTATTGTTTCTTTTCATTGACATTTCTCAGTCGGGCGTCTGATTATGGATTGGTGAAGATTGACAGCAGAGGCCGAGTCATCCAGTTTGCAGAAAAACCAAAGGGTGCCAACCTGAAAGCAATGGTAAATTTATCTAATCTCCAAACGTAATTCTTGTTGTCCAAATTCTTGGTCCCAATATATCATACCGTCCTTCGTATATAACATAAGAGCTTCCTTGGTTTCAGTAAATTATCATACAAAAACTACGATTGACCTTCTTATGGAAAGATTTACAGGACTCCTGGTTTATTGCCCAGTTTTGCAAAATATAAGTCGATCAATTCACTAGAAATTCAGTGGTCTGATATAACTTGTAAGTAGCAAATTAAAAAAAACTGTTTACAGAGATGGTCTAAAGTTTAATGCCAGCCTGCTCTACTTGCAAAAATACCTTCTTAGATGGTTAGAAACACCCTAATGTGAAAGGTTCAGGCTCCTAACTGTTGGGTTTGCCTCTGTATTTTGTATTAATCAAAAATCATCCCTGCTAATATTGAATAATTTTGTTTGATCATGGTTCTTTTGGCTTGCTGCAGCAAGCAGATACCACTCGCCTAGGGTTGTCCCCACAAGATGCTGCTAAATCCCCATACATTGCTTCAATGGGAGTCTACGTATTTAAGACTGATATACTACTGAAACTTTTGAAGTGGAGATACCCTACAGCCAATGACTTTGGATCTGAAATCATTCCTTCAGCTGTGATGGAGCACAACATTCATGTAAGGAAACAAACTTAATTTTTGTCCTTGTTCGTATTTTATATAGATTTGTTTACTATGATTGTAAGACAAATTTATCTTGACAGGGATATGTATTCAGAGACTACTGGGAGGACATTGGAACGATAAAATCTTTCTATGATGCTAACTTAGCCCTCACAGATGAGGTTGTTTTCATCCTACAGCATTGAGATTCTGTGCATTTTCTTTTTGTTTCCATGTTTTCACTATATTATCAAACACTCTCTTTCATTGAAGATTTTCTGTGGTTCTACTTGACTTCTGCAACTTATTTCTTCATATTCAAATGATATTAATTCCCAAAAGTGACTATGAATGTGTCTAATGCAGTTTCCAAAGTTTGAATTTTATGATCCAAAGACACCTTTCTTTACGTCTCCCCGATTCTTACCACCAACCAAAATTGATGGATGCCGGGTAAGTTAGCATGCCTGGGATTGATATATGGCTTCATCCAAAGTGTCTGGATTTTCATGGTTCAATTGGTTTCTTCAGATAAAGGATGCAATAATCTCTCATGGCTGTTTCTTGCGAGAATGTATTGTTGAACACTCCATTGTCGGTGAACGCTCACGATTAGACCAAGGAGTTGAACTTAAGGTGAGTATGCCACAGTCCCAGATTTATATTCCTTAGATACAGAGGAAATAATATACCCGGAAAAGAGTTACAGAAAAATACTACAGATAAGAAAAATGCCTGTGTGTGCATGTGTCTATGGGTGGATCTGCGTATGCATTTGTTTGCTTCCCCCCAACAGAACTAAACTGAGTGCAAATGTGTTCTCCTTTCTTGTTTAATTTCTTCCTTACAGGACACTTTGATGATGGGGGCAGACTATTATCAAACAGAATCTGAAATTGCATCTCTCCTGGCAGACAATAAGGTCCCAATTGGGATCGGGCAAAATACAAAAATCAGGTACATGGACAGAGATACTGACATGTTTCATAAGCTTAGATGGCAAATCTGAATGTAAATCCTAACAAGGTTCCATCGTTTTCATTGAAGGAAGTGCATTATCGACAAGAATGCAAAGATAGGAAAAGATGTGATCATCATGAATAAAGATGTAAGCATAATCCTTGCTTATCAAATCTCTTTCTTGTCATGAATATGATCTAAATTGTGTATGTCCATTTGAACTATCTGGTCTTTAGGGTGTTCAAGAAGCAGACAGGCCAGATGAGGGATTTCATATTCGGTTGGGGATCACCATAATATTGGAGAAAGCAACAATCAATGATGGAACAGTGATATAATATTGAGCTCTAATATCCCTGAACTTGTTAAAGGTGGATATGGGAGAAGCCAGGAAATGTTGACTGGGGGCATCCTGTTTATTTGGCACTTGTGATCCTATATCTAGCTTTGAAGCTTCGGTAACAGCTGAGAGAAGGTCTTGTATAAATTTGAGGCTGCACCATACTGGCTGCTTTCTTTCCTTATGGAAGAGTTCATATGTTAAAGAGAGTTGAAACTTCTGGGTGTAGGAATGATCACAACCACACAATCATAGCTTTTACTGAACTTTCTTGTTAAATGAGAACTACATGGTTTTATACTTGAGCTGAAGCTTTATACAACATATTCAAATGTATGCACAAGTTCACCAAACATTCAAAAGTTCCGGTAGTGCTTCATATTATACTCGAAATATGCACAAATCATGGGCATGTATGGGTGAACCAGTTCGAGGCTACACTGTACAGATTATACAAGGGGTGTAACTTGGGCAGATTGGGCAGCTTTAGGAGCGTTTCCTAGTCCAAACCAACTTGGGGAGAGACACACCCAAGTACTGTCTAAACCCGACCTCAGATTACTGGCATAATGTGCAGATTTCAGACTGAGGAAACCATTCATGTTCAGCTTGGTTTGGGTGGTTTGAATTTTAGTCAAATACCTTCCCAAACAGCTACAATTCAAACCAAAATCTCTCATAATCTCAGCCAATAAGTTGCATCTCATCAAAGTTTATGTGCAGTGAAAATATCATAATTGATATGTATATATATAAGGTTGTCAAGACACCAATCTCAGCACCCTCCAAATTTCAGGTAGAAAGTGTTGAAATATGACACAATTCATTAACACGACACGAAATTAGAGAGGTTGCATTTTTTTTAAGCCACCCATTTTTTGTAAACGAGTGGACCTAAAATGGCACGACTAATAAACGAATTAAGTATGAGTAAAATTAATCAAAAAAAAATATACGACACAACTTATTTATATATCAATTATATTCGATACAAATGTGATATAACATGATTCGTTAGACATGAATTAATAAATGAATTAAGTATGAATAGAATGTTTTTTGACACAAACCCGTTAAAATTTTATACGAACCCGTTTCATCGTAGACGATTGACAGAAAAAGGAACAAGTCTGCAAAATTTTCAGATGGTCTAGACAGAGGCACGAGTTCAACCCTCAACTCACCCCTTCTTCACAAAAAGTTCCAGCATTCCATTCTATAAGAATACTAGCAATTGCTCGTGCCTGAAGGCACGATGTTACTTATAAATTAGTTACAAATATTTACTCATACATAAATATAAAGTAAAATATAACATTGTCGTAAACAACGAACAAAATGAGTCTACTAATATTTTTTATAACATCACCCTACATGCAAAATTATGTTAATTGTTACATCACGAAAATTATGTTAATTGTTACGTTACGAAAATTATGTTATAACTACTGAAACATAATAATTCAAATATTTGAAAAATTATATTAGTTGATAATATTCAATGTTCTTCTTTTGATTCAAAATTCACGATTTTAATATTCATAATCAATTTTATCTAAATAATAACAGAATTCATAATTAATAGAATGAAAATTAAAACAATACTTCCACAACTATAAAAAATTCAACCGACTTTCAAAAGATATGACCTGACTGTTGAATTTATATGATTCAAGTTTATAGTAGTGTTTTTAATTTTATATCATTCTTATTGGTTATTTATATTCTTAGTATATTTACTTAAATTAAATGTTATTTAGTATTGAATTATTTAGTAAAGACTGTTATTTCGTGTTGTTCATTAAATATTAAATTTGTATGATTCATGTTCATAGTATTGCTTATATCATTTCTCTCACTTGTAATTTTTTATCATTTTTTTTGGATTTTTAGAATTGGATTATTTAGTAAATATTGTTACTTTGTGTTGTTCACTAAATATTGAATTTGTATGATTCGTGTTTGTATATTTTAAATGTTAAGCATATTTTTTTTAATATATTTCTTGATATTTGAGTTGCCCAAAAACTTGAATTTAATCTCGTATATTTTACATGTTAATCATATTTTCTTTGTTAAATTAGATTTTTCGTAAGTTATGTTTTTTTTTTATTGATTATGAAAAAAATAAAATTGACTATTGAATTTGTATGATTTGAGTTTATAGTAGTGCTTTTAATTTTATATCATTCTTCTCGATTATTTATATTATTTATATATTTTCTTAAACTAAACGTTATTTAGTATTTGATTATTTAGTAAAGATTGTTTTTTCGTGTTGTTCACTAGATATTGAATTTATATAATTCGAATTTATAATATTTCTTATAATTTTGTATTATTTATCTACTTGTAATTTTGTATCATTTTTTTCGGGTATTTAAATTTGGATTATTTAGTAAATATTGTTATTTTATGTTGCTCACTAAATATTGAATTTGTATGATTCGTGTTTGTATATAAATTTAATCTTGTATATTTTAAATGTTATGCATATTTTCTTTAATATATCTCTTGATATCTGAGTTGTCCAATAACTTGAATTCTAATAATTTGAATTTAATCTTATAAATTTTACATGCTAAGCATATTTTTTTTTATTAAATTAGATTTTTTATAAGTTATGTTTTTTTTTATTAATCATGGAAAAAAATAAAATTGACTATTGAATTTGTATGATTCGTATTTGTAGTATTGCTTGAATGAAAGAGATAGATATAGAGGAATATTTTCGTGATATATACTATTTATCTAATATTTATTACATAATTTTTCTTCAGAGAGAGATACAAGGAAATATTTTTGTAATATACTACCTTTTTCTGTGATATATACTATATATTTATAGAGAGATATAGTATTTGCTTGAATCAAACACTCTAATATTTTTGTGAAATAGAGAGAAAAATATTGTGAAACATTAATACTTTTTCGTGAGAAAAATACAGAGAAATGAGAGAGATAGAGAGATTTGCTTGATTTAAGAAAAAAATTTGAGGGAATTAAATTTTGAAAACTATAAATTTTGAGTAGCAAAAATATTTCTAAAGAGTTAATGTGGTATGTTGGATTAAAACAATCTGAAACGTCTATAGTTTGAGACAGTTTGTGATAACACAGTCCGTTGGATGATGATTTTTTTAGTTACGAAACGATCTAGATTGTTTTTTGTCTCCAAAATTTAAAATTGTTCTACTTTATTATATACATTTTATCAAGAGTCAAAATATTTTTAAATTTTACATCTACTGTCATCTTTTCTCTGTCTCCTCATAACAAAGTTTTCCCACCCAATTAATCAATTTGCTTCACAATAAAACACCACACAACACGATCTTCTTTCTTACATTTTTTTAATTAAAAATAATTAAAAAAGAAAAATATTTTTCATAAATAATTTTATCGACTAGGGATTGAGATCACCTTTATTATATTTTCTCTTTAAATTTTTTGTAGCAAATCATCTCTCATGCATTTATATAGGATTTGTGGACCTCTCACTTAATAATTGTGTATGATTTCCCAAAAAAAAAAATTAGAAAGGTATATAATAGAAGAAATATAAGTCCATCCAAACCGGCATCTTGTACAAATGACAAAGCTATGTAAAATGATGAAATTGTATAAAAAAAATTGTAAAGTTAGAGGTCTTAAATTTAAAATTTGATAATTTATGGGGGTCAAACTATAAAAAATTTATCCTATTTGTGGCGTGGATTATTTATCTTTTGAACAGATGGAAGAGTATATTAGTGGAGGTATTAAACAGTATCTGAATCCAAGGTGACTTTGGTATTTCAACTACTGTTCAACCGCTTTGAACCACCGTCTGTCAACAATCTCTCTCCTCCGCTTTCCACTCATCGAAGGTAAACTTCAATTCCACTGCACTTTTCAATCTCTAAAACCTAACTTCTCACTGGTTGATTTATTGATCGATTTATTGCGTAGTAAAACCTAACCTCACAGCTGATTGATTGATTCATTCATTGCATAGTACTAACCTAACCTCACAGCTGATTTATTGATTGATTCATTACATTGGAAAACCCCTCTATGTATGATCTTGTGCATGAAAAAAAAAGGTTAATTATAGATCTGCTTCTGAATTGCATGTATTTTGGGGATTAGGGTTTGGGTTTTGATTTTGATGTAATTTGTTTTTCCCGATCAGTTAAGTTGTAGTCGTTTGTTTGGTGGCTGAGATACTGAGCTGAAGGAATTGACACTTGACAGTATATCAAATCTGGGTATTTCATGTCCGACTTGTTTCGGGATTAGTAAGAATGAAAACTTACTCAGCTCAAGTAAGCCAATTAGTTGGATTTGAGTTTACTTTTTGGTGTCCCATCAATGCTAAAATACAAGAATTCCTTCATTGGGTTTATTTCACTGCTTTTTTCCCAGCGATCAAACCGAGCACGAATGATGATGTGTGTCTGGTGGTTTTTAATGAATGTGTATATGTATTGTACATGGCCTGTTTGAGTTGATTGGAGATTATATAGGGTTTGGATTGTGGAGCTCAAATTTTGATGGAGGGCGTTGGAGGTGAGGGTCCTGGTGCCACAGCTACGGAATCAGTGAATCAATGGGTGCATAATATGTCGAGGCTTTTCCAATTTTATCTAGATAAAACTACTCCACATGCAGTTTATAGATGGATTGGAACATTTATTTTGGCATCTATCTATGCACTGCGGATTTATTATATTCAAGGGTTCTACATTATTATATATGGTCTGGGCATCTACATACTGAATTTGTTGATTGGATTTTTGTCGCCCCTTGTTGATCCGGAGCTGGAACCTTCTAATGGGCCTATGCTACCCACAAAAGGTTCGGATGAATTCAAGCCTTTCATTCGCCGCCTTCCTGAGTTTAAGTTCTGGTAATTATTTATTAATTTTTCTATTGCCTGTTTTTTTTGTTGGTATATTCTGCTGGGTAGCAATAATGTTGGCCTGATTAACTATTGTAATTTTGATCTGCTATAGGCTATAATTGATAGTTTTATTCTTCAATATATTTGAAATTATTGAGTGGTGCTAGAAGAATCTAAACAACAACATTTGGCTAAAGATTTTTGATATTTAAGAAAGTTCGACATATATGGAATTGTGTTTGGTTACCTAGAAATGTTAAACGTCAAAAGTACGCTCAAGCTCTTGACTCCATATCTTTAACTGTACTTGATTGATTTCCATGATTGTGATTATTATCCACCACCCTGATTCACTTGCACTTGGATTGTAAGCTGCAAGACGCATTGGATTAAAAGTTCCTAGTCATTTTTGGCTGCTTGCCAGCAAATATTGGGGAGCGCCAATATATGAGTTTTGTCAGTTAGTAGACTCGCTACACACTACTATCTGAAGACAATCTATATGACCCAGCTTGGGATGTTTGATTCCTCAAGCGGGGCCCAACTCCAAGATCCAACCGAGGGCCCCAGCTCCTCTTTGTTCACTTATGTTGTTTATTAGATTGATCCTAGAATGGGTTTGCAATTTCTTTTCTATCCAAATGGTGGCTGATGCATGAGAACATAGGTCCTGCTCCCAAGATGGTTGAACACTTACTGTCAGTCAGCACACCACCACAATGAAGTCTTTATCAGACGCTCTAATTTCTTAGGAAGAAGCACTCTATATGGTGTGATGACGTCTAATTCTTTGGCCAGTTGAAGGATGTGAACTTGATGAAATATAAATGGACAAGGAAAGATTTCAAATGNTTTTGGCATCTATCTATGCACTGCGGATTTATTATATTCAAGGGTTCTACATTATTATATATGGTCTGGGCATCTACATACTGAATTTGTTGATTGGATTTTTGTCGCCCCTTGTTGATCCGGAGCTGGAACCTTCTAATGGGCCTATGCTACCCACAAAAGGTTCGGATGAATTCAAGCCTTTCATTCGCCGCCTTCCTGAGTTTAAGTTCTGGTAATTATTTATTAATTTTTCTATTGCCTGTTTTTTTTGTTGGTATATTCTGCTGGGTAGCAATAATGTTGGCCTGATTAACTATTGTAATTTTGATCTGCTATAGGCTATAATTGATAGTTTTATTCTTCAATATATTTGAAATTATTGAGTGGTGCTAGAAGAATCTAAACAACAACATTTGGCTAAAGATTTTTGATATTTAAGAAAGTTCGACATATATGGAATTGTGTTTGGTTACCTAGAAATGTTAAACGTCAAAAGTACGCTCAAGCTCTTGACTCCATATCTTTAACTGTACTTGATTGATTTCCATGATTGTGATTATTATCCACCACCCTGATTCACTTGCACTTGGATTGTAAGCTGCAAGACGCATTGGATTAAAAGTTCCTAGTCATTTTTGGCTGCTTGCCAGCAAATATTGGGGAGCGCCAATATATGAGTTTTGTCAGTTAGTAGACTCGCTACACACTACTATCTGAAGACAATCTATATGACCCAGCTTGGGATGTTTGATTCCTCAAGCGGGGCCCAACTCCAAGATCCAACCGAGGGCCCCAGCTCCTCTTTGTTCACTTATGTTGTTTATTAGATTGATCCTAGAATGGGTTTGCAATTTCTTTTCTATCCAAATGGTGGCTGATGCATGAGAACATAGGTCCTGCTCCCAAGATGGTTGAACACTTACTGTCAGTCAGCACACCACCACAATGAAGTCTTTATCAGACGCTCTAATTTCTTAGGAAGAAGCACTCTATATGGTGTGATGACGTCTAATTCTTTGGCCAGTTGAAGGATGTGAACTTGATGAAATATAAATGGACAAGGAAAGATTTCAAATGAAGAAAGCTCCTTCCAAACTACTTCAATTAGCTTGCTATACTTTTTTTGTTTGTATGTGGGAATAATTTTGTTGTTTTTTTTGGTTCCAGGTATGCCATTACGAAGGCTTTCTGTATAGCATTTTTCATGACTTTCTTTTCCATGTTCGACATTCCTGTATTTTGGCCTATATTACTATGCTATTGGATTGTTCTATTTGCGCTCACCATGAAGCGCCAAATCATGCACATGATGAAATACAAGTATGTCCCATTCAGCATTGGAAAGCAGGTGAGCCTCAGCAATTTAAAATATCTTGCCCTCTGCTGCTGCCAACTGCCAACTATTGACGCAACTATTCATTGATTATGTCATTGTTGGCTAGTGTGGTAGAGAAGGAGCAACTCATCTTACATGGAATCATAACACAGTACTGTCATTTTGTAACAGAAATACGGTGGGAAGAAGTCTTCTGCAAGTAGTAGTGGCCTCCGTGGTGACTAGTCCAAATGCAGGAAGGAAAAGACTGACAGTTACGAGATCCATTGTCTTAGATTTTTATTTGAAGGAATGTATATTTACGTTATATTGGATTTGGAACATGGAGTTACCAAAATGTAGAATGGAATCTATTTTTGTATGACTGGCAATGTTATCTTCTTGACAGAACTATAATATGTACTCTAACCTCTGCATTGTAGTTTATGATAATTTTTTTGCACTGACAATGTTTTACTTCCGATCAATGTTTCACTGTGAAAACCAGTATGAGGTTTTTCCCACTGGTTAATGGTTATATTAACGTGCATTCATTTTCTGTCTCCTTTCCTTTTTGCATTAAGTCTCAATATTCAAACTACCTCGGGTTCGACTTGTTTTGGGCTTGGCTCGCAAGTTTGAACAATTTTTTAAGTTTGCCTATAAAAAAGAGCTCAACAAGTTTGATTTAAACTTGCAAAGTTTGTATATATTAGTAGCCTTAATCACAATCATTGAATTGGTTGTAAATCTTAACAAATATTGGGATTTACTATTAATTCAATAATTATGAGTGATTAAATAAACAAATTAAATCAATAAATCAGGTTCAAGTAGGATTGGTCATAAAAAATTTACATTGGATTGAGAAAAAGGATATTTTAAGGACTAAATAGGTAATTTGTTCCAAATTTAATATTGACAATTTTTTAAGTAATGATTCTATTTTGCCAAAAAAATATTTAAGACTTAATTAGTTGATTTCTTCCATTGTTGTCCTTTTACTAACAGTTAAAAAACTCAATAGATTATTTTGCAGGGGATGGGCAAAATGGACATTTAAATGTAACGGCTCTTTTAAAAAAAACCCCTTCTTCTTCCTCCCATTTGAAATTTGAACAAACGAGAGAGAGAGACAGAGAGCTCCAACGGAAGCCCACCGCCATACGCGTCCCCTCATACCTTTAAGTCCCTCAGTAATTCTTTCTCTCCACTCAAACCCTACTCATTACGCTCAAGGGTAAAGGGTCTCTCTCTCTGTTTATATCAACCACGCCTTGCCCTTCCTCAAAGACAAAGGCCTCTGTAAATGTCTTTATTTCTTCTTCGTTTTTCCATGGTTCAATGATGAGAATCGTTCTTTTCCCTCATTATTCTTTGTTGAATCGGTGAAATTGTGATATTAGTTTCGAGACTAAAGGATTAACTGTTGTTATTCGGAAGTTTCGTTTGTGCTTTCTGACAGTTTTCTTGAAACAATTTGGGTTTTCTTCGTTGGAGATCTTGCTGAAAGACACCAATTGCCCAAGAGACAGTCACACAGGTCCAGCGTCACGAAAATCCCATCCTTTTTTCCCAGTTGAATCTTTGGTAAAGCTTTTACGTTTCTCTTTTATGCGATTATATGAACTGATGGTTTCGTTCTCATTTGATTTATGGTCGAATTGTTAAGAAACTAATGGCTTTTTCCAGATGGGTGTTTCTTGCATATTCATAATATACATGTGTGTGTGTGTACAGACAAATGTTCTTTTTATATGATCTATGACACACACACCCAATTCTTGTAAGCTTGTTGATTGAATTGACTATATCAGGTTTTGTCCACTTTAAGAAATCTTAAGTTTTGATTGAATGTGGGTCTTGCAGAGTCGTTGCAAAGATGAATGATCTTATGACAAGGTCGTTTTTGAGTTACGTTGATTTGAAGAAACAGGCCATGAAAGACCTCGAAGCAGGGGCCGACATCGAGATGGGGCAACTTGACCCCGTTGATGAAAGAAATCTCTCACAGTTCTTTGAAGAGGTGGCTGCAACCAAGGCCGATATGGAAGAGATCACCAATCTGCTTCTTGACCTTCATGACCTGAATGAAGAGACAAAGTCCACTCATAGTGCTAAGGTTCTTCGAGGGCTCAGAGATCGGATTAATTCTGACATGATCACTGTTCTCAGGAAGGCAAAAATCATCAAAACTAGACTTGAATTGCTTGATCAATCAAACATAGCTAATAGGATTGTCTCGGTAGCTTATAAAGAAGGAAGCCCGGTTGATCGAACAAGAATATCAGTGACTAATGGTTTGAGACTGAAATTGAGAGATATGATGAACGATTTTCAGGTCTTGAGAGAAAAGATTGTCACAGAACATAAAGACGGTCTAAAGAGGAGGTACTATAGTGCCACCGGGGAGGAACCAAGTGAGGAAGTAATTGAGAAGATGGTTGTGGGGGGTGAGCAGGTGGGAATTTTTGAAGGGAAGACAGAGCTGGTGATGGAGAATCAGGAAAGGCATGAGGCTGTGAAGGACATACAGAGAAGCTTAATTCAGCTTCACCAGGTGTTTCTTGATATGGCTGTGATGGTGGAGACCCAAGGTGAACAGATTAACGATATCGAACAGAATGTGGCTAATGCTGAAGCATATATCAGCGGTGGGACGAAAGAATTGAATCAAGCTAAACAGGTGAAGAAGAGGAGGACATGGGTTTGTTGGGTTGGGGTTGTGGTGCTGGTGTTTTTATTGGTATTGCTTATTTCAATTCTATTTTGAAAAATTGGACATCATCACTGGGTTATGCTTGATTTTACATTGTTTGTCCAGGAGGTTTGGTCCTGAAGTACAGTTGTGCTTGAGCTTTTTGTCTTGAAGAGTCATTTTCCGTTGGAGTTTCTTCTTGTATCTATCGTTTTAAGGGCAATGTGTTTGATGATATCTGTTCATCATTCACTATATATACTTCTACAATTTTGGGTTGTTCAATTATGGATATATTTGAGTCTAAAAGAATGTAATGTTTGTTTGCATATTCTGTTTGAAATATCTGAACTGATCATTTTGTTGGGTAACTAATATTGATGAAGTGGTTTTTTTTCCTTTGTATACTCGATGGAAGCTTATGCATTTATGGTTTTTCTTTGTCTAAACATGCTCAATGTCTTGTTAATAACAACAGCTTCTGAAAGTTAGGGTTCCCCTAACGTCTTGTTTGGCAATGTGTTGAGTCCATTCTTTCCATTTCTTTGACCAGCATCTGAATTATTGCCTCAGAACTTCGAGTGTCTAAAGCCTGGCTTGAAGGGTCGCTTTTATGGTTGGGGATAGGTGTAGTTAAACTATCTCAAATAGACACAAGAGTTTTGATAATTTAATTTAACCTAGCCATCTGCTATTGTTGTCATGTTCACGGCCGTGTCATATATACATTCCTCTGTTACTGTCTCTCTAGTAATTTGGGCAGGGAATTTACGGATAGCTTAGCACTTTTTTATTGGGCATGTTATATTTTTACTTGGTCTTGATCATGTAAAATACTAAAATGGTAGGATGATAACATTAACAGTGGCTTATTGGATCTTTAGATTAGCTCTCTCCTTTTCTGGTTATGATAGCTTTGCTCAACTTCATAATAAACCTTGTCATTAACAACAACAAAAAAATAAAAAAATAATAATAATAATAATAAACCTTGTCATTAGGAATCAGCACTCTGTTTTGTTCCCTTTTATGTTCAACTTTGATAGGCATTTTGTAGTACTGAACTTAATGCTGGGATGGTGGTAAGCATTAAACGTCACATTGACGATGCATACTAGATATTGAAAGCTAAAATAGTGGAAAGCGAGGAGGACATGGCTCCGGCAGGCCTTCATATAAAATCAGGGGTCATATAACATAAGCATTGAATTTTATGGTACACCAATTGGGGTTCAAATTACATCCCGTACCAACCAATAAATCAAACATTTCATTTTCTTTTTTTTTTTTTTACAATGTTTTTGCCTTGACTCCTGCAGTTTACAGGATATTATTACCCAAAAAACTGTCAGCTCCACCATCTTCCAACCCCAAACAATTCTGTCAATTTTAATCATATTTTTAAATAACTAACATGGAGGCAGATCTTTAGGTGGAGGCAAAATGGATTGATCTGGTCCTTTCCCATCCTCCACGACGAATGCCATCTTTAATCCCCAGCCAGTGTGCAGCTCCAAGTGACAGTGCATGAACCACACACCTACTCAACAATCCAATGCACAAACAAGCAGCAGTTGTCAATGAGTATTTTACATAAAACTAAGGCAAGAAATGGAATAGAGAGTGCTAATTGCTTTCATTGTTTTTCTCTCTCCCTGTGGTTGTTTAGCACAATATGTGATTGGGAGATGGTGAGCATACCTGGATTATTAGCTGTAAACCTTATGGCAGTCCAACCACCAGTGGGAACTCCAACTGTATTTCTTTCTGGAGGATCCACCAAGTTGTATTTTGCAGGGTCTTTCTTAGCATCAAAATTCCCAATTCCAGTCCCAACAACAAAGAAGTTGTAACCATGAAGATGGAATGGATGAGACTCCACGGTGAGAAGATTGGTATCCTGCAACACCAACTCCACTGTTGAATTGAATGCTATCTTACTAAGCCGTGTGCCTACTGAAGTTTTGAGGTTGGCTGTAAGTGGTGCACCAGTGTAGTTAAAAGGCCTTGGAGGATTATCTGGGAAATCTGTGGTAAACACCCCCTTAAGGTTGAAATAGTGAGCTTGAAGAAGGCCAATTTTAGGCATGACAAAAGAGATATTGTTCAAGGAAGCTGCAACTTGTGTTCCATTCTGGCAAGTTGGGCAGGGGTTTATTCCCAAACCAATTGTGTAAAAAAGATGTCTATCAACTTTGCGTGGAACATTTGCTGGAAACTGTGGAGAATTCAGGCTTTTAAGCTTGGCATTGTAGCTTAGTGCAGAGGCAGTGTCATTTGGCTTGGGCAAATGAGGAAGGATTGGGAGAACAGTGTTTGGGATGCCTTTATATTGCAGTATAGCAGTGGCAGTTTTGTTATCAATGGAAAGTGGAGCATCCATGAATGCCCTAGCAGCCATGAAATATCTGCTGGGAGCTTGATTGGCTTGAATGAGAACATTTGTTGTCTGCCCGGGTGCTATTAAAATGGCTTGAGTTGTGAAGGGTTTTGTGTATACTGCATCAACCTCTACCACTGTCATGTTGTGCCCGGCAATGGCAAAGAAAAGCTCGTCGTTGAGTGCAGCGTTGATGATTCTCAGCAGATACGTCTTTCCTTGTTCAACCTCGATAGTATAGGTATCTGAAACAGAAGTAAAAACATGACTGCAGTTTATAAGGGATATATTGGCAAAAATCCAGAATTTTGTGGGAGGAAGGAATGTAAATAGTCCAGAGGAAGTTTGGTGCTGCTATACACTGTTGTCATGAACCAACTTAAGAGGCCAAACCATTAAGGTTAAGAAGTTAACCATGTTGGATTCAATTTTACTTTCGCTTACTGTAATGTTATCGGCCAGTGTTATATATAATATTATCTACTTTTGGTTAGATAGCGTGAATTTATCGAGCACTTCACACACACTTCATTAAGCAATGTGGGATTAGGTTACCACACTTACATTTTTCGGAGCATGGGAAGAGAGGCCCAGGCTTTCCATTGATTGTGTGTGCATCTGACATGTTGGGTGGCAATCCCAGCTTGTTGGCTTCTTTAACAAGCCCTTCAACATCAGTATTCCACCATTCTCCTACAGCATCATCAATTATATAGCAATCTCAGTAAGCTAAAGTTATTTTACACATTATTACGAACAATAAATTCAAAAATAACACGACTAATTAATATGAATCATGAATAGGTCGAATCAGACACAAATATCCCATTTACTGGTAATGTAAGAAAAATGGTAGATTTTTTTTTCCATTTCATTAAAAGAAACATCACGAAAATACAACACGAAATCGTATTGACCTGATCCATAATAACAAGATATGAACATGACATGACCTGATCTAAAATAACACGGTACAAACATCACATGACATCCATAGCTAACATGAAAAAGTTCAAATTTGTATTTTAATAAACTCACCCAAGAGTAAATTGAATTCAAAGTTAGGCTGAGGGAAAGGAAATGGGGTTCCTTGCTTGGGCATGATGACAATGGCACCATGGACAGTGGCCCTTAGCCAAAGGATATGTGCATGCCACCATAGGGTTCCTCTCTGTCCTGTTACATTGAAAGCATAGGTGTAACTATGCCCAGTCTTGATTGGGCATTGTGTTATGTAAGCTGGTCCATCTGCCCAGCCATTGCGAAATTGCTTTAAACCATGCCTGCAATATTAATCACCACAGATTTCATTCAAGGAAAGCCAAATGTCTGCATAGGGGGTGAAACTTGGATTGGTTAACCCAGATCTTACCCGAAATTCAATATTTTGACAAAGATTTTCAATATTCTCGTTGGGAAGGGGTTAAAAAGGGTAATACTCGGGTTGAGATCTAGGATTTTCAATATTCAACTTGAATGCACAATTCTTGGTTTAACTCAAAATGAATTCGAATTGATCCCGATTTTCAACTGGTGTTGTATGACCTGATAAAAATAACTGAATGAACTAGACTTAATCATTATGTAACCAAGTTCAACCGGAGTAAAAAAATCAAGTATAGGTAATACTCATGTTAAAGGTTTTGGGTTGCCCCAGAACTGAGATTTTTATAATTTGGATTAGAAGGATTGAGAAGTCAACTCATCCAACCTATTAGTTGCACCCTTATTATATCTACATGGAATGGCATTTCTTATTCTTCATTTGACCCTTTTGGCAATGGTTCCTACCAATGAATTGACATGTTGTATTGTGCATAGTTGGTGACATTAACAAGAACTTGATCTCCTTCTCTGACATAAATTGTAGGTCCTGGGTACATCCCATTTACAGTGACAATTGGCTTTGCATGGCACAGCCTGCTAACATTCTTCACTTGTATCTGCAATTCAGATCACAAAAAAATATTACTCAAGAAACTAACAGCAATAGGAAAGTCCGATGAAAAAGATAATCCAATACACGAGCCTCCTTTACTATAGAAAATCAAACATACGTAATATATTATCTTATGCACTGGGAGGCTATTTTCATATAAGTACAATATTAATATGAAATATACTCACATTAAACTCGTATTTTTTCGTAGCAGCATCAACCGGAAGAGAGATGAATCCAATGAAACAAATGAGAAGGAAATGTGTACCCCAGAGAAAACCATGGTGTTGCACCATTTTCACCATCCCAAAAATGTTTGATTCTGGTGTAAGGTTTGTTTTGATGATACATGAGGGTTATGTTTTAGTGATTTTATAGTGCTCAAAAGAGGGTAGGAGAATCCATCAATTTGTTAGAAGAGGGTAGAGAGGGAGAGAGAGAGAGTTGCTGTTTTAGGTAGAGAATGTAAGGAGTTGTCCACCATAGCTTGTAAGCAAAATACTGATAGGGACTTCACAAGGCATATTTAGCTAAAAAAGAAACAAAGAGAAGCTGAGGACGTAGTAAAATAATGGGTATTTTAGCATGAGAGCTACGTTAAGCCAAACTTGGGCTCTATGAGCTGTACCGTTAAGGGAAAGTATAAGGACCAAAAAGTTTACCATGCTTTTTGACTCAAATGATAAATCCTTGTAACATCTCTCATTCTGTATAAATTCTGACCAATGGCAAATCATATTCTTTCTCTTTGAGTTATTTTTTATTTATTATTATTTTTAAAATACATCACAATGATAAAGAAAATAAAGACACAACGTCTATGTATGTATAGTATAACGACATTCTATAAGTTATGTAAGATGGTATCTGAAGGACACTCCCCCCCCCCCCCCCCCCCCCCCCCCCCCCCCCCCCCCCCCCCCCCCCCCCCCCCCCCCCCCCCCCCCCCCCCCCCCCCCCCCCCCCCCCCCCCCCCCCCCCCCCCCCCCCCCCCCCCCCCCCCCCCCCCCCCCCCCCCCCCCCCCCCCCCCCCCCCCCCCCCCCCCCCCCCCCCCCCCCCCCCCCCCCCCCCCCCCCCCCCCCCCCCCCCCCCCCCCCCCCCCCCCCCCCCCCCCCCCCCCCCCCCCCCCCCCCCCCCCCCCCCCCCCCCCCCCCCCCCCCCCCCCCCCCCCCCCCCCCCCCCCCCCCCCCCCCCCCCCCCCCCCCCCCCCCCCCCCCCCCCCCCCCCCCCCCCCCCCCCCCCCCCCCCCCCCCCCCCCCCCCCCCCCCCCCCCCCCCCCCCCCCCCCCCCCCCCCCCCCCCCCCCCCCCCCCCCCCCCCCCCCCCCCCCCCCCCCCCCCCCCCCCCCCCCCCCCCCCCCCCCCCCCCCCCCCCCCCCCCCCCCCCCCCCCCCCCCCCCCCCCCCCCCCCCCCCCCCCCCCCCCCCCCCCCCCCCCCCCCCCCCCCCCCCCCCCCCCCCCCCCCCCCCCCCCCCCCCCCCCCCCCCCCCCCCCCCCCCCCCCCCCCCCCCCCCCCCCCCCCCCCCCCCCCCCCCCCCCCCCCCCCCCCCCCCCCCCCCCCCCCCCCCCCCCCCCCCCCCCCCCCCCCCCCCCCCCCCCCCCCCCCCCCCCCCCCCCCCCCCCCCCCCCCCCCCCCCCCCCCCCCCCCCCCCCCCCCCCCCCCCCCCCCCCCCCCCCCCCCCCCCCCCCCCCCCCCCCCCCCCCCCCCCCCCCCCCCCCCCCCCCCCCCCCCCCCCCCCCCCCCCCCCCCCCCCCCCCCCCCCCCCCCCCCCCCCCCCCCCCCCCCCCCCCCCCCCCCCCCCCCCCCCCCCCCCCCCCCCCCCCCCCCCCCCCCCCCCCCCCCCCCCCCCCCCCCCCCCCCCCCCCCCCCCCCCCCCCCCCCCCCCCCCCCCCCCCCCCCCCCCCCCCCCCCCCCCCCCCCCCCCCNCCCCCCCCCCCCCCCCCCCAATCTTTTTCCAATGCCTCTTGAATTGTAGGTAATATTGATTTTTACTCTAGGGGTGTTAAAGTCAATTTATGCGCATCTCGACTAATTTTCTTTCTGATATAGTCAAACACTGAATATCCATGTCATGATTATAGATTTTATGATGGATTTATCCCTCATAGTTTGATCGCAAGAGAACTGTCAAGTTTCAAACTCAAGGTGTCTACATTTACAACTTGTCACTGTCTTTGGTGGACTATCCCTTCGAGTTTACATGAATTATATCCCTACCAACAACCTTTGAGGATTAAAAAACTTAGCTTTTTCATGAGAAAAACTCACTGCTTGTAGAAGATTGGAATTAACCTGCTACAACAACTAATAAGGTAGTTTTTTTCTTTCACAAACCAAAAAAAAAAAAAAAGCAAACAAACAAATAATGTAGTTGGAAGAACATTGACACCTCAAACAGGTTTTGAATGGAGAATCATAAAAAATAAGATTTTCGGTCGAATGCATATCCGACCAAATCGACCTAAAAAATTCAATCAAATGTTATTTGACTTCAATATTAAGCACTAACACAAATGTTTCTTCCTTAGAATGGTACCCATGTTTCATGCACAAAGTTCATTGGGACCTAATTTATTATAGTTATTGGATTGATAGTGGTTTCTATTAAATATTAAAATTTGATATTAATCTAATAAAATTTAATCATTAAGTCAGCAAATTAAGTTATAGTTTTATGTCTCAATAACATTACTCTTGACTTTCTAGTCTGACCATGTGTATCAGCTTGTTTAATTCTAAATGCTAATTCAAGTGGTAACATGAATAAATTGTAACATCTTGAATTTGAATTTTAACAACCCCTTAAGGTCAGACCATAAAAAATTTATCCCTCGTGAATATCTTAATCCCGGTGTGTATAACTTATTTTTAAATGGACTAAAAAAGAAGATTAATCAAAGTGTACGTAAACTTACCGATACCCTGACCATCGAATAAAACAAAATAATGGTTACATATTGAGTCACATGCGCATTGCATCGTAATCAAGTTCAAAAGTAATCATTACTCTAGTCAATTATACATTGTGTTGTAGCTAAACATGTCAAAAGATGATATTTTGATCTAAATTTGAAACTCATCAATCGGGTATAAGTTGATTTTTTTGACTTTGATTATCCAAATCCAAATCTATTATGTCATCTTTTACAATTCAATCAATTATTAAACGAGTTAAAATATATAAAAATAAATAAATATAATAAATTTTAGTGATTATTTGTTAAAAGTTATGGAGATTCAATCAAATTTGTAAGTTTTATCGAATTTAGATATGGACGTTATTCAAACAATTAAAAATCTATATATATAAAACAATTAAATAAGAGATTGGAGTGCTTGAGAAGCCTTCCCTTCTCATTTCCTAATTTTTTAAAATTTAGAATTTTTTAATTCAAGATTTAAGATTCTCTCTAATCAAGATTTGAAATGTGTCATTGGTAATTACCCACTAATTTCTCAATAACTAAAACCACTATTTTTTAAAATTTATTCAAAAAAATACTTTTTATCACCTAAAAACTTTATATAATTATTTATTTAACTTCTCAAGTGATAAAATTAAAAAATTAAAAAAATACAAATTATAATCCCGACAAGCTACTAATAAGGGCATGTTTTTTTCAAATACAAATAAAAGATGAGATCGGATAAGTAGTTCTCATATAATCCATAAAATGGTATTTAAAAAAAATACTATTTAATCTTATTCTTCTATAACAAGTTTGGATCAAGTATGAGATAATATATAAATTTATAATTGTAATATCAAATTTTTGTTTGGATTAAGTAATAGTGTATTATATTAAATTTCAAAATAACAAAATAAATATCGAATGTAAGAATTAGCATAATGTGTAACATTTATATGAACTGTGACTCTAAGTTTACAAGTATAATATAGTAATTGCCTTTTTAATATTTAACTTGTTAAAAATAAAACTACCTACTACATAGTATTCATTACTATCTAATATTAGATATTAAATGACAATAATAAACTGGATCGGGATTAATTAAAATTAATACTATGTTATTATAATTTCTGAAGGGGTTAGCCCTCGTGATGACACGTGTTACAACATTAAATAAGCTTACGTGAGATTGACAAGACTAGTCACGTGACGAAGAGGTCATTCACCAGGTCTCATGATCCGAGCTGAACTGATCAAAAGATTTGGCAAATAAAGAAAGAGCTCGGCCCTCTTTATTATCGAGCTCATGAATCTAGTAGCTTAGCAAGGGAAGTGCTCGGCTTGTACCAAGCCAAGTTCCCTAGAGTGTTCGGGAAAACAATTGAAAAGATTGGCTTGTGCCAAACCAAGTCTCTAATCGTTTGGCAAATACCAAGTGTGCTCAGCACTCAATACGTCCGAGTAGTTCAAAACGATAGATAGAAAGATAAATAGTCGTCTAAAATTCAGGCAATCAGATGAACGAAATCGAGAAGATTGAAGATATCAAGAGAAATTGTTGGAGAAGTATCTGTAACTTCCCAAACTCAACTACTGAATGAAAGAAAGGTGTGCCACTTTGAACCTAACATTGTGAAAACCCTAAGGGGATAATGATTTATAAAAAGTAAAAGAGACCAAGGTAAAAGGTATGCTGAACTCTACCGGTCTTCTTCCATTCGTTTGAGTACCTCTACTGACTTAAGCATCGGAGTGCCTTCGATCGAAGCACTTTGATCTTGGGCAATTTGTTCATTTTGCAGGAAGTGGAAGGTTGGGAGATCAGGTTCAGAATTATTCATCACCAGAAATATCCAATCCAATTTCCAGTAGGAGGTATCGTCAATTTTTACCTCTTACATTTTGGCGCCGTCTGTGGGAAAATCTTCATCTTTTAGAACAAAAAGCTACGATGTCAAGACTCAGAAGTGCAATTGGATCACCCGTAGACAGTTTTACCTTGGGGAACTCAGATCCTGTGACTCTTCCTTCTGACAACAACGCAAGGTTGCATGCAGTCAGAAGCCCCTCCAGAATCCGTGAAGGTGACGAGGTATCCTCCGCTAGTTTCAAGCCTTCGAAAAACCAGAACCAACAAAGCGAGGATCATGGTAAATCCCTCCATGCCGAGAGGAAAAACCACTACTTGGCAAAGCTGGTCCAGTCCCTGCCGGATCGACTTGATGCCCATAACAAGCTGTTCAAGAAATTCTATGCTAGGGAGAAAGATTTGATCAAAGAAAATGAGGAGTTAAAAGCCGAGTTAAAGAAGATGACCAGAAGGGAAAAATGGGCAAGAGAGGGTCGACAAGAAAGTCCAAAAAAGAAGCCTAGCAGAGTTAAAATT
Source organism: Ilex paraguariensis (assembly GCA_963454935.2). Classification (NCBI taxonomy): domain Eukaryota; kingdom Viridiplantae; phylum Streptophyta; class Magnoliopsida; order Aquifoliales; family Aquifoliaceae; genus Ilex; species Ilex paraguariensis. The sequence continues at coordinate 88,551 of CAUOFW020001236.1, forward strand.
GCCGATGAGAAAGATTACCGACAGAAGAAACCTCAGATCCAAGATGAGGACACGTGGAAGCAGTATATCGACGAAGAGTTCAACATTCGCTTGAAAAGACCAGAGCAGAGGTCGGCCAAAGACCCTGCCAGAAGAGCAACCGGGGAGTATGGAAACGGATTGGAGTCATCCCCATTCACTGCCTGGGTTGAAAAGGCACGCATCCTGAGCAAATTCACCGTCCTGAGCTTCAAGCTGTAAGATGGAAAGACCAACCCAACCTCGCATATCAGGCACTTCCAACAACTGATGACTATTCACCGAAAAAATGAGTCACTGTTTTGCACTATCTTCTCCGGCAGCCTTGAGGAATCTGCTATGAAGTGGTTCGATAGCTTACCAAAGGGAACGATTGACGGGTGGTCTCGATTAGCTGAACAGTTCACCGCTCGATTCATCATGAGCAGTAAACAGTCAAAGGATGTTGGGGCTCTACTAACGCTGAAAAAGAAGAGTAACAAAAGCTTGCAAGAGTATGCACATCGCTATTGGGAGACTATAAATGAAGTCGAAGGATGTTATCCAGATATTGCAGTTGCATCCTTCAAGATCGGATTACCGAAAGAAGACCCTTTATACCAATCGCTCACAAGGAGATCGGCTACTGACCTGGAAAAATTGATGGCAAGGATTGATAAGTATGCCAAGGTTGATGACGACTTATCCAGGGAAGTGGTTCAGGAACATCCGAGCAGGAGAAAGTTCGGTAGAGACAAGCAAACCGAGCCGAACAGAGAAGGAAGACGGAAATATGAGAAGGATGGATTATCCCCAGAAATTCCCTTTTCTGGGGGTGAACACATTGTTCAAGGAACCAATATACAAAATTCTAAGTTAGATCAAAGGAAAGCCTTTCTTCAAATGGCCGAACAAGTTTGAAAGTGATCCATCTAAAAGGAATCCAAATTTTAGATGCTCGTATCACAGGGATATTAGACACATGACTGAGAATTGTCGATCTCTCAAGCAACATCTGAAGAAGTTAGCCCAGGCTAGACACCTTGCAGAGTTCATTGAAAGTGAGCAAAAAACAAATGGGGGGAGAGCCGAGTTAAAAGGGGACCACAACACTCCAGCTGGGGTAATTGATGTGATCCATGCTGCCACCAACCCTTAGATGTCCACAAACAATTCTGCTCGGGTTTATATTCAGAAAGCAGCCAAAGAGAAAGAAGTGTATGAGTTAAAGATGACCCCGGAGGTCGCCAATAAAAGAATCAAGATAGAAGATACAACTGAAGTGATTTGTTTCATCGAGCAGGACTTGGTCAGAGTTCACTAGCCGCACAACGACGCTCTGGTCATCACACTTCGAATTGCCAATTTTGATGTGAGAAGAGTCCTGATTGATTCGGGGAGTTCGTCAAAAATCATATATATGGATCTGTTCGAAAAACTCGGTCTCAAGAAAGAGGACCTCAAGCCCTCAAATACTCCACTTATTGGCTTTAGTGGAAAAATAGTCATTCCTAAGGGGAAGATCGTGTTGCCTGTAAAAACAGGACCAGTTTGCGTCATGACCGGGTTTTTGGTAGTGGATATAGTCTCGACATACAACGTAATAATGAGGGCGCACTTGGCTGCACGAGATAAAGGCAGTACCTTCAACGTATCATCAAATGCTGAGGTTCCCTTCATTTGATGGAGTGGTAAACATATGAGGGGACCAGGTCAGTTCCAAAACTTGCTTGTTGGCCTCTGTTAAATCTAAGGACAAGGCAGAGCACCAAGAAAACTGTTCTGTGGCAGAACAGAAGAAATAGCAATCAACCTCAGACAGTTCAGTTGACCCTGCCGAACAAGCTGTCAAAAACAGTCCTAAAGTACTTTTAGGCAAGGAAAGGGAGGCTACAGACTGAACATTTGAAGACTTGACTAAAGTACCTCTAGACAATGATGATGATCAGAAAAAATATTTTTTGTTAGGAACAGCCTTTAGTTCTGAACAAAGGACAGAGCTCGTCACACTACTGAAAGAATACGCCGATGTGTTTGCCTGGAGTACCATCGACATGCTCGGCATATCACCAGAAGTGGCATGTCATCACTTAAATATAGACCCGAGCTACAAGCCAATCAAACAAAGCTCTGGAGGTCGGCTACACAGCATTAGGAAGCAGTAAAAAAGGAAGTGGCTCGTTTGCTAGAATCTCAAACCATTAGGGAGGTGAAATATCCTACCTGGTTGTCAAACACGGTGGTGATAAAGAAGAAAAACGGGAAGTGGAGAGTCTGTGTTGACTTCACTGACTAGAATAAAGCATGTCCAAGGGATAGCTTCCTCCTGGCAAAGATATATCAGTTCGTAGATGAAACAGTCGGGCACAAGCAGATGAGTTTTTTGGATGCTTATAGGTAGGGATGGCAGTGGATCGGAAAAAAATGGGAATTCGTCCAAACCCGCCCTGTTTGGACCGGGGATGGACTATACATATTGGTCGGTAGACGTATACGAGAATACCCGTATAAACTCATGTAGGGATGCAGGCGAGGATGTACTTACCCTTACCCCCGCTCCGCCCCACCTTTCCCCGTCCCCATATATTTATATATTTTGTGTTGCCATTACTGTCATGGCTTTACTTTGACTTGCCTTCTTATTATTGTTGGCCATGCACATTATGTATTGGTACTAGTTATACTATAGAATGTTATACATTTTGTTATTGCCATTAGTACTTTTCCCATGGCTGTGCTGGTCAAAGGATGTGGTCACTAATTCTGTATATCATCAACATTCATGTCACTTAGATTCTTAGTGTGATGCATGCAGGATGCTTCTTAGTTGACTGTAGTCTTAATTTGTGGCATGTTAAAGCTTAGGCAGTGTTTGATTTAGATTCCAATCTGTTTGTGATTATTGATCAATACAAGGAGACCCACAGTTGTTTTGAAGCCAGATTTTGAGTTTCAAGTTGGCCTCTTGAAATATTGACCAGGTTAAGGCTTGGTTGGGTTTAAATTGCATAGTCTCTTTGTCCATTAAGATCATATTATTCATATTTTTTTTTGCATCCAAACACAAAAGTAAATGTATGGCATTAGGCTTGGGCTTGGGCTTGGGCGGGTACGGAAAAACTAGAGACGGGGATGAGGATGAAAATTATACCCGTTAGCGGGGGTGGACCGGGGATAGACGAAGATTTTTTAAGCGGGTACGGAGATGAAGACTATACCTTTCGCCCCTGCTTTGGTCCATTGACATCCCTAATTATAGGGGATATTATCAGATCCCCCTTGACGAGGAAGATCAGGAGAAGATTGTCTTTATAACACCAGAAGGAACATACTATTACAGAGTAATGCCCTTCGAATTGAAGAACGCTGGAGCAACATATCAGAGGTTAGTAACCAAAATATTTTCACATATGATAGGTAGTACTGAAGAATTTTACATTGATCAGAGGTTAGCCATCGTGATGGCATGTGTTACAACATTAAATAAGCCCACGTGAGATTGACAAGACTAGTCACGTGACGAAGAGGTCATTCACCAGGTCTCGTGATCCGAGCCAAATTGATTAAAGGATTCGGCAAATAAAGAAAGAGTTCGGCCCTCTTTATTACCGAGCTCATGAATCTGGTAGCTTAGCAAGGGAAGTGCTCGACTTGTACCAAGCCAAGTTCCCTAGAGTGTTCAGGAAAGCAATTGAAAAGATTGGTTTGTGCCAAACCAAGTCTCTAACCGTTCGGCAAATACCAAGTGTGCTCGGCACTCAATACGTCCGAGCAGTTCAAAACGATAGATGGAAAGATAAATAGTCGCCTAAAATCCAGGCAATCAAATAAACGAAATCGAGGAGATTGAAGATATCAAGAGAAATTGTTGGAGAAGTATCTGTAACTTACCAAACTCAACTATTGAATGAAAGGAAAATGTGTCACCTTGAACCTAAAATCGTGGAAATCCTAAAGGGATAATAATCTATAAAAAACATAAGAGACCAGGGTGAAAGGTACACTGAACTCTCCCGGTTTTCTTCCATTCGTTTGAGTACCTCTACTGACTTAAGTATTGGAGTGTCTTCGATCGAAACACTTCAATCTTTGGCAGTTTGTTCATTTTGTAGGAAGAGGAAGGTTGGAAAATCAGGTTCAAAATTATTCATCACCAAAAATATCCAATCCAATTTCTAGTAGGAGGTATCGTCAATTTTCACCTCTTACAATTTCATTCAAACTTATTATTATATTATTACCAAATTAAATTAATCTAATCTACTCTATTATACCTAACCAAACATACGCTAAAAAATAATAAAATAAAAATATTCAAAGTTCAAACGCTACTTTTTTTTCCATTCAAATTATATTTAAAGGCTTACTGAACTCACCACCTTCATTCTTAACCCCATTCAGAGAACTCTCGGCGCCACGACTTTCAAACGCTTCAACGCCATGGCGATTCTCTCCCTCCCGTTACCTCAATTCACTACTCAAACCTTGTAAACCATTCTTATCCTTCGTCCACACCTCAAGACCGAACCCTACTACCACTGTTTGCAAGCGTTTTTTTTACTAGAACCATGGTCCAACACAGGTCCAAAACGAGAATTTCAAATGAGATCTAATATTTTAAGAAAATAATATTTTTTTTAATAATTATTAGACATTTTATCGAAATTAGTTGTATGATTTATTTTCAATGTTTTAGGAGTTTTGGATCTGAATGTTTTAAGAGTTTTATTAATAAATTGAATAAAGTTTTAAAAAGACAACAAGGACAAAAAAAAATACATACATATTTATTAAAGCACAAAAAAAAGTTAACACTTTAATAAAAAATTATAATAAATATCTCTCTCTTCCACAAATTAAAATAAATCAAATACATTTTCTATTTATGTCAAACTTGATTTTGTTCTCATTTCAATACAAAAACACTAATTATTTAAATTGTTCATTCTTATAAAGGATCCACAATAAAAATTAATTAATATTAAAAAAATTGATAAAGTTATTATCAGAGAAAATAAAACACAATATAACAATAGATGAATAACAAGATAACAAAAAATTATGAATATATACTGATAGTCGATAATTTAATACCACAATTTTCGTGAAGAACATACAAACAAATAAGAAGAACATAAAAATAGTAATGAAATAATATATTATGTTCCGAAAAGTGCGGTTTAAGCAAGAGATGAGAGAGACAAATAGATGTACAGATTTATTTATTAAAAATATGTAATTAGTCATGATGATCTATGTATATTTTTAATTCTTATGGATTTTATCATTGAACAATTGTACTCATATAGTATGAGTATGAAATAACACATATCGAATGTTTATTATATATTAAACGCAAAAATTACTAAAAATAAAAATTATGTGACACCACATTATAACGTTGAACATCTTTACTATGACAATATCCTTTGTAATGGTCCACGCATTATTTTTGACAAATAAAATATGGAGTAACACATATTACATTTAATCCTTTCACATTATCCATTAATTAATTTGTCTCACTTAATCGGTTCCACTGATGAAGACTCGATAATGAGGCGCAAACAAAGACTACAATTGTTACGAGATGCACAAATACTTCGATTATTTGAATGAGAGGAGACATAACAGGCTTAACTATTAAAATAGTCTCCTAGAGCCCTAATTTAATTTTCAGTCATTAGGTCAGCTTCTTAAATTACACCTAGTTAAGGGGGACGTATATATTTTACCTCTCGATGCAATCTAATTATAATAATTAAGGAATTAAAAAAATCTAATGCATGATAATTACATGGAAATAAAATAATAGATAATTCTAAAATGTTGAACTTCCTAAAAATCCTCCAAAGATGATGAATTATGTCCATATAATGCCTAATATATTTAAGAAATATATCTACAATTTTATAGAAAGTTCTAAAATGTAACAATATTTTTCACATGTCTATATAATGCCTTATATACATAAGTCATAAAATATAACAAAATCTTCTAAAAAAATCTAAAAATAATGATTTCCAACTTTAAAAGTAGCAATCTTTCTTAAATTCTTTTTCACTATTTTTCCTCTACTCTCACCACTTATTTCCAAATTTTTCTCTCCCCCAAACTCTAGTTACCTTGCATCAATTCTTTTTCCTTATCTCTAACTCTCTTGTACCACCTATTTCCAAATTTCTCTCTCTATCAAACTCTCATTGCCTTGCTCCGGTTCTTTTTCCTTATCTCTAACTCTCTTGTTGTCTCTTTAAGATTTTATTCAATTTATTCATCTATAAGATCTTAACTTCATAATGACACTCAATTTTTTTATCTAATCCCACCCAATCTCAAAAGCACTAAAATATTGAAAGTAAATCGTAGTGTAACTTCCTATAAAACGTCTAATAATAGTTAAAAAAAAATTTATTATCTTCTTAAAATATTAAATGAGGCCTCATGTAAAGCCTTAATTTGCGTTGGACCGCCCTTGGTATTGATGATCTCCTTGTAAATGGTTTGCTGTGGCCAGGATGCTATTCTTACATGCTCTACATGGCATATAACTCTGTTTCTTTTCCAATTTTTAGATAGAGGAAATTTTCATTTTACTATAATGATTTGTTTTCATTCAACCAGGTTTCTGATTGTTTAGCATTTTATGAGGTTTTCTCCCATTTTTGGAGTTTTTTGCTTGAATCACATGCCATAAGGTATCAGCTTCCATTGTGGAGGACCTTGAAAATTAGGAAATATACGAGGGTCATAACATTTAATAGCCATCATGAAATTATATGAAGGGAAATGACAAAACTGGAACCATAGTTCATATTTTTTGTAAAAAAAAAATACCCTTTACATTATGTAATATTGTTTGCATGATTGATACATGCAGGAACTATGCTGAATCCACCAGACAATATCCAGAAAGCTATGAATCCACAAGAGCAAGTAGAAGATGAGTTTCAGATATCATTGATAATAAGTTTAAGGCCACTCAATACATACATAGTTTATACAATACATTAGCAACCCTAAACTCCTAATTAGGGAATAAAAATGTCCTTAGACAAATATTAATGAAAATGAAACATTTTGAAATAACCTAAGAAAATAAAAAATGTACTTCATCATGAACTATAACATTTATAACTCTTAACTTAGTTTTAATTTTAATAACCAAATTTGATGTAGGAAGAATTATAACACTAGACAAATCATGGCTCCAAAACAAATTTTAAGGGTGCAAATAAGAACATTTTCTATAAAGGAAATAGAGGAGATTGCAAATCAATTTAGACACCTAAAAGGAAAAGGCAATAATGCTTCCATATACTCTGGCACCTTCAACCACAAGCCTGTTGCAGTCAAAAAATATGAGCGTGGCAAGGAAAAATTTAGTGAGGTAAGTACAAAAATCTTTATCTTGAATGAACCTATCAGTCGTTGTGCACACTAATGAATCTCTACCTGTTTTGCAAATAGAAATCACAATTCTGACATAATTGCAGCGTCCACACATAATCAAAATGGTAGGACATACCAGAGCTGCAAATGATGTCACCTTGGTGTTGGATTACATTCCTCACGATCTTAGCCAGAAGACATCCAGTATGTATATATCATCTAGTATTAGCATTGCCTATGTTCACTGTCCATATCAAGGAAATGATTGATGAGCATAAAAACAATTAGTTATAGGAGTTCTTTAGTGAAATGGAAATAATCAGCATCACAAGTTAAATTTTGAGGATCAAGTTCATTAACTACATACACACATGTTTGTGTGCATTAAGAGAGATAGAGAGTTTGCACGTGTATATGTGATATAGAGGACCATGTTAAAGATGATTCATTCTCTTTAAGCCTTAATTTGCGTTGGGCAGCCCTTGCCAACAAGAAGAAGAAAAAGAATAGAAGAATACTACAAAGAGAAAGACTCCATAGAAGAAAAAAAAGACTAAGAAAAAAAGACGACCAAAATAGAAGATGAAGAGTAAGACTAATGCTTCATTTGGTACAATGATAAAATGGAAGGATGGAAAGTTGGACGGATAGATAAAATATTATGTTTGATAAGAAAGGAAAATAGGAAGAATGAAAAAGTGGATGGATTAACTTTCCTTTCAACTCACCAAAATCAATCCCTCCAAAATCGGAAGGAAAGTGGATGAAAAGTTAATTATTTGTGTTGAAATGTATCTTATTTGTCTATATATATATTATGTATACATTAATTTCATATAAAAATATAATGATAACACGAATCGAACTCGACACAAATTTTATGACACGAACTTGATTATAACTCGACATGAACTTAAAAATGACCTGACACACAAACAAGAAATATAAAAGGCTCATAATTTTATGACTTAACACAAATCTGACATGGTACGACTCGATTGTCAATTTTAATCTTAGTCATCACAAAAAAAAAATTAATATTTTTATTTTTCATTCATCCAACCAAACACAAAAGAAGGAAAACGTATTATTCTTATTTTCTATCCTTGAAGGATAAAAAGTGTATCCTTCCTACCAAACAGAGCATAAGAAAAAGAAGACTATAAAGAAAAATAGAATGAGAAAAATACAAAAAGAAAAATAATGAAAGAATACGAGAAATTAAATCACAAAAAAGGAAGATGAGTAAAAAGAAAATGAAGAAAAAGTATTACAAGAAGACTACTGTGAAGGATCTACCTCCCCCTTGCCGGGGATATACCTCCTTCCAAGAGCATTCCCTCCCCAATTACCGAGGATATCCCGTTCTCTATCAAAGGATTTTGGCTAACTTACGGACCAAACACCCACAGTAGCTTTTACCTCTGTCCCACATCGGGGAAAGAGTCGTCTCCCCACCCCTATATAAGCCGAAGCACCATATCACATAAAAGGCGCCTTTTATGTGAAGGATCTACCTCCCCCTTACTGAGGATATACCTCCTTCCAAGAGCATTCCCTCTCTAATTACCGGGGATATCCCGCTCTCCATCAAAGAATTTCGGCTAACCTGCGGACCAAACACCCACAATAGCCTTTACCTCTGTCCCACATCGGGTGTAAGGGGGAGGTAGATCCTTCACAACTACAACATGATTCAGGGTCACGATATCAACCCTCGACTCAAGAAGCCAGTGAGACACATTAGTCGCGGTACTTCATACACTTAAAACGTTATGTAAAATGCCTAATTTTTTTGGTAAAAATTAAAAAAAAATTGTAATACATGTAAACATCAACATCCATGTATCATATCTCCAAAATATATTATTTAACACATTAATCATTGTCGAAAAAAATAATAAGGGCATTGGAATATTTTTTTTTCATTTAATAAGTAGATTATTAGATATTTAGATACCAAAACTAGTGAATATGAATATCACAATAATGTTTTTTTTGGTAAGTCATAATAATGTTAATATAACTAAATTTATAATTTTTAAGAATTATAAAAAAACTACAAGTGTGTATATATAGTTTAATTAATAGTTTTAAAAATATATATTATTTAAAAAATTGTCAATTTAATAAGTTAAGGTTTAATAATTAAATTAGTAGATATGTAAAATTTTAGATTGAATAAATTCTAAAAATATATGGTCTTAGTTTGCACACGTTTGTTTAAAGAACTATATTATTGGGATCTAAAAATTTGATTTAATTGATTGATACGTTAATTCAATAATTTTTATTAAATCATATTTATGTACTAAATTATATCAAATTTTTAAATTCCAAACTCTTTGGAAAAGAAACGTATCAATCAATTGATACGTTTACGTTGGAAAAGAAAACGTCGAATCAAAACCAAATAGTAAAAAGGAAAAGATGTAGAGGTGGAGCTGGAGCTGGAGCCGCGTCTCCGTCGACGACGAACCAGCGACCGAGAGAGGGAGAGGGAGAGAGGGAGAGGGAGAGAGAGAGAGAGAGGAGGGGGAAGACAGAGACTGGATCTTGTCTCTAAAGAGTTGCTATTGCGTGTGGAAAAAAGCGCCTACTCCTTGGGCTTCTGCATCTCTGCGATGAAGATGAAGAAAAAGATAGTGAAGAACAACTATCAGGGCTTTTGGTCTGGATGCTTTTTTGGTATGTGTCTAAGTGCTAATTCTTCATCTATTTATGTAATGGAGAAAAGGGAAAAATTGACTGATTTAGGGTTAATTTTCTATTACATCTCCTTTGCCTTTTTTTTTTTGGGGGGGGGGGGGGCATT
>CAUOFW020001236.1:99009-115484 GCA_963454935.2 Ilex paraguariensis
AAAATTTGATTTAATTGATTGATACGTTAATTCAATAATTTTTATTAAATCATATTTATGTACTAAATTATATCAAATTTTTAAATTCCAAACTCTTTGGAAAAGAAACGTATCAATCAATTGATACGTTTACGTTGGAAAAGAAAACGTCGAATCAAAACCAAATAGTAAAAAGGAAAAGATGTAGAGGTGGAGCTGGAGCTGGAGCCGCGTCTCCGTCGACGACGAACCAGCGACCGAGAGAGGGAGAGGGAGAGAGGGAGAGGGAGAGAGAGAGAGAGAGGAGGGGGAAGACAGAGACTGGATCTTGTCTCTAAAGAGTTGCTATTGCGTGTGGAAAAAAGCGCCTACTCCTTGGGCTTCTGCATCTCTGCGATGAAGATGAAGAAAAAGATAGTGAAGAACAACTATCAGGGCTTTTGGTCTGGATGCTTTTTTGGTATGTGTCTAAGTGCTAATTCTTCATCTATTTATGTAATGGAGAAAAGGGAAAAATTGACTGATTTAGGGTTAATTTTCTATTACATCTCCTTTGCCTTTTTTTTTTTGGGGGGGGGGGGGCATTTTCTCTGCTGGTTTGTGCTATAAAAGTTTGTTTTCACTTAGTCGATTCTGTTGGAATGAATCTGTACGAATAGCTGCCTCGCCCGAGTTGTACCGATTTTGGCCGAGACGGAACCGATTTAGGTTCGATTTGGGATTTTTTCGATGCGGGTATCATTATCGTCGCTCATGGCCGAGGTGGATACGACTCAGTTGAGTCATATCGGTATGGTTGATACCTTGAACCGTGGACTACAAAGAAGAAAAAGGGAAAAAGATCTCAAATAAAAAAGAAGACTAAAAAGCAGATGAAGAAGAAAAAGTAGAACGAGGAGACTACAAAGAAAAAGATAATGTTTGAAAAGGAGATTACAAAAGAAGAATAAAAAAGATTGCATAGAAAAAGAAGAATAAGGCTAAAGGACGATGAAGAAGAAGAAGAAGAATGTTATAAAGAGGAAAATTGCAAAGAAGAATAAGAAGGCTGAGAAAAGAAGAGGACAAAATAGAAGAAGACGACTACAAAGAAAAAAATGAATATTACAAGAACAAAATGTGAAGAATACTGCACAAAAAAAATGATGAAGAAAAAAATAGAATGAGAAGACCGCTAAGAAGAAAAGGGAAGAAGACTGAAAAGAAGATGGAAGGAGAAAAAGTAGAACAAGAAGAAAAAGGAGAACATAAAAATTAAAAACTACGAAGAAGGAGATACCGATTGAAAAGGAGACTACAAAAGAAGAATAAAATAGACAACATAGAGAAGAAGGCTAACAAAAAGTAGAATATTACAAAAAGAAGAATTAAGGCGAAAAAAAAGATGAAGAAGAAGAACGAGAAGACTATTAAGAAGAAAAATATTACAGAGAGGAAGAATGTAAAGAAGAAAATTACGAAGAAAAAGAAAAATATTACAAGGAGACAGTCTACATTGAAAAGAATATATAAAATAATAAAAGAAGGTTAAAAAGAAGAAGACGACTACAAAAAAGACAAGATTAAGTCTTCTTTGTTCTTCTTCAAAGTAGACTACAAAAAAATGAAGATTCTTTTTAGGATAATCATATTTTGGGTGTAAAAAAATATGAATTAAAAGCCCATGATTTCTAATAAATCAAATTAGTTCCACTAAGAAAAGCCTAACAAAAATACCATAAAATCAGGGTGAGCTTCACAGAAATTGAACAACATTGGAACAGAAAAACATAGTTGCCTTTTCTTTTTGTATTTGCTTTGTAGTTGAGCTCTTGATTCTGTAGGTTAGTAATTAATGATTTAGGTTTGTAGGAGGGGTGTAACTTAGCACGTGAATTAGTTTTTAATAAATAGGGTGACGATGAGATTCGAATACAGAACCTCTTGTTTTGATACCAAGTTAAACAACCATTTATTCTAAAAGTTTAAGCTATTGAAGAGGGTATAAATTAAGTATTTATACTTCAACATGATTAAATGATAGAATCTTCAGTGAGTCAAAAACAAGCACCCAACCTAAGAAAGATGCTTGTTGAGTAAGGCTGGCTTTCTTCGCAGGTTTTGGCGCATCTATCTCATACTCCCCAAGTCTAGATGAATCAAATTTTCTAGGCTTTTCTGATACTAGGTGATCATTTAGGCCTTTGCCTCTCAAACAGACTTCAACAAATCTAGCCCAATAAATAGAATTCTTTTTATTGAACTTAACAGAAGCGAGAAGCTCACCAGCAGAACATAATCGTAAATGAGCACTCTTGATTGGATCCATCTTTCTTATAATCATGTTAACAATTGCAGCGGCTAAAGCAACAACCGGATAGTAAGGCCAAGAGCGGGTGGTTGGGAAAAGGGTAAGGAACTAACTCTCTCTAACTTCATATTCTGTTTTTGTTGTGTGAGGGGATGAAATCTTTACTTCTTTCTTCTCAAAGGATGGGGTTCTATTATCAGCTTGATGGATTGTACAGGTTGTTCCATTTCTTGTCTATACTTCAATTGTGTTTTGAATCTGACATCACGTTTAGCCTCTTTTAACATTGGTAGCCTTTGAAATATTTTGCATCTCTCAAATGCACTTGGCTGGCAAAATTTTGGATCATTGAGCTTTTCTTTGCAATATCAACAAATAAAAAAACCAGGTTAAGTGATAATTAGATGCATTTCTATTCATTTGACATTTCCTGCCTTAATCGCTGCCGTTACTTATATATCTAATAATAACCTGATAATGGCATATATTGTGTGCTGAAGGATCTTTTTTGCTAATCAAATTCCAGAGAAGAACCACATTCCCTTTTTGACGCTGCTTACTAGGTATTACCACGTAGTCAAAAATTGTTTTGTGGACGAAAAGAGGAAAAGCAACTCCTTTTCGCTGTTAAACATTGTCAATAGGGGATTTCCAGTGTAAGTGCTCTTATTTGGGTTCAATTTAAGGTAGTCTATCCCTCTTCTCTGCTCTCCTGTCCTCTAAGAACCTTAATGTATTTTTGGTCTCTGTTTCTTTTGGTTCTGGATTTTGCTGCACTTTAAGTTGTTTTAGTGTAGTTCTTTTGCTTATTACTTTTTACCACTAAGCTATTGTACCAAGACACCTTGTGTTGTTATGTTCATTAGCACTGCCTTCTGGTTTATTTTACTATGCTCAAATGCAATTTCACACACTTTCATCTGTTTCTTGCTATATTGCAACATTATACTGCATCATTTATATGAATTCTGGTCTGTAGAACTAAAGGTGGATGAGCATGCTGTTAGGGGCTTTGGAGGTTTTTTTTTTTTTTTTTTTTTTTCGGGGTATTTACTTGTGTGATTTTTAGACATTCTCTTTATATGCAAGTTACTTGCCATTGTTTGTGTTTTTTTTCAACTTTTTTTTTTTTTTGTGAAGATGGGAGTTCTAGTGAGATTAAGAAACGTAATATATGCTATGATAGTAAGCAAATTAACATAATTTATGGAATAGTCATCGGAAGCAACCCCAGAGGCAGTGTAGTAAGAGTCATAGACAGTTCTATTCTGACTTGTGCAGTGAATTCAATCAAACTAATGGATTAATGCTTATCCACACGGGAAACCACTGAATATATTTCTTCCTTAGATCTTATGCATTGTTGTTGGTCAAAAAAAAAAATTTTCGTTTTTTACAAAGTGCTAGAACAATCATCTGCATCGCCTTTTAAAATAAAGACCCCAATTTAGAATAGTTAAAATTGTTTCTCAAAGTACTTTTTTAGTACACTACTCTTACCACACATGTTAGAATGTTGAATTCCATCATCTTTGGTGTTATGCAAGTGACTGCCATCAGTGTTGGGGTTGCTCTCTAGTGTATAAATTGTAATGCTAATTGATAATCCTAGTTTATCTTTGAATTCATTTTTTGTGTTATTATGAGATTCATTTATGCTGTTGCAATAGTTGAGAAATTGTTTCATTTGGATAGGACTGTGGCGCGATTGTTTAGTCCAGTTTGATGGGTTACAAATTGCGTATTATAGGTTTAACTTTTTTCTGACATATTATTTTTAGAGGAAATTGTGCCCAAATTTTTTAAGTTTTATTTGGCCTAGGTTAATTTAAATAAAATGGACAAAAAATCAAGAAATGAACCACACAATAGTAATATTTGAGTATTTTAAGCAATTTGAGCCTCGTTTAAGGGGTTGAACTTTTATTTATTCATTGCTTTCCAATGTTGTGGGGGACACAGGTGATTGAAATTTGTCCCCAATTGTATATTTTTCGTTGGAACTCTTCCCAATTTTTTATTTTTAACAATCAAGGCTTGCAAGGGATTGTGACTTGGCTTGGTCTCCAACTGACGCCTTAGGGATTGAGTGAGCTTTTTGTGGAACATATTGGTCACAGCCTTTCTTTTCCATTCACTTAATGAAAACTGGGTCAATTCATTTATATGTTTTCTTTTTTTAGTTGATTCAGGTTTAGTTATTTAGTGTAGTGTAGTCATATGGACTTTGCATTTGTTCTTCTTCAACATATTGGGTCCAAATATTTAGAACTCTCCTTAAAAAGTTAAAAATATAAATTTAAATGAATTATCAAAGTTAAAAAATTTAAAAATACAAATTGAAACGATCTGAATACAGGAAACATAGGCTACTATGATAACCCCACAAACAATAAACTTACAAGCATAATCACTTCCATGATCAAGTAAAGCATAATGTAAAGCCCATTAAAACTAACGAATAGAAATGACAAGTGAGCAACACCGTAGACAGTCTAACCCGGTGGGTTAATCTTGTACTAGTCAAGCCACCAAATAAACTTTTCATGAGGGACAGGGGTTCAAATCAACCAATAGGACGGTTGTGCACAAGATTCAACATTGATACAATATATAAACAGAAAATACTGTAGTTATAAATTGGGGGAAAAAAAGCAGAGTAATCATTCTTCTGATAAATCTACCATAGATAACCTTTCTTCAATGAAGAGAAGAGTTTGTATCTGAGTTTAGTCCATTCAAGCTGCTATCTGAACAGGGTACTTGTGAATGCAATCTTCCCAAGGACTATTAGCAGATGGCTTCACATTCCTCAAAGCTTTCCACACTGCACTGTTACACTTGAACCCACTTCCGAAAGCAATCTGCCATACTCGGTTACCCTTTCGCATTCTCCCTTTCGCCTCCGTGTAGGCCAATTCATACCAAATTGAGCTCGAGCTTGTGTTCCCAAATCGATGCAGAGTCATCCGTGAAGCCTCGACGTGAAGTGGGAGGAGCTGCAAATTCTTCTCCAGTTCATCAATCACAGCTCTCCCACCGNAATCAAGAAATGAACCACACAATAGTAATATTTGAGTATTTTAAGCAATTTGAGCCTCGTATAAGGGGTTGGACTTTTATTTATTCATTGCTTTCCAATGTTGTGGGGGACACAGGTGATTGAAATTTGTCCCCAATTGTATATTTTTCGTTGGAACTCTTCCCGATTTTTTATTTTTAACAATCAAGGCTTGCAAGGGATTGTGGCTTGGCTTGGTCTCCAACTGACGCCTTAGGGATTGACTGAGCTTTTTGTGGAACATATTGGTCACAGCCTTTCTTTTCCATTCACTTAATGAAAACTGGGTCAATTCATTTGTGTTGTTAATGGAATTCATTTATATGTTTTCTTTTTTTAGTTGATTCAGGTTTAGTTATTTAGTGTAGTGTAGTCATGTGGACTTTGCATTTGTTCTTCTTCAACATATTGGGTCCAAATATTTAGAACTCTCCTTAAAAAGTTAAAAATATAAATTTAAATGAATTATCAAAGTTAAAAAATTTAAAAATACAAATTGAAACGATCTGAATACAGGAAACATAGGCTACTATGATAACCCCACAAACAATAAACTTACAAACATAATCACTTCCATGATCAAGTAAAGCATAATTTAAAGCCCATTAAAACTAACGAATAGAAATGACAAGTGAGCAACACCGTAGACAGTCTAACCCAGTGGGTTAATCTTGTACTAGTCTAGCCACCAAATAAACTTTTCATGAGGGACAGGGGTTCAAATCAACCAATAGGACGGTTGTGCACAAGATTCAACATTGATACAATATATAAACAGAAAATACTGTAGTTATAAATTGGGGGAAAAAAAGCAGAGTAATCATTCTTCTGATAAATCTACCATAGATAACCTTTCTTCAATGAAGAGAAGAGTTTGTATCTGAGTTTAGTCCATTCAAGCTGCTATCTGAACAGGGTACTTGTGAATGCAATCTTCCCAAGGACTATTAGCAGATGGCTTCACATTCCTCAAAGCTTTCCACACTGCACTGTTACACTTGAACCCACTTCCGAAAGCAATCTGCCATACTCGGTTACCCTTTCTCATTCTCCCTTTCGCCTCCGTGTAGGCCAATTCATACCAAATTGAGCTCGAGCTTGTGTTCCCAAATCGATGCAGAGTCATCCGTGAAGCCTCGACGTGAAGTGGGAGGAGCTGCAAATTCTTCTCCAGTTCATCAATCACAGCTCTCCCACCGGCGTGGATGCAGAAATGATCAAAAGCTAGCTTGAAATCTGGGATATAAGGCTTGATTTTCGAATCAAACAGTTTTCTTGTAACAAGGGTGGCAAAGAAAAGGAGTTGTTCACTGATTGGAAGAACTAGAGGACCCATTGTTGTGATATTAGTCCTCAGAGCACCACCGGCGATCGCCATAAGATCCTTGGAGAGAGAAACTCCGGTTTTTCCATTGTCATCTTGCTCCTGATACACGCACTGGAAGGCCTTATCATCAGCTCCTTTATGGGTTCTCACAATATGAACAAGTTTGTACTTTGCCCTCCACCTGTCTGACAAAATGTTTGACAGCAAAACCGCAGCCCCACCAACTCGGAACAGGCAATTGGGTATCAACATCGATTTCTTGTTCCCAAAATACCAATTTTGAGTGATGTTCTCAGTGCTGACAACAACAGCATATGAATTCCTATGAACTTGCAACATATCTCTAGCTAAATCTAAGGCAATCACTCCAGCACTACATCCCATACCCCCCAAATTGAAGCTCCGAATGTTTCGTCTCAGCTTGTATTTGTTCACAATCATGGCTGAAAGCGAAGGAGTTGGATTGAATAAACTGCAGTTAACCACAAGAATGCCAATGTCTTTGGGCTTGATTTTAGTGATCTTGAACAAGTTATCCAAGGCACCAAACATGACCTCCTCTGCCTCTCTCCGAGCAGCCTCCATTGATGGCGTCGGAGGAATGTGGTGCATCGCTTCAGGGACATAGGTCTCTTCTCCGAGGCCGGCGCGTTCAAGGATCTTGCGCTGGAACTCAAGTGAAGACTCGTCGAAGTCACCAGTGAGTCTCGAGTGTTCCATGAACCGGTCGAACTTGACTTGGAGGTGGTCCGGCGGGCGATAACAGGCGTAATCGACTAGGTAAACGGATCTGGGTCGAGTCATGATGTAGATTGTGGATCCCAGAACCAGTACGGTTGAGAAGATGATGATGCTAAAAAGGTTGTACTTAAGACGGAGATAGAGATTGTTAATGTCGCTGTAGTTCATTTGTGAAGCTTGGATGAGAGTGATAGCTACGAGGGGGACAAGACAGAGAGTCAAAAGGTGAGTTATTAAGTAGTGATAGCCTAATTTCACGTACTTTAGATTAACACTTTGGATGAAATATGGGAGTACTCTTCTGGGTTTGTTCTGAACACCATAGGAGGTGGCAGGTTGGGAAGTAATGTTACTCATCTGGCTCAATGGGTTTTTCTTGAATGGGCGTGTATACACAGTGGATTGGAGTGCAGGGCTATATCTATATATATATATAGAGAGAGAGAGAGAGAGAGAGAGAAGACGGATCTGGAAGGGGAAGTTGGAGGGGTTTGGAAACTGGGAAGGGTAGATGCAACTACAAACAATCAATCCATATAGGGGTTGTACGAAATTTTATTGAATCAGTGAGAGAGATGAGTGAGCAACGAGAGGTCTCTCTCTCTCTCTCTCTCTCGGGGAGATGGAGAACAGGAGAAGAACGGAAGAAAGGATTGGAAGAACGCTTGAAAATGGGCAGAATGAAGGAGTCTTCTCTTTCGTGGTATAAAACACAAACTAAGGTATGTGCATATAAATAACACAAAGAAAGTCCACTCTTTTCGTTCATGTGGTTTTCACTCACGTCAACTTCACTTTTATTTTTAATTATTTTGAAAGACCCATCAGTTTCGGGAATTGAAATATTACCCCTACAAGTTTTTCCTAAAAAGTATACACACTTCTTGTTTTTTTTTTCTCTTTTAGAAGATCAATCTACAGATGAGGGAGACAGTATACTAGAAATAAACAGCTGCGATTGGTTATTTGTGGGGGGTTTTGTTCTTTTTTTTGAAAGGCTGGGTAACAGCAACAAAATAAGTTTGAATTTTGACAATTTTTTAATGTTAGATCAAGAGGTTATTCCTTGTGAATATCTTAGTTCATACGTAAATATTTTGTCTTGGGAAGATGATTCATTTGAGGTTGAGGTATTTGTAAATTTGACCCGACATAACGTTAAGCAAAAATAGAAGGAGGTTGGGGGGGGGGGGGGGTTAATTAGTANGTTGTGTTTTGAGTTGTAAATTGGTGGAGGTGGAGGTGGAGGTGGAGGTGATGAGCGGCAACGGTGACAAAATCTTTCATAGTTGCCCCAATAGCTTTAGGGTAGAAAAGAGTGACTTCAATAGGTGTCTTTTGGATTTTTTTTTCTATGGATATCATGAGATAAAAATGGGTTATTTCAAGGGCAAAACGGACAAATCATTGATTAAATTTGTCCATATAAGTAAAAGCTATTTGTCCCTTAAACGGCTATTAAGTGATGGGGAAATTTGTTACAAATTGTCCCATCAAAAGGGGTGTTAATGATATTTCACTAACAAGAAGGGGTGCAGTGAAAATTTCAAAAACTATGAGGGGGTATGATGTAATTTTCCCTTCATTTAATGTTTGCATGTGCTAAGGTTGTTTCATAGCTTTATGGCCAGCCCTTTTTGTCCTTATACTTTTTTTTTTTCAATGATTAATGTGTCTAGATCAATTTACGTGCACTTCAATTAGTTTGTTTTTCAGTTTGGTTAAAGGTTGGGTCATCTATCTCAAAATTAGAGAATTTATGAAAAATAAATCTCTCATAATCTGATCCCAAAAATTTACTAAGATTTAAATTCAAAACGTATGAATTTATAACTTTTTCACGTTACCTTGGCCTTAGACTTCACCCTATTAAGAAAGNCTATTTTTTTTGGTTAAAAAAATATATTTTTATTAGTAATTTACTATTTTTGTGGATATTTTTACTGTATTTATGAATGTTTTTACCAATGTTATGGTAATTATTTTTATCATTTTTTTAGTAGCACAACAGTAATAAAAACACTCATAAATATGGTAAATATAGGTATTATGTAGTTAACTCCTAACTATAAACTTGATTTTCATTTTGTTGTTTGAGCTATTAAANTAGTTGTTATGTCAATATCATTGAAAGAAATATGAAACCTTATAATAGCGAACAAGACAACTCATGTGCAGGTGGTAGAAGTGAATTGATACTATCAACTACCACTGCATAACTCTAAAATATTCTATATGGTTTCCTTTGTATAGTCATGTAGAGTAGACTTTCACCCAAAAAAAAAAAAAAACCTTGTATTGTTAAATCCTAATTTGTGGGAGAAAGTTGGCATTCTCTTTCCCAAGTTATAGATCACATTTTTNTCAGGACAAAATAATATATATATATATAATAATTTAGATGGTAAAAGATAATAAAGCTTTTGTTAAATTTATAACAGACGTTAATAAATAAGGCTATATAAAACTAATCNAACCTTGTATTGTTAAATCCTAATTTGTGGGAGAAAGTTGGCATTCTCTTTCCCAAGTTATAGATCACATTTTTTTTTTGCGGAGGAGGTAGAGAGAGGGAGGGAAGGAGGGGGATTTAAACCTTTGACCTCAATAATACAAAGTCTTTATAAATGAGTACTATTAGATAAAAGGCCCGTTCGTATGTTATAGATCACATGGAACGACATCGATAGTGCAAAAATGATAAAATTTAAAAATATTTGAGAGAGGAAGAGTCATATTATATGCATCAAGATAAGTATTCACTCAGTAAAGTTAATAAAAATTAAATATAAAAAATTAAATTTTATGTACAATTATTTGGAAANATTGTGTTTTGAGTTGTAAATTGGTGGAGGTGGAGGTGGAGGTGATGAGCGGCAACGGTAACAACATCTTTCATAGTTGCCACAATAGCTTTAGGGTAGAAAAGAGTGACTTCAATAGGTGTCTTTTGGATTTTTTTTTTCTATGGATATCATGAGACAAAAATGGGTTATTTCAAGGGCAAAACGGACAAATCATTGATTAAATTTGTCCATATAAGTAAAAGCTATTTGTCCCTTAAACGGCTATTAAGTGATGGGGAAATTTGTTACAAATTGTCCCATCAANGGATAGTAATTATACGTTATAACTATCATTATATTTTGATATGTATCCTCATGTATAAGTCAATACTTTTCAAACAAAAAATTAAGTAATAATAAGCAAGTATATAAGTAGTAAGAATGCGAATTCGCAAATTCACGGAGAATTCACTCTAAAAGTGTGAATTTGTGTGCCGAATGTTGAAGCATTCAGTTGTTTTTGAAGGATTATATAGGTATTTGCTATGGATTTNATCAAAAACTATGAGGGGGTATGATGTAATTTTCCCTTCATTTAATGTTTGCATGTGCTAAGGTTGTTTCATAGCTTTATGGCCGGCCCTTCTTGTCCTTATACTTTTTTTTTTCAATGATTAATGTGTCTAGATCAATTTACGTGCACCTCAATTAGTTTGTTTTTCAGTTTGGTTAAAGGTTGGGTCATCTATCTNGGATTAACTAGCTTTTTTTATTTTATTTGGTCAAACACTATTATATGAAAGGGGACGACGAGGTTCGAACCTTGACCTAAGTTCAAGAGCGGAAATAAAAGTCATTAGACCAATCGCTAAACTCAAATCAATCAGCTTTTGAATAAGCAAATTTACCATCATAAAGTTTAACAAATTTCAAAAATAAAATTGATAGAAATTTTTTTAAGAAAAAATTGAAAACCAACCCTCCCTCTCATTCCCTATAGCCAAATTTTAATATCATATTTCANCAGTTGTTATGTCAATATCATTGAAAGAAATATGAAACCTTATAATAGCGAACAAGACAACTCATGCGCAGGTGGTAGAAGTGAATTGATGCTATCAACTACCACTGCATAACTCTAAAATATTCTATATGGTTTCCTTTGTATAGTCATGTAGAGTAGACTTTCACCCAAAAAAAAAAAAACCTTGTATTGTCAAATCCTAATTTGTGGGAGAAAGTTGGCAATCTCTTTCCCACGTTGTAGATCACATTTTTTTTTTGCGGAGGAGGTAGAGGGAGAGAAGGAGGGGGATTTAAACGTTTGACTTCAATAATACAAAGTCTTTATAAAGGAGTACTATTAGATAAAAGGCCCGTTCGTATATTATAGATCACATGGAACGACATCGGTAATGCAAAAATGATAAAATTTAAAAATATTTGAGAGTGGAAGAGTCATATTATATGCATCAAGATAAGTATTCACTCATTAAAGTTAATAAAAATTAAATATAAAAAATTAAATTTTATGTACAATTATTTGGAAAAATATTTAAATTTTAAAAATATATTGATTATAAGATCATGAGATAGTAATTATAGGTTAAAACTATCATTATATTTTGATATGTATCCTTATGTATAAGTCAATACTTTTCAAACAAAAAATTAAGTAATAATAAGCAAGCATATAAGTAGTAAGAGTATGAATTCGCAAATTCACATAGAATTCACTCTAAAAGTGTGAATTTGTGTGCGGAATGTTGAAGCATTCAGTTGTTTTTGAAGGATTATATAGGTATTTGCTATGGATTTAGTACACTTTCTCTATGCCATTTTGTAAAATACATTTAGTCCCGTAGGGTCTAAGATTAACTAGCTTTTTTTTTTTTAATTGGTCAAACACTATTATATGAAAGGGGACGACGAGGTTCGAACCCTGACCTAAGTTCAAGAGCGAAAATAAAAGTCATTAGGCCAATCGTTAAACTCAAATCAATCAGCTTTTGAATAAGCAAATTTACCATCATAAAGTTTAACAAATTTCGAAAATAAAATTGATAGAAAATTTTTTTAAGAAAAAATTGAAAACCAACCCTCCCTCTCATTCCCTATAGCCAAATTTTAATATCATATTTCATTCTTTTCTTTTTTCTCTCCGTGTTTTTTCAAAAAGAACAAGATAAACAAAAGAGCGGACAAAAAATTAAAATTTTTTTTTTTTACTTTTCCATTCAAATAATCGATAAATCCAATCAAATTTTTATTAGGACAATTAATTCCCACGTTTGTGAAATTGTTACAAGTTAGTTGAACACTATAGTTTGTTGCAATTTTATTATTTCTTATGGAAACATCAAGTAGTTCTTAAATTCTTTATAATTATAGAGGTACAAATGGTTACCATCAAATGTTTTTGATTTGTAAAATATTCAATAATGAACTTCAATTCATCATTTTTATTCAAAATTGCATAGCCAAAGTAGAAGCAAATTCATTTTTCTTTCTTTTTTTTTTCTTGGTGTTGAGGACAAGTCATTTGTCCCATCATCAAAACTTTTTGTTTTCATTTTGTTATTATTAAACTCCCNCTTGGTGTTGAGGAGGAGTCATTTGTCCCATCATCAAAACTTTTTGTTTTCATTTTGTTATTATTAAACTCCCGCCCTTTCCACACAAGCTTCAAGAAAGAATTTTTTTTTTTTCTTTTTTGGAATAAAGCAATCAATATATTCGTAAGTTTTAAACCATTGAAGTATCGGGGTAATTCAAGGTCAACGGTTGGTTTAATAGTCACCACTTTTATTATTGAATTTTAAGGTCGTGTGTTTAAACTTTATCCTCCCCAGTCCTATACTAATATTTGACAAAAAAAAAGAAGAAAGGTTTAAGGTAGTTCAAATCATTAGGTTGACTATGCATAATGAATTTTGTAATTTTAGTCATTTATGTGGGAAGACTTATTTAGTTGTGCTATAATTTATTGATTTTTCTTATAATTNTTGGTTTAATAGTCACCACTTTTATTATTGAATATTAAGGTCGTGTGTTTAAACTTTATCCTCTCCAGTCCTATACTAATATTTGACAAAAAAAAAAGTTTAAGGTAGTTCAAATCATTAGGTTGACTATGCATAATGAATTTTGTAATTTTAGTCAATTTATGTGGGAAGACTTATTTAGTTGTGCTATAATTTATTGATTTTTCTTATAATTACATGTTTTTGAAATTATAATCTACATGGGAAAAGAGAAATGATAATAAAATAAAGATAAATATAAGGTTTAATTATTCTCATAAAAGTTTGATATAATCTAATGATTGTCATGACTAGTATTAATTTCAACTCAACTCAATAAAGACTTATCTCAAAATATTTGAAAACACACATATCAATTTTGGTTTTATTAATTTCTATGGAAACCAATACAAACTNGATAAATATAAGGTTTAATTATTCTCATAAAAGTTTGATATAATCTAATGATTGTCATCATGAGTAGTATTAATTTCAACTCAACTCAATAAAGACTTATCTCAAAATATTTGAAAACACACATATCAATTTTGGTTTTATTAATTTCTATGGAAACCAATACAAACTGGACACGTAGCCAATATTACACGGCCCAAATTCTAATGGTAACACTAGATAAAATGTTACCAGCATGATAAATTATAGTTTGACCCTCTTAACTATAAGGACTTGACTATGGTGCTGAAGAAAAAAATTGGTACTGTAATTCCAATTTTTACTATTTTAGTGAGTGCTTTTATAATTTTTGTGAGTTATTTTAAAACAAAAAAAATTACCATACGGGTGATTTATCACTTTTATAAGTATTTTTACCATTCTTGTTGGCGTTATTACCACATTTGTGACAACTATTTTTATTATTTTTTTTTGGTTAAAAAAATATATTTTTATTAGTAATTTACTATATTTGTGGGTATTTTTATTGTATTTATGAATGTTTTTACCAGTGTTATGGTAATTATTTTTATCATTTTTTTAGTAGCACAACAGTAATAAAAACACTCATAAATATGGTAAATATAGGTATAATGTAGTTAACTCCTAACTATAAACTTGATTTTCATTTTGTTGTTTGAGCTATTAAACTTTTTACATTATTCCCTCAAATAATTGAATTATTTCATATTATCTCAAATGAAAACATTTACAATCTTTTGGGACGAAAATTATTAATATGCCAGGACAAAATAATATATATATATATAATAATTTAGATGGTAAAAGATAAAAAAGCTTTTGTTAAATTTATAACAGACGTTAATAAATAAGGCTATATAAAACTAATCACATAGTTAAAGGTATAATAAAAAAAAACAAGGTTTTTAACAGTTTACATTCTAAAAGTTATCTTAATTTTTACTATACACCTTGAATGATTATTTTTTTTATATTATATCTTGAATGTCATAAATTGGTTCCAATTTGATTCTCGGATTGACATCCGTTTTAAATTCTGTTAAAATTTGATGAACATGTCACTCATGTGTGTTATTTTTGGGCAAAAATAATTTATATTCTTGGATGGGATGTGCATAAATTTTTAACGATATTTAAAACGAATGTTAGTTCGAGAATCACATTAAAATTAATTTATGATATTTAGTGTGTAAAGCGAAAAAAATAACTTTTTGAGATGTAAATTAGAAATAGAGAAATTTTCCCCAAAAAAAAAAAAACATGATAGTTGAGACTAGAGAGGATAATATAAAAAAGTTATAGTTGAGATTGACCCTTAACTGAACCGCCTTGTCTCGTTAATTCAGTCTTCATGCACACCAGGCCAAGTAGTTCGTCAAGTCCGACCTCTTTGGCGCTCTATCTTTCATTTTCTCTCTCTCTCTCTCTCTCTCTCATCGTCATCTAAGGTAAGCTGACATCTCGTAATTTCGGTCGAATTTTCAACTAATTTCAATTCGTCTTAATTGAACTTGCTTCTATGTTGCCTTTTTTGGTTATCCTAAATCGAATGATATGATGTTTATTTATTCTTGTATTGCATACTTGAGAGTTTAAATTTGTATAAAATCGAAAATCGAAACCCTAGGTCACTTAAGCTTATCAATCGCGAACAGTGTTGATTTTAGGCTTTTTCCCCACGATTCTTAATTGTGATTACTACGGATGAATTTGCTTTTCATGAGGGTTTGATGAATGTCTGGGTTAATGTACACACACGCACACACATATAGATTCTAGTTATGCAATATACTTGTATTAATGCTTAAATTCTTGTTCGGTATTACTCGTTACACTGTAGTGATTCATGGTAAAGTAACCATTGCAAATAATGTGGTGAAATAAGTGAAGGAGCTCATATGAATAAGAAGTAACCATGATGAAGAATTTTTGATAATTCCATACTGAGTAATATATTCAGCACTGTAGCTTTTTTGGGAATTCAGGGGTCATCTGACTTTATATCAAACATGAAACAGAGGGAAATAGTGGATAAATAGGGAATAAGTTAAGTGATTCATAGCAAAAACTGTTGGGATTAAATTCAGATTTTGCTAAGAATGTGTGAATTCCTAGTAATATTATGGATCTTTAGAATGATTTGAGTGTAAAGGGACGGATCGATATTTGCTTGCCACCATTAGAATCATAATGATTAGGTTGTCCTCCATTGGTTTATACAAATTAGTTTTCTGATCAACAACATTGCGCATGTAGGTCGATGACTTTAATCAACTTTTATATTTGTTCTATATACTTCAACCTCATAATCCTTGATTTTTTTAGAGTAGTATTCTCGGATGTTTTAGATATTCACAAAATTGTGGTGGGATTGCAACTAGGTTGTGTTTGACAACATGGAATTACGGTTGTAATTGGGAATTAAGATGTAGGTAGAAATTTAAGTCGGTTTTCTTCTGATTTCAACGAGTTAATCTTAGGATCATAACACGGTAGGGGGACCCAATATTTTGCTTATTCCCATTAAGACTCCTCATAATTCTTTTTTATTTTTTAATTATGAACAGAGATACCCTATAATGACTTGACAGTTAGGCCTTTTATCTTCTATTGGCCTTAAAAAGAAATACATTACCAATGATTGGCTCAGAGGAGTCATTCCTTGAGTGTTGTCTTTATTTAGTGAGCTTGATGGGGATTGGAGATGATGAGATATGGTGTAGGGGGATGAAGAACAGAGATCTTTGGCTAAGGCAATCTATTGTTTTGCTGTTTCTGAAGAAGACTGGTGTTTATTTATTTATTTGGGAGGGAGGGGGGGGGGGGGGGGTGG
>CAUOFW020001236.1:126013-245286 GCA_963454935.2 Ilex paraguariensis
TAATAAGGGAGATTTTCATGGTCACATCCAAAGGGTTACTAGCAACTGGTCGACCTTTTCCCTTATTCCTAACCAAAAATAAAACTTGGCCCTTTTTTTATATAAGAGTTTTGTTCATTAAGTATTTACATTTTCTCCAATACACTTTCATTTAATTTCTTTCAATCATCACGAATTTAAATGTGACTAACTTATGTAGTGGGTTTGCCACTAATAAATTGTGGGTGTATGACATTGAGAAAAAAATATATTTAAGAGAATTTGAATTAACTTATTCAGCTATTGTTCCGATCATTAGACCTTTAGCTCCAGACCATGACTTGAAAAGCCAAGAAGAATAAAGCCACGATGACAGTTGAGGCTAAAGCATATGACAAAGCAATAAGCTAAAAAGTCCCACTTGAATTAGAAACTTCAAGTTATCTTATAGACCACAATGATAGAATGTGAATCATATTGTCGAGCTTAAGTGGTTGAGACAAGTCTTTATAACTCCCTCGTACACACTTTCCTCCTCACACTCACTACCCTAGATTTTGTCTTAAGGGTTCGGGTTTTTAGCTATTTATTCTTTAAGCCAGAGTTGTTTAAACCCCATTTCTCTTTTGTTACAATTGTACTATCCCAGTAAAAGAATTGCAACCCTCAACAACAGAAAGAAACACACACAACACACATTTTCACTGAGGACAACTCATTGCATAGAACAAATGAGGAAGACCAGAGCAACCCTAGTTACACAGTACTGGAAAACAAAGTTAGACTACGAATCGATAAAAACGAAACGAAACTAATAATAGTAACATCAATAACAGAAGGAAGAATCACTGGCTGTAATTCTTAGACATTTTCATTATTACTGCCTGGAGTTGATACTTCACGGGAGCTTTAGATTCCTCATCCTGCATACCAAAAGAGTAAGACCATTGAAATAACTATTGGATGATAGAATCTTATTAAGCAAATTCGTAACTTCGATCCCTATTGAATGGACTTGGAACATTCAGTTCGGTCGTGTAATATTTGTTTTATATTTATTTACTATATAGTAATATATTACACGTGACTTAATCATGGTAATGTTAAAGTCCTAGGTGGGTGGATGGTTGGGGTCCACACAAAGAAACTTCGAGAACAAATAAGATGAACAGGTAAACATCTATTATAAACTAATCTTTACATGTCAATGCCATGTGAAAAATGCAATGCAATGAAGCACTTATGCTACTCTCATTCAAGCTCATGTTTAAGATCAAGCTCGACTTGTTTATAAACGTAATATTGATTGTACACTTTGTAAGTTCTCGCTCTAAAAACCAGCCAAATAAGTCATTACTTAGCAGTCAGCTACTACTCCATTCATCTCTGCTTTAACATATAACGAACGGAAGTAATGCAGAATAGACTACTAATGTAGAAAGGCGAGGCACTTTCCTTGACATATGAAAAAAATTCCAAGATTATGGCTTTCAAAAGACAAGGGACGAGGGGCTCTCGAAACTAAACGAGACTAGAAGAAACATGGAAATAAGAACCATTCATATGATTTTTGGCTCGTTTGTTAAACAAGTGTTGAAATAAATTTTTAGCTCAGTTCATTTGATAAAAGAACCAACTTGAAAAAAACTTTTTATCGGTGTCAATCCCGACCTATTTATGAGTAATTGGTTTCAATAACATTGTTCGAAAGTTACTCAAAAAGATAAAAGTTCATGAAATTAATGTAGAATAGCAATGTCTAGTTGGGATCACTTTGTTAACATTGTACTAGGTGAGGACAATAGTACCTCAGCTACTTCCATGGCCACTCCCTCATCAAGTACTCTTGTAGACTGGTAATGGCACTTGGCCACTCTCAATACGCTTGACATCCTCCACCAGGATTTCATAATGCTTCTTCACTTCCTCCGCAGTTNAAAATTTATCGGTGTCAATCCCAACCTATTTATGAGTAATTGGTTTCAATAACATTGTTCGAAAGTTACTCAAAAAGATAAAAGTTCATGAAATTAATGTAGAATAGCAATGTCTAGTTGGGATCACTTTGTTAACATTGTGCTAGGTGAGGAGCTCCTTTTAAGGACAATAGTACCTCAGCTACTTCCATGGCCACTCCCTCATCAAGTACTCTTGTAGTCTGGTAATGGCACTTGGCCACTCTCAATACGCTTGACATCCTCCACCAGGATTTCATAATGCTTCTTCACTTCCTCCGCAGTTTTTCCTCCGACGGCCCTGGCAATATTGTCCCACCGGTCCGGCGTGTCCTTGTCATACACAGCCAGAGCCTCTTCAAAGGCTTTGTTCTGCTCAGCAGTCCAAGAGCCAGACATTGAGCTTGACGCTAATTTCTCCGGTGAGAATTCGAGGTTGACAAAGGCAAAAGATAGTGAGATGGATGAAAGAGAGAGGGAGGGAGAGAGAGAACGGGAAAGAGAGAAGACTCTTGTCAAGAGCTGATATTTGGAGAGAGGTGGCACTGGCTGTGCTTTATAAGATTAAGCTCCGGGAGTTGGGGAAGAGGGGGTTGAGGTGGGTCATGTTATTTTTTGATTCCTCCCTATTATTTTATGGTCAAGTTATGATAATCTTTTCTGTATCGTTTGATTTATTTTGGATGTTCTCAAAGCGACAAGTGGGGTTCATGCCAGCTGGGTTATGGAACTTGTAAGCCTTGAGAATTTTAATGATTTGTCTCCTTAAGAACCACAAACTGAAGCTGGGCAAAGAACAAGAAAAAGTTGAAGAATCAAGAACTTATAAGTTATACTTTTATTTATAAATGCATATAAGGGGGAAATAGTCCTTTTTCTCAAGTGTCAAATCCACTGGCAGTGAGTTTTACTTACTAGAAAACTATTTGGAAACTTCTAATTAACATTAGTCAGAAGCTATGCAATAATCCACAACAAAAACACACTTCCTTATGTTTAGATATTCCTTCTTTTGTGTGTGAACTTTGTTTATCAAAACTTATACACAAGGCTCGGAGAACTTTTTTTTTTTTTATACACACCATATGACAAAGTCACGTGATATATATATCACACAAACTTTCATACATTTTTAATAAACTCCCGTCACTTGTGAATTTCTCAGGACTTTTTTTGAAAAAAAAAAACTACCGAATCTAACAGGCTAATATTATAACAGTTTCTCATCGGGTGGGCGCATGATTCTACCCCCACACAATGGAAAAATATTTTCATGGCTGGTTTAAGTGGGATTGCCTATATATGTGTGTATATTGGGGGTAACTCGTGTTGTATGGTACAATGTGAATGGTTTTGAGGTGAAATTGGTAGCTGTTGGATGAATCTATTTGAAACTGCCCTGTTTTATATTATAGATATATATTTTCAGATAATACTAGCTGACCGTGATAGATTTGGGGAGTATTGTGTAAGGGCAATAGAACCCCTAACGCTTCGANGACTGTTGGATGAATCTATTTGAAACTGCCCTGTTTTATATTATAGATATATATTTTCAGATAATACTAGCCGACCGTGATAGATTTGGGGAGTATTGTGTAAGGGCAATAGAACCCCTAACGCTTCGAAAAATCTTTATTTTAATAGTCTTACTGTGAATACTCTCAAATTATATAAAGTAACACCCTTCAACTTCTTCAAAAATTAGAGTTAAAGAAAAACTTCAAATAATTTTGGAGGCTTACCCATATTCTTGGGCCCATCCATCCTGCAAAAAATCAGTATTGAGATCTCCCCCATCTGTAAAGATCTCATCATTCAGACCATTTCTTCCTATACTGCAAGAGGTTATCTCCTGACGTGAGAATATAAGGTGCCAATGTCTAGTGACCCTATAAAACATCTCAATGAGGTGCCACAATCCAGTTTGTACTTGTTCTAATTTTTTCACACTCTACACTCAAAATCATAAAAGGGCGTTGCAATGTGGCCTCACAATAACTTCTGTTTCTGCAAATTAAATTTTTAAAAAAATTTTGGGGTATAAAGTGTCATTCTCCCTTCAAATTATTGATTGAAAAAGGAAAAAAAAAAGTAAAAAATGAAAGTTTCAATAAGTTCATCCGACAATCTCAAATAAATTCATCCAACAACCACTAACATTCCTCTCAAAATTACTCACATTATACCGTACATTTAACCATGAGTTACCCTAGTAATAAACAAATTAGCATCTTATTTCACATATCATCAGAGGTGATATTGTTTGTGGACTTGGTCCTGAACAACATTCCAAGCTTTTTAGGTGGCCAGCTGTGTCCGTACAATGATTGTGTTGTGTTTTCTTCCCAGAAAAGGTCAACACGACATACCTACTCTTGAGCATTTTGGGACCCCTATCCTGAAACTTGTGTTTCTAACTCTAAAGAAGACAAGTGCACAGCAGGAGAACTTAGGTTCTCTATCTGGTTGGTATTTGGTCACTTGGGCAAACCAAGTTTTCTGAATTTTCTACTGTATTACTCTTAGACTTATAGTCTCTCATCTTGTTTAAATGAATCAATTAAGTTTCTTCAAGTCTTTGTAACATCTTGTCATCATGAGTGTGACGTCTTGCATTGGCTAAGAAGCAATATCAATGTGCAACAAATGGAAAAATAATTTTATAGTTGATTATCAACCTTGGTAATGTACAAGTCACTGAACATTCCGCAAAGAATCATATTTTATAAATCTGACAGAAACCCGGATTTTGCATATGTTACAAGAAGGTGTGATAGATGGGCCGGTTGCTATTATGTAATAAGTGGTGAATAATCAAATCAAATGGTTATTGGTCGAATAAGAATCGAGCTTAAATTGCATGTCATGAGCTTGCGTACTCTCCTTGCATAAAATCCCATTTAATCAAGGCATATAATTAGCGGGTAATTGCATGCATTCATGATTTGTGTTGCAGTTATGAGTTCAAAGAGTGTGCAGTTGAAACGAAAGGCGAGAGCAGCATAAAAATCAAATATGAATTGTTGTATTGGTTGCTAGCTGTTACTTCAGGATGGTTTGCTGGAGCCACAAACATCAGCCTCTGTCATTGTCCTTCTGGTATTTGATTTTTTTGAACCAACACAAGTTACAAACCATAGATTTTATCTACTACTTTTGGCCATTTCTCTGGTGAAAAGAAAAGGGATTTGGAGTTTTACTCCTCCAGAATGAACATGTAGTTTGAGGTTGAATTGGTCAAATATATCTGTTTCATCTTTTTGCATGGTTGTTATAAAGATCTATACAGATATGCATGCTGATATAAGGCAAGTCATGGGCATCTGAAAGGTACTCTGTATCAGAATCATATCTTTTTCTCTGAATCTCTGATGCAAGAGTCCATTTGCTCCACTTGGCTTCATCTACCCTCCTTTTCTCTAGCTGTTTCAATAGAATCTTTAACAGAAGACTTCGTATTCGATTTCACATCAGAAAAAGTTTTTCCTATACAGCGATTTGGCGTTGGTTTTTCTCTATATGGTTCCTATTTCAGACTTAGGAAAATCAAAATTCATCACCAGCGGGTGTGTTTATAAGGTTGGACATGTTAGTTCATGTCAATAGATATTTTGCAGATCGTCATTATAGATGATAATTTTCTGTTCAATGGAGAATAAAGCCTACCATATGTCAGAAACACGACGACTGCTATAGGGTTTTTACCTCGCCACTCCTGTCTTCTCTTATTTATTGACAGATTCTTTGCTAATTTTATAGGAAAGGTTGAGATATAATCATCAATTTGATTGTCAGCATAAATGCCTGATTAGTATAAATCATAGACTACAGTCAGCAGAACCATGTTCATATTTCACTGAAAATGCTCAGTTTAAGGAGTGCCTTATTGTAACAGTACAGTGAAGATTAGCATGGCCCTGATGACATGCACAAATCGAGAAATGGTCTTATTGTAGGAAATTATAAATTTTTATGATGAACACAAAGATCTGCTTGGAATAACATTCAAAAAGAAGAATGCATCAGATTTCATAGATTGGATGAGAATTACATATGGCTTTAGGCAGCAAGTGGATTCAAATTGCCTCAATCTATGGGCCTAAGTCGGCTAAAAGCTTTCAAGTAGACATCATTCAAGTCACTTCAAGTTTTGAATCCATGAAACCAACTACGAAAATGACAACATAAAAAGAGGATTGTGGCATATAGAGGAGCCTTTAGTATTTGGGAAATAATGCATGGTAATTCTTTCTTAAAAATCTTGATGATGTAACTTTCAGAATCTTATATTCTTGTTAAGATTAAGAGGAATCCTATGTTGCATTCATCCTCTCTCACTAGCAGAAAATAAGTGCTCTCTTTCTGGCATGCTTATCTGTTGCCACATCCAATTTTCCCCCCAGTTTCAGTATTTGCAGTAAATGAAATTTCTCTTCACAAGTTTCTTGTTAGTTTGCTAATTATGAGACTGATAATATTGTTGCTAGGGGACATTTCTCTGTCGACGTTGCAAATTTGAGAAAAGAGAAATTGAACATGGCAATATTGTCAAGTTGCATTAGTCATATTCTTGGGAGCTCGACCACAGGTTGATGGGACTGGGATGATCATTAGTTGATTCCTGGAACGCTTTCCTCCTGATCTTTGGAATCTTCATCATCTAGCCGATCTAGTATAGAAAGTAAGATCTGTGGACCCTTGATTTCTTTGGCTTTGAGGGCTTATCTATTGGTGGTCCTTCTTCCAAGTTGTAGAAGTAGGGTACCTTGGACTCTCAATGGTCCAAGGGCATTACTAGGCTTGTCGATGATTNGATCTAGTATAGAAAGTAAGATCTGTGGACCCTTGATTTCATTGGCTTTGAGGGCTTATCTATTGGTGGTCCTTCTTCCAAGTTGTAGGAGTAGGGTACCTTGGACTCTCAATGGTCCAAGGGCATTACTAGGCTTGTCGATGATTCATGAGTTATAAAGGGTAGTTGCAATGAGTAATTAACTTACGAATTCAACTAAATTAATGACTTCAATGTGGTTCCACCAGCCCCTCACCCCGAAAACTTCCTCCTGGTAAGCAGCCCTTCATCTGTTACAGACAATGGAAATGGAAAAATATTCCAACCACCGCGCAGAGTTAGCCTTAAATTGGCATCCAAAAGTGAACAAAAAGGGCCCAAAAAGTATAACTTAGTTCCTTTCTACATATCTTAATTGTACTTAGAAAGAAATGAGCNGCCCTTCATCTGTTACAGACAATGGAAATGGAAAAATAGTCCAACCACCGCGCAGAGTTAGCCTTACATTGGCATCCAAAAGTGAACAAAAAGGGCCCAAAAAGTATAACTTAGTTCCTTTCTACATATCTTAATTGTACTTAGAAAGAAATGAGCAGAGGACATGTTATCTGGTGAATGAGAATCACACAAATGCTAGTACGTAAGTAGTTTTTGTGCATATTTGGATCAATTGCATATGTGTGATAGTAAGGCAAAAGAGTACTACCATGTAGAATGGCAACCAAGTTGATAACTCATATGAGACTAGAAACATCCCGGCTCTATCATCAAGATATTGTATTGCTTTGCCCTTAGGCTCACGGTTTTAAAACATATCTTATCACATAAATAGTCTAGCAACCTTTTCTCTCGTGACGAAGTGGGAAGGTGGACCAGACACCTCAACCTCATATCACCTCGGCTCGACTACTATTTTGGGTTGTTGTCTTCTTGGCTCATGACGCAAGAATTATTTCCTTTGGATGTACCAATGACAGTGCCAACAAGTTGTTGGAAGATCATGGTGGGGTTATTGGACTGCCATTTGGCTAGGAGGTCGGAAATTCTTAATCTTTCCAAAGAATATGAAAGCTGCCGCACGAAAACATCCTACCCTAATACTGATGTGACAAGATTCATTTCAATGAACCCAAGATATGGTGGGGCAATGCAAACTTATGGACCCGTAAGCATTTTGGACACTCTCGTAAAACTTTACTACTGTGCCAAGGCCTACTCTCAGAAATGTCACACCCCCACCCCGAATTATATAAGGTGAGTGACGGATCAGTCATTAAGGCCTTAACCAACGATTACTAGCCTCAAATAAATTTGTCAAATCAAATTTGTTATCACTAGTCTGGTAACTGGTCTCATCTCTTGTCATCACTAGCCTGATGACTGGCCCTTATGTGCACATCCCTATACTGACCACGCCGGTATACAATTTTGTTACCATTTAGACTTGATAATCCAGTCCCCGTCTCATAAACATAAGTTTTACACACTAAAACTGTAGTTTGTCTTAACGTGCACAAAATTTTTCTTTCATCACCAAAGTCATGATATAAAATCATCCCACAAGCTTTTCAAAATTCACATGTATAACAGTTCACAATTGTAAAACATTTAATTGCAACCCCAAATATCAACACATATCATATATATAAAAAATCTATACGCANGCATATTTAATTGCAACCCCAAATATCAACACATATCATATATATAAAAAATCTATACGCACGCTCCCACAAATTTAATATAGAGAATCCTCCCAAAAGAAGTAGTAACTATTCACCTTGATTCCCAAAATTCAATTCAAAGCCCTCTTTCTCAATCTCAATGCAATCACCACCTAATCCAATATAATATATAATAATTAATTCATATTCCTAATTTCGTCGTTTCGCGATTCTATATTTATTTTTTATTCTTCCTACCCATTGATATATAATTAATATATCTTTTACATAAAAATATCCTTTATAATATGAGGTAATATGGTATGGAAGTATTCTGGGCTGTTTAGAAAAAATTTCTAAAATTTTGGGGTCAAATTATAATTTTTAAAACTTTTGGGGTAAACATGTAATGTCTTTGAAAAACGAATTTTCTGTTTTAGGGGCTGCCATAAATTTTCTAAANCTGGCTTCCTACAAGCTGGACTTAAGAATTGCAGTCAGACGCTTCCCCTGTGGGCGTCAGCTCGTTGTGCTAGAACTATGGTCCCAACTGATCTTAAAAATTGAGTGATTCCCAAAAATCTATTATCTAAAACAAATTAGAAAGTTGTTTTCTAGCAATATATATTATATGAGTGATTACCATTTACTATCTAATGTTTCAATGAGAAAGAGTAAATATTGTGTGGCAAAACTTCTCAGACAATTAATCTTGCTGGAACTTCACATTCAAGGCAACTAAGATGTAATAACTAAACAACATGGAAGATTGCAAGGCTATTTTGTTAGAGTATGTGTGGCTCATATTTTGCTATGTGCATAATAGCAAGGAGGCAGATGTCGGAGCGGGATTTTATATATAGGGGACGCTGATAAGTTGGGGGTGCGGGGGCAACGCCCCCGCGGTAGNGAAAAAATTTCTAAAATTTTGGGGTCAAATTATAATTTTTAAAACTTTTGGGGTAAACGTGTAATGTCTTTGAAAAACGAATTTTCTGTTTTAGGGGCTGCCATAAATTTTCTAAAATTCTATTCTTCCAAATTACCAAGTAAAACAGTGGTTAAAATTAAGTTTAGAAGAATATAAGAGGTCAAAGTAAAACTCTTTGAAACTAAAACAGAATGTTTCTATAATTTCTAGATTGAATCTTCTTCTACCTACAGACATGCTAGGTTGTTTGTTCTGTCACAACAATTCCAATCTCTTTTTTTTTTCAACCTATTGATTAACCAACTACAAATCTAAATTCAATCTAATAATTTCAATAATAATAATAAACGATTACCATGAAACTCATTTTGTATATGTGTATATATACATATTATACATTATCATTATCATCAACCTAATATCATGTGATTGAATAAACTATAAAACCCATAANCAGAATGTTTCTATAATTTCTAGATTGGGTCTTCTTCTACCTACATACATGCTAGGTTGTTTGTTCTGTCACAACAATTCCAATCCCTTTTTTTTTTCAACCTATTGATTAACCAACTACAAATCTAAATTCAATATAATAATTTCAATAATAATAAACGATTACCATGAAACTCATTCTGTATATGTGTATATATACATATTATGCATTATCATTATCATCAACCTAATATCATGTGATTGAATAAACTATAAAACCCATAAAATAAATAATAAACTCACATTTAAGGGACTTAATCCACTTGTCTTCTTCCTCCTTCTTTTCTCTCTCTTTCTCTCTTTCACGTTATTTTTTTCTTCTTTGTTCACAAGACAGGCTCCTCCACAAGGCTTCTTACCAATAAAAACCCTACAAACCTAAATATATTTATATATATATATATACAAAGGGTTTGACCTATTCAACAATATTATCCTATTTAAACCACATGTATTATAATCCTAATAGGTCTCTATAATTATACTAAATTATCTCTATTGATTTTCAAAGCATATNCTTTTCTGTCTCCTTCTCTCTTTCACATTATTTTTTTCTTCTTTGTTCACAAGACAGGCTCCTCCACAAGGCTTCTTACCAATAAAAACCCTACAAACCTAAATATATTTATATATATATATATACAAAGGGTTTGACCTATTCAACAATATTATCCTATTTAAACCACATGTATTATAATCCTAATAGGTCTCTATAATTATACTAAATTATCTCTATTGATTTTCAAAGCATATCCATAAGCTCATAAGGATAGACCCCAAGCAAAAAAAAAGTCTAAAACTTCTCAAAATCTAATTTATTCACTTTTATTTTTATTGTTATTATTATTGTTATTTCATTTTTTTTCTTATTTTTATCTTGGGTATTAAAAGAAATGGCAGCCATGCAGGTTCCTACCATTATTGGGTCGGAGGTAGTTCAGATGTATGCAGTCTTACCCATGCAGAGAGGCTATTTTTCAGGACCCTCTGGTATTAATCAATATTGTTGCTCCAGAGCATAGTGTTCTTTCCTGGTCTGCAAGCCCTATCTATGTCTAATTATGAAGCAAACTCACAGTAATCAATTGTAATTGTACTCATATTACAAGGCTTACAGAGTTTGCCTAAGGGGATATAGAGATAGAAGACATTTTTTTTTGGTAAATAAACTGAATTTTTATTGATAGAAAATGAAGATTTGTATAAGCAGTTGACCTAAAGTGGATTAACCCAAATACATTGGCAGGGGTAAATAGAGGAATGGTTAGTTGGGCCATGATCAAAATTTTGTTCCAAAATGGTTGAAAAAAGTCGAAACATTTATGTTTTCCATTGAAATCAAAATGCNAGGCTTCTTACCAATAAAAACCCTACAAACCTAAATATATTTATATATATATACAAAGGATTTGACCTATTCAACAATACTATCCTATTTAAACCACATGTATTATAATCCTAATAGGTCTCTATAATTATACTAAATTATATCTATTGATTTTCAAAGCATATCCATAAGCTCATAAGGATAGACCCCAAGCAAAAAAAAAGTCTAAAACTTCTCAAAATCTAACTTATTCACTTTTATTTTTATTGTTATTATTATTGTTATTTCATTTTTTTTCTTATTTTTATCTTGGGTATTAAAAGNTATACAAAGGGTTTGACCTATTCAACAATATTATCCTATTTAAACCACATGTATTATAATCCTAATAGGTCTCTATAATTATACTAAATTATCTCTATTGATTTTCAAAGCATATCCATAAGCTCATAAGAATGGACCCCAAGCAAAAAAAAAGTCTAAAACTTCTCAAAATCTAATTTATTCACTTTTATTTTTATTGTTATTATTATTGTTATTTCATTTTTTTTCTTATTTTTATCTTGGGTATTAAAAGAAATGGCAGCCATGCAGGTTCCTACCATTATTGGGTCGGAGGTAGTTCAGATGTATGCAGTCTTACCCATGCAGAGAGGCTATTTTTCAGGACCCTCTGGTATTAATCAATATTGTTGCTCCAGAGCATAGTGTTCTTTCCTGGTCTGCAAGCCCTATCTATGTCTAATTATGAAGCAAACTCACAGTAATCAATTGTAATTGTACTCATATTACAAGGCTTACAGAGTTTGCCTAAGGGGATATAGAGATAGAAGACATTTTTTTTTGGTAAATAAACTGAATTTTTATTGATAGAAAATGAAGATTTGTATAAGCAGTTGACCTAAAGTGGATTAACCCAAATACATTGGCAGGGGTAAATAGAGGAATGGTTAGTTGGGCCATGATCAAAATTTTGTTCCAAAATGGTTGAAAAAAGTCGAAACATTTATGTTTTCCATTGAAATCAAAATGCATCATTAATTGAATTTCAAAATTCTTGTTTGAAGTGTCACGATCAATGTTTCAAAATATTTTCTTCGGTTTTTTTTCTATTTCTAGAAATACCGAAACACTTTGTTTCCTAGATGACCGAAACAATGTACAAAAAATGAAATTTTGATCCTTCAGGCCCTTCTAAACATGTTGGTCAGTATATCTGCAACATCTACCATCATTCCAGCACCAATACTCCACATTTCCAGGCTTAATCAATTCCACAAGAAATACAAGTCAACTACAAATGAAACCATGAATCTGTAAGCTGCCAATTACAAGCAATAGCTCTATCTTCTCTGGAGTTTTTGAACTAGAGGGACAATAGTCTGCATCTACTGGTATCCCAGATTAAATGTTTTATTTTAATGATCCCTTGAATTCATTTCCCTCCACAAATAGTAAACTGTAATTATCAAGTTGAGCTTTTAAATCATAATGAATCTGGATTTTACCTTTCCACTGAGAGGCCTGTGAAATGATATTTTGCCATAGTAAAGGTTGTCATATACCCCACTCTCATCATCTAACCATCACCTTCATGAATTTAGAATCTTTGAAATTTTTGATATCTAATGCCGTTAAATGATCTTAGAATGTTGGCTTCCTACAAGCTGGACTTAAGAATTGCAGTCAGACGCTTCCCCTATGGGCGTCAGCNTATGAATTTCGCATAATAGATAAAAAGATAGATCTGTCCTTTGGTGAACTCGTGTTCGTCCAGAAAGTCGATGATCTTGTGGCAAAAGAAGAACCAAGATGGGCCAATGAAAGCCTAAGAGTGGTGATTGTTGGTTTATTTTTATGGAGTCTAGTTTGTATATGTGATCCGGATGATGACCCGACCCGAAATAATGTTGTGTAGTTTTTAATGGAAAATTTTTTGAGGCTTAGTCCATGGAGCGAAGGCTTGGGCCGATAGGCCCAAGCCGTAGCGCTCATGGACAAGCCTCGTGGGGGTTCGGGGGCAACACCCCCGAGGAAAATTTTTTTGGGCCCGTTATACAGCCCAGTGCGTAGGACATATAAACCCTGTTGTTTTGGTGATTAGGGTGAATT
The DNA here is from genome assembly GCA_963454935.2 of Ilex paraguariensis. NCBI lineage: Eukaryota > Viridiplantae > Streptophyta > Magnoliopsida > Aquifoliales > Aquifoliaceae > Ilex > Ilex paraguariensis. The sequence continues at coordinate 139,269 of CAUOFW020001236.1, forward strand.
GTGTATGGTACAGCCGCTCTCTGTATTCAACTCTCTCAATAGTGAAATCCCTGCAGCTTCGTGGACGTAGGCAAATTGCCGAACCACGTAAAATCTGTGTCTTGTTCTTTCTTGTTTCTTATTGCTTTATATTCTTGATTTGTTCTTCGATTGTGTGTGTTTGTTAGTGGATTCAAATCGTGAGAAATCCCAACAGTGATGAATTGCTTCAGGGCTGCTCAATCGATTCCGACGGGTCACAGGCAGTTCCTGGTACACAGAAAATGGGTTAGAAGGGTACCGGAGCGTTTTTTGGCATATTCCCTCCGACGATCAAGTTAGTTCTTTGAGAGATGGGAAGAAGAAAGCATTGTATCATGTTTTTTAGGAGTAATTTTGCGTACCTTTGCTTTACATTTTTGGGAGCTATTTATACCCCAAAAACTCATCATTACTAACGATCTAGACAAGAGATAGTGTCAGGGGTGACTCAAGACAATTTGGGGCCTAAAACGATACTTCTAAATGAGGCCTTCTATGTTTGGTGTTAATATTTTTTATTTAAAATTAATTTTCTTGTTTTTTGAGTTGCAAAAGTATTAATTAAGATTTTATATTCAAGTTTTGCTACTATATCTTTTTCAATTGATAGTATCGCTAATTCAGTTAATATTTCTTATGACATAGTCGATCTTAAGTAAGATTTTATTAATTTTAATTTTGAAAAGTTTCTTATCACAGAAGTAACTGTTGCAGGAATTGTTAATAATATTCTATAAGTAATGCATGCATTTGGAAAAGAATCTAACTTTTTTATATAATTTAGTATTTCAATTAGAGTATTTTTTTTCGTTTGTAAAATTTCTTTTAAAACATTTAGTTCTAAAAATAAATCTAAGCCATCAATATTGGAAAAAAATTGTGTTTTAAGAAACATTCGAGATCCAAACAATATTGTTTTAAACTATCATTGGTCAATGATTTTAATTTTTCTAAGTTAAATAAAAAATCAAAAATATTTTCATACTTTTGTAATTGTTCAAATCTATTTTTTAGTAAAGAAATAGTTTGATCAATTATGTATGTGAAATAATCAATTCTAAAATATTCTTCAATAGATTGTGTTACCTCATCATCAACATTTTCATCAAATTATTTTTTTCTACAAACTCTACATTTTTCACGAAATATAGGTTCTATACCCATTTCACATGCATTCTCTTTAGATGAAATCATAGCATTTGTAAATTCACTTTCCCTATATTTTTCAAAAAAAGATATGAGACCTTTTAATTGATTTATAGCAATATCAATATGCATATCTTTTGATTGTAAATATTTACTAACTAAGTTGACGGAAAATAAAATATCATATCAAATAGTCATGCCCAATATGAATTCAAAATTTTCAATATCATATATTGCTAAACAATTACCTTCACTCCTTGTTTTAGGATCTTCACATGTTTCCGCTAATTACAATAATGCATATCTTATTTTTGGAGCTTAAAATCTTATTACTTTAACACTTTCAACACGATTTTCCCAACGTGTTTGTGATAATGACTTAAGAGTTAAACCTTGAATATTATCTTGTAAAAATTTTTATCGTTTTGTGGAAGAGGAAAATAATGAATATATACGTTGTACTATTCCAAAAAATGATATAACCTTGAGACAAGAGTTAGTCATATCACAAAATACTAGATTTAAATTATAGCTACCACATGGTGTGTAAAATATTCTAGAATTTATATTGAGTAGCCTTTTTTGTACACCTTGATGTTTCCTTTCATATTAGACTCATTATTATATCCTTATTCTTATATATCATTAATATCTAGTTCAAGATTACTTATTACATCTATAAGTTTATCCAATAAATCTTTTTCACTCGTATCATCTACTTTAATAAACTCTAAAAAATATTCTTCTATTATTATTGGACTTATTGTAATATCAATGCATCACAATATGAGAGACATTTGTTTTTGATGACTTGCATCAGGAGTACAATCAAGTATGATTGAATAATATATTACTTTTTTAACTTTTTTAATAATATTGATTCTTACTTCATTTCCTAACAAACTTATCAATTCATTTTGTATGTTATGTCCAAGATAATAGTTATGAATTCTATCTTGTTGAATAAGGCGAACATGTTCTTGCATTATCGGATCAAATTCTGCAATCATTTCAATTAAACTTAAAAAATTACCATTATTTTCTTCATATATCTTTTCATTTTTTTCCCCGAAAAACTAAATTATTTTTACCAAGATTCTTTACAACGGCAATAATTCTTACTAATACATTTTGCTAATATTCTTTCTCTCTATTAATTTGTTCTTTGATACTTTTATCAATTGTTTTATTTAGTTGCAATCTTGTTTCTAATTTAATCCAAGTATTCATATTAGTTATATGCTCATTAGTTATTTCATAACTTTTAAACTTAACACCAATCTTTTGTTCCTTCATTAGTTAGTTTACTTGTAGAATAATTCATATTGAATAACTTGCAACAAAAATAAAATATTTTATCCAAATCTTTTAAATATACTAGTCATCTTCTATCAAATGTTTCCCCATTTGTTAATTTGTGAATATAATGTGTAGTGAAAAAATGTCTAGAGTGTTCAAATCGAGGAAAATCTAAATTGTTATATCTAATTGGACCATTTTTTACTAATAAATCTATTAATTTCGTATCAATATTTTTTTATTGACTTGGATCATAAATATTTATATGACTATAATCACTTGTTTTATTAAGATTTTGATTGTCTTCTATTTCATTATCTTTTATTTCACTATTTTCTTTTTCAATATTTTTTATTTCATTATCCTCTATTTTATTATCTTTTATTTCAATATTTTCTACTTCAATATTTTTTATTTCATTATATTTTATTTCATTATTTTTTACTTCAATATTTTCTATTTCAATATTTTATATTTTATTCTCTTCTATTTCATTATTTACTTGTTCATTTTCAAAATTTTTATCAAAATTTTTTGTTACATTATTTTTGTTACTAGTAACAAATTTATCAAGCGATCCTTTTTGAGATGTTATTAGTTGATCTATTTTTTTTTAAAAAAAATTCGTATCTATTTGATTGTCTTCTAGGTGTCATATTATTAATATATTATAACTATATAACAACCAAACAAACACAATATATAGTATAGTTAAAAATATATAACAAAAGAATTTAAAATTATGAAATAATAGAATCTGGCTTGAATAATCTCAAATGTTGGTTTTTTGGTTCTAAACCATGTCTCATATGTTGCAATGAAAACTCGAGTTGATGATGGAGGATGGAGTGGAGGCCGAGTGATATGTGAGTGAGTTCTCCGCTGTAGCACTTGGCAAAAAAAAAAAAAAAGTGACCTGTGAGTAACATTCACTGAGTTGAGAGTTGAGAGCACTGTGAGAGAGAGAAAGGGAAGAAGAAGAGTTTTTTTTTTTTTTCAGTTTAATGAGAGAGAGAGAGAAAGAAAAATAATTATTTTTGTGTTGTTGGTTTGGTTGGTTTACCGAGAGAGAGATATGATTTGACTTTTTGATTTTTTTGGTGGCTTTGATATGACCTTTCAGCTCTTTTTTTTTTTTTTATATTGTTAATTTTTTTTACAATATAAAATGTTTAGATTGAATTATGGGCCTAAAATTGTTGATTGGACTTACATTTTTATAAAGTTTTTTTTTTTACATGGGTTATTCATAGTGTTTAAAAATTTGAGGTATTCCTTTGAAATGGGACCTAAAGTTCAGACTTTTTTAAACCTTCTGTTGGGCCAGCCCTGGATAGTGCCCAGACATGGGACAGTGCACTTCTTATTTTGTATGGGGAAGACCCCGTTATTAATTGCTCAGGCTCTAGAGCAATAAATGTTCTTTCTTCAATGTAGAGGTATTGAATACTCGAGCCTTGGAGCATAAAATGCTCCTTATCCTCGACGTCTCAAGTCATCACAGACGTCTTATTACTGGGGTTTCATTAAATGCTTGCCTGAAATTGTCGTATGTTAGCAGGGGTATTTTTGTCCATTTACCTCTTTTCTTGTACTTTATGCCACGCGTCTAACTCCCCTTGGTTAAGTGTCTTGCTCATTCTGCGATTCTGACTTCCTTGGGGAGAGTACCTCATGATCCCTAGTCTAGTTCTAAAATTGACCAGCTATCAATCAGTAGCCTCCCCAAAAGTTGAAGACACGCGACAAGATCAGAGTTTCAGTAAGTGTCTTTGGTGCCAAAGACACGTGGCTGCCTCAAAATGGAGGTTCCCTCGGCGTCGAGGACACGTCTTTGTGTCGGAGCACCGGGTTCCTTCAGAGTCAAGGACACATATTTTCATCTGAGCAAGACATGCCTCGGTGCCAAGGACACATGTTTTTATCGGAATAAAAGATGTGCCCTCGGTGCCGAGGACATGTGTCAGTGATCCATTCCTTTCTCAGAAATGTCCTATCAAATATTGCTTTTCAGATTGGCTGCAATATAAGCTTGGTAAGATGATTTATACTTTAAAAATATTCATATGGGATTGAAAGACCGAGATGAGAGGAAAGCAACTATGACATCATATGGCCTAGCAGTGCTCTTACTCTATTGTTATGGAGAACGAAAATAGCAGTCTTCGTTTAAGCCATGTCTATTGATAGGATTAGAAACCTGTCCATACAACTAAACTCGACTTAACAAATCACTAGCCCAAATATTTAGGATCAAGTACACGAATATTGTTCTTCAATTGTGTTTTATCAATGACCATTAGTTTTGTTAAAAGCCAGGAAAAAAGTTTCAATGATGGTCTTTGCTAAAGAATGAAAGGAAGGAAACTTCAAAAAACAAAATTGTCTTAAAAGCCAGTGTTCAACAGTTATAAAAGAGTGCAATAAAAAAAATATAAAAACAAAACAGTTAGAAGATAGGAAGATCTTAGGAAGCTAAGAATTTTGATGAATCTTATTTGAAAACATCCCAGAATGACTAGAAATCGAGAAAAAAAATCATTCGAATTTTCTTGTTCCTGAAAATATTTTATCATGTAGACGTCGTAGAGAATTGAAAATTCTAATTTGCATAAATTCGACGAATAGAAATGGTGCTAATGGTCAAAATTAATTTAAAAGGAGGTGAGAACACTTTAAGAGTGAAGGCTGGAACCCTTTATTGGTATGTCAAGGTGGAAGGGGAGGAGGTATGCAGAGACATGAAGGGGCCAAGTGAGTATAGAAACAGACCACAAGAGCCTTCATCACAAAGTGGTAGGTGATCAATGGTTTCTTCAGTTGCAAAACACAGGAGGGAAGGGGTTGTGCGGCTTGTGCCATCCATCTTAATGAACNAGTAGGTGATCAGTGGTTTCTTCAGTTGCAAAACACAGGAGGGAAGGGGTTGTGCGGCTTGTGCCATCCATCTTAATGAACTTTACTCTTTGAGATGTTTAGAAATGGCTATTACTAGAAACTTCCAAGTAATTTTCTCTTTTTTTTGGAAGTATATTTTTAGAAGGATCAATCCCCATATGAAGGAATTAAAAGTTTCAATCTGACTGTAGTCATTATCGTGTTTTAAACTGGAAGTGAATTTGGAAACTCATGGTCCCACAGAAAATTAAGCATTTTATGTGGTTGGTTCAAAGTGATAGACCCCTCTCTAAATTCTTGAGGTTTGCAAGGAATCTTATTGATGACCCTGCATGTGTGAGATGCATAGCTGTTAATGAAAATACAATCCATATTTTGAGGGATTGTCCAAAGACTGATCTTGTTTGGAGATCTTTTCTAAACAGAAATGACCTCCAACAGGATCAATCCTTGGACCTTCAAAATTGGCTCATTGAAAACTATAAAGCTAAAGAGGACATTTTTTGGAGAGGTGTGAAATGGCCTATTCTTTTTGCTTCCCTGCTATGGAATATTTGGAAAGACAGAAACCAAGAATGCTTGGATAACATAAGGAATCCCCCCATCTTATTCCCAAGAAAGCTTGGAGTATGGCTCGAGACTCATGGGACGCTTTCAATGAACCCTTATCTCAGGGAACTTTCAATCCCCCAAACTTATTGGTTGGGCTTTTCCTCCTACAGGTTGAACGTTGATGGTAGCTCCATAGGGAATCCTGACCCAGCTTCAGTTGGAGAGCTGCTAAGGAATGACCAAGGAAGGTAGCATCTAGGCTTCTTTGGGAAGCCTAAGGACTCTACTAGCTTACAAGTTGAGCTATGGGCTATCCTACAAGGCCTTAGGATAATTCAATCACAAAACCTGAAGGAGGTGATCATGGAAACGGATTCTTTGGAAGCACTCAACCTAATTACTGCTAGGTTGGAAGATGTTCATTCACAAAGGAATATCATTGCTAATTGCAAGTACATTATGGGACTGACTAATACTCCCATTCTCTATACTTTGAGAGAAAGGAATTTTTGCGCTGATAAGATGGCAAGCCTGAGAGGCCATCAACAAGATCATTGTGTTTTTTGAAAGCCCACGGTCTGTGTTGGGTCAGCTCCTTTGAATGATCTCTCTCGTACTTCTTTTGCTAGAGAGTTTAAATAACCCCTGTTTTATTTTTCAATGTACCAAAAAAAAAAAAAAAGAAGGAATTAGAAGTTACATTGTGCCATCCTAATTTTTGTATGTCCTCGCCTAAATGAGAAACTTCTTGTAGTTTTCTTTCACACCCAATTTCTAGATCAATCCCTTCATTTTACCCACGTGACTCAATTGTCACCCTTAATCATAAATTATCACCAACCCCACAAAACACAAGCTTCAATAGGGATGTCAATGGACCGAAGTGGGGGCGGGAGATATAGTCTGTAAAAATAATTAAATATTTTAAGTATAGATTTATAATTGGAATTAATAAAAATTGCTACTAAACTTTTGGCCAAATCAACAATTATTAGAATTATGATGTAAACANGTAGTCTGTAAAAATAATTATATATTTTAAGTATAGATTTATAATTGGAATTAATAAAAATTGCTACTAAACTTTTGGCCAAATTAACAATTATTAGAATTATGATGTAAACAATAGTTAGATCATATAACATGCAATTTAAATAAATATAGAAAATGTATAAACATGCAATATATATATAAACTAAATAAATTAATTTGGAATGAGCTGGCCTACGAGTCCGAGAGGCGTGTGATCACTGTTCTAAAGCAGTTAAGCCTTCCCACGTGAGGATACTGACGGACACCAGCGATTCTAAGATCTAATCCAGACGCTCGCAGCAATACCTTCTCAATGGTCACGTCCACTGGAAGATTAGAATGAACCTGACTCTAATTGAGTTGCCCAAAATGAAATAGATGATAATTGAAAAGGTAGGCCAAGTGTAAAATAATGAATTGAAAAAGTAGGCCAAAGTGTAAAAGAAATGAGAAGGTCTCCTTCGTTGCTCCTGGAGTGAATTTTTGTTAGAACCAAAAGCTTTTTTCCAAAGCCACTTACATAGTCTTTTTGTATAGCCATTGTGTAACCTACACATGATGGCTTTCAATTTCCTTTTGACCGTTGGGCCACAATTGTTTAACCTACAAATATTATATTTGCAATGGAATTGATTGTTTGGCTTGAATAGTCATAAAACCAAATTTAAGGTCAAAATTATTATTATTCTTGAATATACACACTAACTAGGACAAAAAAAAAATTGCAACTGAAATTTACAATTTAAACATAATTAAAATGAAATTCAATAAAAGTTTTAAAAACTTAATTTTATTCTTACAATTCCCCACAAATTTTTGAAACTTCAAAGTATTTCAAATATTTTTCTATATACTTTAATATAGAAAATATGGGCAACTATTATACTATGCAATAGGTGTAGGTATATTTCGGACTTGAACCTCACTTAGTGTTAACAGTTTTTCTCTGAAGGATCATAGTGACCAAAGGCTTGAACTAGATCCTTTTGACCAGAGTTCAACATGTCACACACATAGTACCAATATTGGTTAAGATTCACAGGTCAGTACTATTATTGACATTGCATTTGATCTTGATTCTCATGAGAGTTTCTAAAGAATAGCTCAATTCTCATAGTCGCGGCCTCATGACTACTCTCACTTAGGTGAGCCCTCCAAGGGTACATGTGCATAATACCCTACAGAAGTGTTTCTGCCTCGGTCTCATTCAAGGTAATACCCTTCCTTACCGTCACACTACATATGCACTTCTGTCATAGGGATGAGCAGAAAAATATCTCCTCTTAGATATTTCTTAAATAACAATGCTAATGAGTCATGCAGTATAGATTGTTTCTACCCATTGAACTTCTTTCATGGGGTCTCCAATCACAGAAATTAGGTTACCTCCCTAGGTGACTCCCTTGTGGGCATAAGCTCATCCCCCTCGACAGTTCTAAAACAGCTTTCCTCGAAAGCCCTTTAGTTAGCTGATCAGCTATATTTAACTCAGACTTCACAAAGTCTAATAAGATTATGTTTTTACTCAGCATTTTCTTTATTGATTTATATCTTACTTGTATATGTATATTCATCTTTTTGTTATTATGATTTTGTTTCACAAGCTCCATCACTACCTTACTATTACAGTGTAATGAAATGACAGGTATGGATTTTTTCACTAGAGGTTTCTCTAGTAATAAATTCTTTATTCACTCAGCCTCAGCACACATGGTATCTAAGGCTATAAGTTCTAACTCCATAGTACTTCTTGATATTAGTGTTTATTTTTTAGATCCCCAAGATATAGTTGCTCCTCCTAACAGAAAGACATAGCCAGTAATGAATTTTATATCTAAACTATCAGTGATCCAATTTGCATCACTAAAGCCCTCAACTACACTAGGAAATCCACTATAACATAAAGAGTAGTGTAAGGTTCCTTTAAGATACCTGAAAACTCTCTTTAAGGCAACTCAATGCTCTTTACTCAGACTATGTGTATATCTACTTAGTCTCCCTACGGCATACGAGATATCAGATCTAAATTTATTTGCTATGTATAATAAAGATCCAATCATTTGTGAGTACTTCAATTGTGAAATCGGTTTTCCTTTATTTTTCTTCAAATGTATATGAGGATCATATGGTGTTGATACAGACTTACTGTCATAAAAATCAAACTTTTTCAACATTTTCTCTATGGTGCTAGACTAACTTAGAGATATTCCATTAGATGTTTTCTCTATTTTCATTCTCAAGACCACATAGGCTTCTCCCAAGTCTTTCATATCAAACTTAGTAGTTAAATAAGATTTAACATCATTAACAACCTCCAAGTTTGTCCCAAAAATTAGTATATCATCTACATAGAGACATACAATCACACAACCAACATCATTATCCTTGTAGTATAAACATTTATCACTTTCATTAATTTGAAAATCATACTCTAGAATTACTTTATCAAACTTCTCATGCCACTGTTTGGAAACTTGTTTTAGGTCATATAAAGACTTCACTAACTTACAAACCTTATGTTCTTGTCCTTTCACCATAAACCCCTCAAGTTGTTCCATATATATTTCTTCATCTAAATCCCCATTTAGGAAAGCGGTCTTGACATCCAATTGATGTATTACCAAGTTATGGATAGATGCTAGAGCTACTACTATTCTAATGGTAGTAATACTAGTCACAGGCGAGTATGTATCAAAATAATATATTCCTTTCTTTTGAATAAATCCTTTAGTCACCAATCTAGCTTTATATTTATCTATACTCCCATCAGGTTTTAATTTCTTCTTAAATATCCACTTACACCCAATAGCTTTGCTTCCAGGAGGTAATTCTATTAACTCCCAAGAATTATTATGTAATATAGATTAAATTTCACTATTTATAGCCTCCTTCCAAAAATGTGCATCTATAGAAGACATAGCTTCTTTATATGTCGTTGGCTCTCTTTCAACTAGAAAAGTAAAAAATCCTTCTCTTAAGTCCTTTTCTAATCTTGGTCTTTTTCTTCTCCTTAGCTCTACATGTTGTTCTATATTTTTCTCTATTGGAGCAATAGAACTAGTAGAAGGTTGATCACTAGTTGAAGGTGTTTCTCTTACTTGACTAGGCATTGTATTTTTAAAAGAAAAAATATCTTCAAAAAATATAGCATCTCTAGATTCAATTATAGTAGTGTTTGAAATTCCACTAATTTTCGAGTTAATAACTAAGAATATATTAGCACTACTATTTTGGTCATATCCTATAAAGACGGTGTCTACGGTCTTAGGACCTATTTTCTTTCTCTTTGGTTCGGGAATAGCTACCTTAGCAAAAACACCCCCACATTTTTATAATACTAAGGTTAGGAACTCTTCCTTTCCATATCTCATATGGAGTTTTGTCATTATCTTTAACATATACACTATTCAAGATAAAACAAGCACCAAGTATAGCTTCCCCCACAAATTATTAGATAAGCTGGAATAGTCAACATTGAATTTATCATATCTATTAAAGTTTTATTTTTTCTTTCAGCTACCCCATTTGATTGAGGAGAATAAAGAGGAGTCACTTCATGTATTATTCCATGTTCTTCACAAAATGTACTAAGGTTGGTTAGAGTATATTCACCACCTCTATCGGACCTTAATCTTTTCACTTTTCTCTGTAATTGATTTTCAACTTCATTTTTATATATCTTAAACTTATTAAATATTTCATCTTTGTTCTTAATAAGATAAATATAACAATATTTAGAACAATCATCTATGAAAGTCACAAAATATTTATTTTCGGCTCTTGTTGGCGGTCTACTAGAATCGCGTACATCACTATGTGTAAGTTCTAGAAGTTAAGTATTCCTTTATACGCTTTTATGAGGTTTTTTAGTTTGTTTGGCTTGTACACAAATTTTACACTTATGTTTAAAATCTACATGAGATTTGGGAATAAAACCTTCATTCCAAGTATTATTCGAAACACAGTAACTACTGTAGCCAACAAGCAGTCAAAAAACGCAACCATAAAAGAGAATCACAATGCAACCCAAACTAACAGATCAAAAACAAACCCTCAGAAGACAACTAAATCACCAAACCCAAAACACATATCACCCCCCAAAGCAATTCAAAACCTTAACCCTAGCTTCTCCAACTGCCATCCGAATCCCCACCGCCCCTGGAGTAACGTGACCCACCATCACCATACCCACGGTCACGTCCACCACCATAACCACCACCGCCGCCACCGTAGCCGCCGCCACCGCCATATCCGCCGCCACCGCCATATCCGCCCTCACGACGCCCACCGTAGCCGCCGCCGCCGCCACCCTCACGGCGTCCACCACGGAAACCACCACCGCCACCTCCACCGCTTCCACGGGACTGAGCCTCGTTGACAGTGATGTTACGGCCGTCAAGATCCTGGCCGTTCATACCCTCGATTGCCTCCCTCATCGACTGCTCATCCTTGAAAGTGACAAACCCAAATCCTCTAGATCTCCCAGTCTCACGATCATTGATAATCTACACAACATCAAAACAACCAAAAACCACCATCGGATTTACCCAGATCTACGAAAAAACTTTCAATAATTAGCAATTTTAATATCGATAAATAAACTGAAAAGCGATCGATCTTCGTCTCTGGTAGAAGAGGAAGATAGAACGTACCATTTCAGGGAATGAAAAACAGTAATCGTATAGTAACAGAGACAGAACAGATGAATCAACAAAACCATAGTAACAGTAAGAACAGATCAAATCTGATCTGGGTTGAAATCAACAAAGCCGAATCGAGACGGATCCGATCTCTGCGACAAACGGACCTTCGAATCGACGATTTCGCCGTACTGAGAGAAAGCTTGTTCGAGGGCTTGCTCGGTGGTGGCCCAAGCCAGCCCACCGACGAAACATCTGTATTCCGCATCTGAAGCCATAGAGAGAGAAAGGCACAAATTGAAATAGCCTCCGACAGAATCAGAGAAAGTAAGGGATTGATGAGGAATCAATGGCGGTCCTGCTTCTTCTTAATATAGGGTTTCAATTCAACTAGGGTTACTCGGATTACGTTGCCGCTTCGAAGCTAACTGTGGTTAAGGGAGGTATGGACAGGAGGTGAGCTCTGTTTGGTTGTGGGTGCTGGTTTATCCTCAATTTCTTTTTCTCCAATTTTTATCGTCAATGTCTGCCAATAAACCCGAATTTTATAGATATTTTTTTATTAATTTTCTAAATTTTTATATTCTGATTATGGTACTTTCTATATAGGTTGATATCTATACTATTAATTAATTATATCTATTATATAAAATAAGACAAATTTTAATAAATTCATCTGACGATTTCAAATAAACTTATCAAATGATCACCAACATCCTTTTTAAAATTATTCATATTACATTATACCTTCAAGCACAGATTACCACTAGTATAATAAAATTAAAGGGCTATTTAAACAAATTAATCTATAATTTATAGAATGAATTATACTTTGTATCCTAAATTTTTTTAAAATTCTCACTTTATAATCTCAAAAAAATTAAATTTCTCATATTAATGTATCAAAAATATTGTAATGTGATATTTCTATTAATTTTTCGTTAGTTTTTTTAACAATGTCAATTGGTTAATTTTTGACAGGAAAAATAACAAAAATTAACAAAATGATCACATTATAACACTTTTAATATATTAAAGATGCAATATAAAAAATTTAATCTTTGATAATACAAAGTGAAAATCTTTAAATTATGGGTTATAACGTGCAAAAAACTTAGATATATATATAATTTAGCTCCTGTTGAATTATTTTGATCAATTTATATTTTTAAGTTGAATTTTTCATTTTAAAAAATTTGAATTGTGAAAATAAAATTTAGTGAGGGGCTGGTCTGGTGGTCTTGCTGCAGCTTGTGACCTTGCCTGCTGAGTTAGTTGCCTGTTGAGGTCACTAGTATTTCTATCTTTTCTACATCATGTTACAACTCGTATGTCACTATCACATATGAAGCAAATAATCATAGATTTCTCTATATAATATAATACAACAATATGGATCGTTGTCTGATTATCACAACCAGTATGTTACCATAGTAAATTGACTTTGGGGTGATTTTTCAAGACAATTCTTAATTCTTCCATATATGATAAGGCCTTGTACAGCCCAATATAGGCGTTGTACAATCTGTTATCTCGTTGACTTCCACTGGTTGAACTAATCGCCTTGAACGGGTAATTAATAAGTTGAGCGGAGACAAGTATGATGTTGAAGATCTTGACCGAGAATGAATAAACAAAATCGGGGTAATTTACAATCCTATTCCGGGATAGAAAGCACAGTAAGAATATTATTCTGAATTTGAGGCGTGGAATACTACGTGTATTGATGGTCAGCTAAGTCAATAACTAACTCGGGTTAATGTGGGGGCTAAAGATAACCTAAGGGATGGGGGACCACAATCACGTGATGGCTCGGTGGCGGAATTGACTCGAAATAATAAAATATTTATCTAAAGGAAACTTATCAAACTATGACACAACGGCGTAGCAAGAACACAAATTAAAAAATTAATAAATAAATTAAATATAAATAAAGACAATAAAAATATATATGATATATCTTATATATTAATTATATATAATTCATATACGATATTTTATTAAATATTAATAAAATATTTTTTAACATAATTATTTTAAAATTTATATAAAAATAATATTATTAAGATTTAATTTATCGACATAATTCACGTGATACCTTTAGAATAACTGACTCTGGCCGTGAAGAAGAAAAATATCTGTTGCTGTAATTACATCTCTACCCAAATATACTTATGTAAAGTACGAATTTTGGCCATAGTCAAAATGGTCTTTTCAAATGATATTGACATTGCTGTTCGGATTCAAATTAAGAAATTAGATAAAGCAGGGCACAGCTGGGCCAGGGCGTGGCAGGGTCGTGTTGTCCTTGGCACGTCTCTCCTAACAAATTGTTTATGAGTGGTTTGACTGATTCTTCCCAAAGGAGGCCGATTTAACAACTGAATTCTATAATATAAAGCCGATGTCTCAAATTTATTTATTCAACGGCTAAGGAATTATAAATTTTTTTTTTTTAATATTTTTTCTCTCTAAAAAATCAACGATTACGATTAATCTTTGAACACATCATACTGTCAGTCAAAAAATTATAATTTTTTTCCTAATATTTCTCCTTTTTAAAAAGTCAACGATTATGGTTGATCTTGAATATATCTTACGGTCTTAAATTCATTTATTCAACGGTCAATAATTTTTTTTCTTCAATAAATTAACTCTTTATTAATCATTTATGTAAAATGCGGGTGTATTAAAGGATGTATGTTAGGTTTTTTAGATTGTACAGTGTCTTCAGGCACGTGTTATCGCTAGTATAAATAAAAAACGAGCAGCCAGTAAATTCAGAAGTTCGAAAATTGGGATTAAAAAAATAGATATATCACTCTATTTCAATTAGGAATTTATGTTCTACATAATCGAAATACACTCTTATAAATACTAACTTTTTTCATACTAATTGTTTACTTAACTTTAAATCGCTTAATGACTTTATTATTGAAATACTTTCGATAGAATAAATCTCAATTTGTTTTAGTGTGGTCGTTTTGTAAGAGAACGTGCACCAACTTTGTTTAATCAGCCATTCAATTCTTAGAATAATCACATTAGAAGTACAAAATTTCTCTCTTGTACATAAAAGAAACATGTTTAAACACGAACCCGGCATTATACTATTTACTGCTAGTTCTTAGTCTGGACCATTTCAATTTGGGACAACCGTAACCGTCACTATTTGAATTTCAATCCCAATTTCGATCAAAAGCCAATTGCTTGATGGACAATATTACAGGAAGGATTATATGGGGGTTCGGGGAGTGCAACTACCTTGTTGGGAGGACTTAATGAAGGAAGATACAGAGAAGTCCAGCGAGAGAGTTGAAAACCTAATGAAGCGAGATGAAGAAGAGCCCTAGCGAGAGCGAGAGGGCCCAGAAGAAACATAAGACTAATGGTGTCTCAAAGTGGCGTGGTCTTAGTCTGGACCTTCTACAACTTAATGATGGGTTTGATAGGTAAGCCAGAGGAAATGGGCCTGCAAACGAAGCCCAGTTCTCACAAAGGAAGCACCTTGGGCCTACATTGGCGGTACATCAAGAGATTCTACATGCCTGAGGGAGGATTATGGTCTCACTAGCCATAACTCACATCTAAAGACACGCTGCTAGATAAAATTCAAATACCTAAAATATAAATTTCACTATATCAAATATTAATTTTTATTTCTTTCTATTTTCTTTGATTACATTTTAAAAAAAATTAAATTTTTTTTAAATACATAACTTCAAAAAAATATTAATATGTGTATATTATCGTACATGAACAATGTTTAAATAAAATGATTTAACTGATAACAAAAATAGGTGATGTGATAGAACTTATTGAAAAAAAATAACTATCTTATTATATAGATATTTTCATTGAAAAATGTTGTGCACATTGATGATGCACAAAATGTGTTTATGCACTACATATCAAATATTTAATTCAATAATTAAGAAGGATACTCAATACATGTAAACACAAATTAAGTAGTTTGGTTAAGGTGACCTACTTCACAATGAAAAGTTACGATAACTTTATTATTCAAGTAGAGTAGAGTAGAATATTCAAATGTGAGTGATGCTCCCCTTGTGTTAGGTGGGNAGGTGACCTACTTCACAATGAAAAGTTACGATAACTTTATTATTCAAGTAGAGTAGAGTAGAATATTCAAATGTGAGTGATGCTCCCCTTGTGTTAGGTGGGACTTACAATTTTTAAGCACCTCCTAACAGATTAAGACGTTATTCTCGTAACATATGAGACAATTTGATGGAAGTAACACCATTCTCGTAACATGCGATCCAATTTTCGTGGAGTTGGTGTCATTCTCGTAATAGGTAAGCTAGTTCTGTGGAGGTAGTGACATGCACTTGATGATTGCGTCTCAAGAAAATTTCATCGTGTGTTAGTTGTGGATTGAGTCTATCAAAATGGAGAAACTACTCAGACTGAGCTTCCTTAATCCTGTGGTAGACTTGACATGTATATTTAAGCTGGTTTTAATATACATCTTTGATCTGAGCCTAATCTGAACTGGGATTATCTCACATAAAATTTATTGCGAATAATAATGTGACAACATCTCGATGAAATTTTTTGAACCAAATTAGTATACAAATTAATCTAATTCGTTAATTAGCGCTTCTCTCACAATCCCATTTTTCCACCAATTAGTAAGATGAATTCTAATATTCCGTACTCTGAATGTTAAACAGAACAAAAGAAGAGAGAGAATTGGCACAATTAACCAATTTCATTACAGGCGTGCGTGCGTATGTGACCCAAAAATAATTGAAAATGGTAGAAGAATCTTTATGCACTATTTGTACATGAAAATGACTTTACTTCATAATTAAAGCTTGACTAAATAATAGGATGAATAAATTTATTAGGAATTTATTATTATTAAAAAAAAAAAAAAAAGAGAAGAAATAGAGGAATCTATAACTAATGGCAGAAAGGTGAGGCAGGTATCTCCATGTCTGTCGTGTATGACACGTGTGGTCACGAACTTACATTATATATTAATCATGCGCACTAACAACAATACATTACCATCAGTTTATTATTATTTTATTTAGCAAATATAAAGGCTAATCACAGTCCTTAAACTTTTTTTATTTTTTTAATGTTTTTTTTAATATGTATTTTTTTTTTTAATGATGGGTAAGCAAAAACTTGAGACTTATTTTTTTTTCTTCACAAATCATTTATCATTAAGAGCAACTCTAACGGGAGTGACAACCCCATAACTACCAAAATGCTACTCCAAATTCAAAATTTTTCACTCTAAAAGGGATGACATCAAGGGTTGAAAAATGACATTCATGCTCTTGGGGTGATAAATTTGGCAACTCTTGAGAGAAAAAGGGAGAGGTTGCAAATGAGTTTAATTATATTTTTTAAGAGCAACTCCAAGGGGATACTCGTTAAAATATATTAAAATATTTTGACAAATAAAAAATATTAAAATGACACCCTATTTTGGCACCTGCATTGGAGCAGATTTATTAGAACAACTCCAACGGGGAATGCTATCTGGGGTGGCTAACCCTTAACCGTCAAAATATCACCCCAAAATCAAAAAATTTCACTATAAAAGGAGTGGCATCAAGAATGGCAAAATGACAACAATGGACTTTGGGCGACAAGTTTGCAAACTTTGGAAAGAGAATGTGAGAGGTTGCGAAGGAATCGTTGGTATCTACTGTTCATCTCAACGACTATATTTAACCCAAAACTTCTATAAAAATACAAAGAGAATGAAAGGAGAAGGAGGCTTGCTTGAAATTCGCCTGAAAATCGTTGGTGTCTACTTGCTTGAAAATCGTTGGTGTCTAAAAATCGTTGGTTTAGTGTCAGCCCCTTGCCTTTGACATCGAAAACTTTCTCAAGAGAAAAACTCTTCTGCCATCTGATTGGGTATATGTTTTAACTTCAATGGGAAAGAAGACGCTGGGGAAGGGGAAGGGTCTGAACTGCAAAGGGGAAGAGAAAGGGGAAAGGAGTAGGGTTTGAATCGCAAGGGAAAGTAAAGGGTTTGGCATATGGGTTGTGTCTGAATCGCAGATGGTTCTGTTACTACATATTTTAGGTCAAATNGTCTGAATCGCAGGGGAAAGGGAAGGGTTTGGCATATGGGTTGTGTTTGAATCGCAGATGGTTCTGTTACTACATATTTTAGGTCAAATGACACCTTCTATCCCAAAAGTTTTTTGTATTATCAATTTATATATTAAATATTTTTGTATTGTCATAGTATACCATTAATTTTTTTTTGTATCGTCATATTAGACCATTAAATTTTTTTTTACTATTATATTACACCATTAAATTTTTTTGTACTATCATATTACACCATTAAATTTTTTTTGTACTGATTATTTTATCTTACCTTTAAATTGATTATATTTTTTTTGTAGATGAATTCACAATTTGATAGTTTTTTCACTAATTTGCTTATGAACGACACCGATTTATATGATGAAGCCATACAAACCAATCCCACAATATTAGTGCCAATACAAAGTGAAACCGCTCAAAGAGTTGAAAAATCGCAAATGACAAAGAACTTCTTTGTAGAAGAAGGTAAATTAATTGTGTCTGCGTGGCTTAACACAAGTAAAAATACAATTACTGGGAATGAACAACAAGGTGGTGCTTTCTAGCATAAAATAGTGATATACATAGAACTTCATCGAGGCAATCAAGAAGAGCGTTCGCAAGCTTCTATATTAAAAGTTGTTGAACTAATATAAATGCNCATAAAATAGTGATATACATAGAACTTCATCGAGGCAATCAAGAAGAGCGTTCGCAAGCTTCTATATTAAAAGTTGTTGAACTAATATAAATGCAAAATGCGACAAATTTGTCGATTTTTACAGTCAAATTAAAAGACTACGAAAAAGTAGACACACTGAGCAAAATAATGTAATTATTGAACTTTTTTAGATAGACACTATTATAATTTGATATTTGAATTGTTGACTGAATGATTTCATATATTTTTCAGGTTAATGAAGCAAAAGAAATATTTGCTAAGATCATTAAAAGACCATTTCAATACAAGCACTGCTAGAATATATTAAAAATGGAGCAGAAATGGACTGATAATCTCACAATAATAAGAGAGCAAAAACTCATTCAACTGATAGTCCTACTGAATCAAATCATGTTGAATTTTACTATTCAACTCTATATTTAACAAATGACACTGAATTCCCGTCCACTCCCAACCTCGATAGGCCATTAGACAGAAAGACTTCGAAGAAACAACTTAAAAACAAAGAAAAGTAAACATGTGTGGAAGCATCACTAGATCATCACTATTGGAATTAAAAAATGAAAATGGAATGACAAAAAGTTGAGTAGCACGACAAAATTTATACTTAACAAGAGATAGCATTGAAGCAATATCGTAGACAGTTAAAAATTAAAGAAAGGCAAGTGCAACATAATAAAATGAAAATCATGGAAACTGACAGTACTGAAATGGACCCAATTTCTGCAACATATTGGAATAATCTGAAAATAGAGATTATGAAAAAAATGGGGTTTTAATTTTTAGTCGTTATTTATTTTGTTCCTATTATTTTTTAATTTTTACTGTAATAAATAATAAAATGATAATAAATACGTTTTGATACATAATTCAAAATAACGTATGAAAATACTTGTGAAATTGAAAATACTACTTAAAATTGAAATTGAAATTAAAAATACAACTTCAAATTGCANGCAAAACTATGTATTAAGTTTTATTGCTATGAAAATACTTGTGAAATTGAAAATACTACTTAAAATTGAAATTGAAATTAAAAATACAACTTCAAATTGCAATTGGAATTGAAAATACAACTTGAAATTGAAATTATTCTTCGCCATGGCGTTCCCACAAATGCTCGATGAGATCTAATTGCAATTGAGAATGAGTTGCACTGTCCCTGATATGACAATGGATTTGTATGAAGTTTTCAAATTCTGGTGTATATGCATGCAACACTTCTACAAACGAATTATGCATTATTATGCACGTTTTCATAATATCTGTAAGTGTTTCTTCATCCCAAAAACGTGTTGGTCTACGCACGATACCAAAACAGGCTTGAAGTACCCCAAATGCTCGCTCTACATCTCTTTTTTGTTGACTCTTGTGCTTTAGCAAAATATATTTTCTTCAAACCTTGTGGACAAAAAATTATTTTTACAAATGTCGACCAATTTGGATAAATATCATCAGCTAGATAATATCACATTGTATATTNCCAAAACAGGCTTGAAGTACCCCAAATGCTCGCTCTACATCTCTTTTTTGTTGACTTTTGTGCTTTAGCAAAATATATTTTCTTCAAACCTTGTGGACAGAAAATTATTTTTACAAATGTCGACCAATTTGGATAAATATCATCAAAAAATAATATCACATTGTATACTNTATATTTTCTTCAAACCTTGTGGACAAAAAATTATTTTTACAAATGTCGACCAATTTGGATAAATATCATCAGCTAGATAATATCACATTGTATATTCATGGCCTTTAATTGTATAGTTTATTAGAGGAGCATGACCATTTGCTAATAATGCAAAAACGTGGGACCTATCTAGAACATTTATGTCATTCAGCGAACCAGGAAGCCCAAAGAATGCATGTCATATCCAAAGATCTTGAGAAGCCACAACTTTCAAAATGATTATTGATTCGTGACAATGACCAGTATACATATCTTGCCATGCGGTCAGACAATTTTTCCACTTCCAATGCCTGCAATTAATACTCCCTAACATGCCAGGAAAGCCACGTTGTTCCCCAGTCTGTAGCAATCGAGCAATATCGCTATTGTTTGGTGACCTCAGGTAATGGTCGTCAAACGTTGCAATAACAACTTTCACAAACCTGTATGACAGTGCTTTCTCCTATTCATTTACAGGATCTACCGGTGTTCCATAAGCAAAAATTCTATAAGCAACTGTTATCTTCTGAAGGGATGACAAGTCGCGAACTCCAACGGTATCTATTGTTTGGATGAAGTATAAATCATNATGGTCGTCAAACGTTGCAATAACAACTTTCACAAACCTGTATGACAGTGCTTTCTCCTATTCATTTACAGAATCTACCGGTGTTCCATAAGCAAGAATTCTATAAGCAACTGTTATCTTCTGAAGGGATGACAAGTCGCGAACTCCAACGGTATCTACTGTTTGGATGAAGTATGAATCGTGTTGTTCAACCCCATTTAAAATTCGCAGAAAAAGAGGACAACTTATTTGGAACCTCTTTCGAAAAAAATCATCATATACACAAGGGATAGCAAAATAGTCATGATAGAATCTTTCATGACCTTCAACTCTACCACGATTAACTGTTCTATGGCCTGGAAGGAAACCACTATGCCTTCTTATCTATCCCTGACTAGACTCTTTTGACCTTCTAGTTGCAGCATATAACATATTCAATTCATCATTATCTTTTTTCTCAATATTGAGGATCTGTCTTAAAATATTAGGATAACGATTCATATAAATTAATGAATGAAAAGATAAAATGATAAATAGTCAAAGAAAAAGGAGATAGTGAATTTGTAGAGAGAATGTAATATAAATAGATNATCTATCCCTGACTAGACTCTTTTGACCTTCTAGTTGCAGCATATAACATATTCAATTCATCATTATCTTTTTTCTCAATATTGAGGATCTGTCCTAAAATATTAGGATAACGATTCATATAAATTAATGAATGAAAAGATAAAATGATAAATAGTCAAAGAAAAAGGAGATAGTGAATTTGTAGAGAGAATGTAATATAAATAGATGAAAACATGAGAAAAATGATCATATTTATAGACAAATTATACTTTTTTGAATTTTTATTTTGGCGGTTAAATTTTTAAATTTGAAATTTTTACTATAAAAATATATCCATTGAATTGCGATCATTATGAAAACTATACCCATTAAAATATAACTATTAAGTGTAATTATATTTTTTAATAAAAAATATTAAAATATTAAAATGACACCTGCCATTAGAGCAGATTTATAATTCATGGGTGTCAAAACACTATTCAAAATTGTAAATGCTTGATTTGGCACCCCATTTTGCCAGCTCCCTTTAGAGTTGCTCTAATTCACGAATGTCAAACACTGTTTAAAGTTACAAATTGGTGATTTGACACTCTAAAATGACAACTCCCTTTAGATTTGCTCTACTATATCCGCCACTATCAGGGAANATTATATTTTTTAATAAAAAATATTAAAATATTAAAATGACACCTGCCATTAGAGCAGATTTATAATTCATGGGTGTCAAAACACTATTCAAAATTGTAAATGCTTGATTTGGCACCCCATTTTGCCAGCCCCCTTTGGAGTTGCTCTAATTCACGAATGTCAAACACTGTTTAAAGTTACAAATTGGTGATTTGACACTCTAAAATGGCAACTCCCTTTAGAATTGCTCTACTATATCCGCCACTATCAGGGAACCTTTATATTTAGGCATGTCAATGGATTGGATATGGATTGAATTGTTATATATTCGAATTCGAATGCGATTAAGTTCTTGTTGATCGGATCCGATCTGAATATCTGAAGGAATTTAAAAATTCAATCCATATCCAAATTTATTAATTTTTGGATACCCAATCAGATTTATTGTGATATTCACTCTAGTTTTACTTATTTTTTTAATATAAATATAATATATGTGATATTTATTTATATAATATAATTTTTTTTTGGTCTAATTAATAACATATTAGATTATTATAAATTCATATTTGAATCCGTTTAGACAACTTTAATCAGATTTGAATCAGATTAATAAATTGAAATTTTGATCTATATCCGCTTAAATAGNTAATATAAATATAATATATGTGATATTTATTTATATAATATAATTTTTTTTTGGTCTAATTAATAACATATTAGATTATTATAAATTCATATTTGAATCCGTTTAGACAACTTTAATCAGATTTGAATCGAATTGAATCGGATTAATAAATTGAAATTTTGATCTATATCCGCTTAAATAGATTTGAATTTGGATTTGAATTGAATTCGAGTTGAAATCTGATTCATTGACTCCCTTGAATTTATAATAGATAATTTAACAAGAATTAAAATACAAAAATATATATTAGAGAAGTTTTCACTACCCCTCCACTCTGATTAAATATAGTTCCTCAGGGGCAAAAATATGTATTTTTGGGTAATACATTTTGTATATATTCTGATACATAGTCTTGTTTAAGCCTGTCAATCGTGTTGGGTGAAGCAGGGTTCATGTCGGGTCAAAGTAAGATTCGTGTCAAAAAATACTCTACTCATATTCAATTTATTTATTAATTTGTATTTAATGAGTCGTATTATATTGAGTTCATGTCATGTATGAATCATGTATAACCGATATATAAACGAGTCAAGTCGTATCGTATATTTCTTTTGATTGACTTCACTTATATCCGATTTATTTATTAATATTGTCGTATTATATCCACTTGTTTATAAACGAGTGATTTAAGAAAGACCCAAACCCTCTAATTCATAATATATAAAGGAATCATATCATATTTTAACACTATAATCTTGAGTAATTAGAATAAAAGATGAATTAGTGAATTTTTGGTCCAATCTTACATTTTACACCATCACAATGTGGGTCAATAAATTATCAGATCTCAATGAGTTTATTATATACTTTATTATTATGACAATACCTCATCAGCTGGTCAATAGCACGTGAACGTTATCATTCATTTCCTTTTTCCGTCCATGTCAACATAATGGAAAATTTTAGACTTCAAAAGATATGATGTAAAATCCGGATAAATTTAAACTTCTTCGAAAAAATGACAAAAGGGTAATTTGTCACTGTAATGCGGGTTTAAAATCAGTAATTTTCTAGAGCTCCGATGAATCAACGGACCTCACTGTTGGACTCGCAACACCCACAACCCAAAAGCTCTTATCCAACCAACACTATAGATGTAAATGAAAGATTGTAAACTTTCTCTGCTCAAGGAAACAAAGGTAACCTCTCACTCAAAATTCACTCAGATAATAAAACCCTCATGTTTTCAAAACAAACTCTTCTTCCCCAATTTTTCTCTATCCCCACTATTTGTTGCATAAGCTACCACTTTTATATTTTTCCCCAAACAAAAGGCCGGAGAGACACCATGATTTAGTGTTTCCTCCTCATGCATACTTTTACAATAATTACACAACACTACCCCTTGTTTTTTTTAATTTGAATACTTTAACTCCCAAACTTACCGACACTTTAAAATCTCACCTATATATTCACTACCTCATAATTCAATAATTCAATTGCTTCATTAAAAAATAAATACTTCGTTAGAGTTTAATTATCATTATTTTACCCCCACATAAATAATAGCAAATTAGACTTTCAACCATAATATTTATGAAATGAAATGTTATGTATGCTCGGGTCTCACAATTCTTCCCCTTCTAAGAAATTTTGTCCTCGAAATTTTACTTACCACATTGAAACAAATAAGGGTATCATGCGTGCATACTCTCCTCACTTTCCCAAGTTGCCTCCTCCACTGCGTGATTTCGCCATAAACTTTAAACATCGGTATAGTCTTTGTACGTAGCACTTGTTCCTTGCGATCTAGAATCTCAACTGGCTCCTCCAGATATGTCAGATCTTATTTAAGCTCAAGAGGTTCTTCTGCTATCACATGAGATGGATCAGGTATATACTTCCATAATATTGACAATGGAACACATCATGTAGCCGAGAAAGATGCGATGGTAATACTAACCGATAAGTCACTGCTCCAATTTGTTCAAAGATCACAAATGGTCCAATATACCTTGGACTTAGCTTGCCTTTCTTTCCAAACCTCATTACACCTTTCCATGGAGATATACATAAAAACATTTAATCACCAATAACAAATTCCAAGTCCCTTCTCCAGTTGTCTGCATAACTTTTTTGTAGACTCTGAGCAATTTTTAACCGCTATTGAAACACCTTCACTTTATCTACAGTCACTTGCACCAATTCAGACCTAATATTTTCCTTTCTCCGGCATCACTCCAACACACTGATGTTCTACATCGCCTTCCATAACGAGCTTCATACAGCGCCATACCAATACTTGCTTGGTAACAATTGTTATATGCAAACTCAGTCAATGGAAAATGTTCATCCCAATTACCTTTGAATTCCATTATGCAAGACCTTAAAGTTGTGAAAAATCACTTTCTTTAAAGCAATATCTGCCTCAACTTGGAGACTTTGTTAAAGGGAATGGGCGTCTAGTAAGTCACTCTCTAGAAGCAACAAATCCTAAATGTATTTTAATCTATGCAACAAATCCTAAATGTATTTTAATCTGAGTAATAATTTAAGTAATAATAGGAAAAAGTTGTAAATTTATACGTTCTTAATTTGAATTTTGGCAATCCCTTAAGACTAGATCATGAAAAATTTATNTTAATTTGAATACTTTAACTCCCAAACTTACCGACACTTTAAAATCTCACCTATATGTTCACTACCTCATAATTCAATTATTCAATTGCTTCATTAAAAAGTAAATACTTCGTTAGAGTTTAATTATCATTATTTTACCCCCACATAAGTNGATTGATTGGACAAATCTTTCGACTTTAGTACAAGTGAAGGTCATCAAAAATTTTGATGTGAATAGTCTATTTTTAACCGGATTAAAGAAAAGATTAGTCGAAATATGCGTAAAACGAACCGATCACCCCTGGCCATTGAATTATAAAAACAAAGTCATAAATGAATTTTGCCAATAACAATCCTAAAGAAATTAGTCCAATTGTATGTGAAGAGTTGAAAATTTAAATGTGGGGTCAAATGTTTGTCGTGTATTTTGTGATTGTTGTTGCCACCTGAGAATTGAGAGAAAGAGAGAGAGAGAGAGAGAGGAGAGAGAGGAGCTTTGGCCATTGAATAAGGGTTGACTTTGACCCATCATTATCTTTCTTCTCCACCAGCATTTTCCCAATTTTCTTCCAAGTCACTCTTGCTTTCTCTATTATTGGACAATGGCCATCAATTAATTTTTGGGGGCATAAATTAGATTAAGTGAACCTAATTCTAATTCTAGTTCAATTTTAATAAAATGATATGTCTATACTTTTTTAATTTGAGTTGAATTTTGTAGGATTCCATGACTCTATCATATTTATGAGAGTCTTTTTATACTGTATACTGTTGTTTCGACTTTTATTACTAAAGTTTTTCTCTTTAAAACTTTTCTTTTCGATCATTATTTTTCAAGTGACATTGCAGAGAATCTTTCATTTCATTTTTTTGGCAAGGGTTTAAATAGAAGCTTAGAAGCAATCTCTTTAATAACACTTGACTTATGTTGGGGCCTAGAAGGACTTATTAAATTTGTGCAAGGGTTAATTTTTATAAATTCATCATAAATATGNACTAAAGTTTTTCTCTTTAAAACTTTTCTTTTCGATCATTATTTTTCAAGTGACATTGCAGAGAATCTTTCATTTCATTTTTTTGGCAAGGGTTTAAATAGAAGCTTAGAAGCAATCTCTTTAATAACACTTGACTTATGTTGAGGCCTAGAAGGACTTATTAAATTTGTGCAAGGGTTAATTTTTATAAATTCATCGTAAATACGGTTAGGTTTAAGTCGTAATCGAAAGTTTAACCCAAATTTAAAAATATAACCATGAGCAATACTCAGAGTTTGAGAGTTGATAATTAAATTCGAATTTAGATTGAACCTAAATTGAATATTTTATAATATAAATTAAATCTTAGTTGACTTCTAAACCGACCCGAATTACATTCCTACTTTATAGGCAAACAAAAAACAACTCATTGGTTTCTAGTTTAATAGAATCCCCGAAGCAAACAAAGACTGAAATGCTTAGCCTAAACTTGTAGTAAGTGATGTTATTCTGGCCACAAATAGTGACGAATTAATGGCTACAATCTTTCCCAGGCAAAACTGATAATCAGGCAGCATTGTCCCTCAATATCACACAATTATTTATAAGAGATTTGACTTCATCTATGTCAGGGCCGAAATTTAAGTCTCATCACGTGTTCTAGACACTGAAGAGTAGGTTTAACTCTACTGAGCTATCATAACTATGGAGATACGAACCCAAATATTAAACGAGCAAATCCGAGTTTTTACCCACTAGACCAACCGTTCGATAGTAAACTTTAATAGTATTTTTGGTCCTTAAGGTACGTGTGTTTTGTCAATTTAGTTCTCATAGTATCAATTTTATCAATTTAATCTATAAAATATTCAATTCGTGTTTAAACAATTTTTTTACAAATCAACCGTTAAATTTTTAACGATAACCGGATAACATATAATATGACAGACTTCAGTTAGTATGAATTTAGAGGAATCCAACACATTGTGATTGAATAATACGTACCACATTGTTTGAGGACAAGTGGACACATCTTATACCAAATTATTTAGACTTGCTTTGTACAAGTACATGGGTCCTGCCTAACAACTTCTTAACGTCTAAGGAAACCAAAGTTAAGGCCACCTACAATGATAATATCATTCCCTCCACACACACACACAACCCCCCCCCCCCCCCCCCCCNTCGAATTCAAATTGAACTTTTGAAATCAGATTCGAATTTGAATAAATCAAAATTTAATTCAAACCCAATTCGTTGATAGGCCTAAACGACAAGTGTTAATACAAAGGTAACATGTAGATTAATTTATTTCACCCAATAAGTAAAATTAACACATCCACAATTACGCGTAAAACCCTATTAAAGAACGAATCCAGAACATCTCAAATATCTTTTTTTTGAAATTTGTTTTTCAATATTAAATCATTTACTATTAATTGGATTAAAATCTATTAATTCGAAGTGGGTCCATAATGATTTATGATTGATGGTCGAACATTAAAAGAAATTAAAGAGGTGTATCACAAAAATCCAAACCCTTCAAAAAAAAAAAAAAATTCTTTGGAAGTTATGAATGACAGGGATTTCTGCAAGTTTTCCAGCTACAACATTAATGGGGGGCCATATACAAAACTTTCCTAAAACATCAGTTTTAATTACATTTTGACCAAAATAAATTAAAAATCAATCAGAAATCAAGACAAATCGGACACTACGGTGAGACATGAAAAAATCCGATCTCATTCCGACCTCGATATGTGGAATCGTTTTGCGCCATATGTACTATGATTCTTTGGGAGACATGGTCTTAGTCCGGTGAACAAATTACGATTTCAAAGATCGTGAGCTTAATGGTATAAACCTATTTGACTGTGCTATAACATAAATCAATAGGTGCTCCCCTTTAATTGAATTGAAAATTAAAGAAGAAATCCATTTAAATCATTAGTCTTTTGGTATAAAATAGACGTCTTCGGACGTTGCCAATATCATTTTGTTTTTAATGTTTTCTCAACAATCGATCATTCATCATAAATTTAAGCGGGATTCAGAATGTATAAATAGATTTTTTATTAATAAACTAGTTATTGCCTGTATTTGAAGGCACAGGGTAATAAAAAATGATAAATAATAAATATATTTGTTTTTATATTCAAAATCAAATCACAAACACATATAAGAGATAAAAAAATTTAAGCATCGACTTGTACTAAGGGTGAGATGTGGTGGGCGACAGTGGTGGTGATAAAAAACGGTGATGGTTGTGGTGGGGGTGGCAATGACTGTGGTAACGGTGGTGGCAACAGCGACTGTCGTGAAGTGGTGATGGTGGCAGGGGCGACAATAGCGGCAGCGGTGATAGTGGGGGTGGCGATGACAACAATGGTGGTGGTGGTTGCGGTGGTGGCGGCAACGGTGGTGGTGGTGTTGGCAGTGGCGATGGCGGTGATGGTGGTGGTAGTGATGACAACGACAGCAACAGTGACGACGATAGTGACGACGGTGGTGGTGGTAAAGGTAGTAGTGAGATGGTTTTAAACACAATTTTTTTTAATGTATTTATGAGAAATAATTTATACAAGTATTTTTAAAAAGTTACTTCAAAAACACTTTTAGGAGTTTATTTTTTTCATTAAATTTAAAGTGTTAATATTAGTCGTTAGATTAANTCTCCCCTCCTTCTCCCTCCCTCCTCCCTCTACCTACCCCTTGAATTTTGTAACCAAGCAAAATATCAATGGCGTTTTCCATCATTTTTGAAATTAAGATGACATAATAAAGTACGATCCAATAAATTTGATTTACGATCTATTATAAGATGATATCGACACGAAAAATACCCAACTCCATTGGCACTATGTCCCTTTCTTACCTGTATCTGTCCTACATTACAAGTAGCTCAACTACTANATATAAGAGATAAAAAAATTTAAGCATCGACTTGTACTAAGGGTGAGATGTGGTGGGCGACAGTGGTGGTGATAAAAAACGGTGATGGTTGTGGTGGGGGTGGCAATGACTGTGGTAACGGTGGTGGCAACAGCGACTGTCGTGAAGTGGTGATGGTGGCAGGGGCGACAATAGCGGCAGCGGTGATAGTGGGGGTGGCGATGACAACAATGGTGGTGGTGGTTGCGGTGGTGGCGGCAACGGTGGTGGTGGTGTTGGCAGTGGCGATGGCGGTGATGGTGGTGGTAGTGATGACAACGACAGCAACAGTGACGACGATAGTGACGACGGTGGTGGTGGTAAAGGTAGTAGTGAGATGGTTTTAAACACAATTTTTTTTAATGTATTTATGAGAAATAATTTATACAAGTATTTTTAAAAAGTTACTTCAAAAACACTTTTAGGAGTTTATTTTTTTCATTAAATTTAAAGTGTTAATATTAGTCGTTAGATTAACTTTAAAGTAAAATTTAAAGCGATCTCAGCCGCGAATAGCAAAAGTCATTTTGTTTACCTTTTGAGATTTGAATTGTAAGCAACTTTATTATATAAATGAGAATTGATTTATCTTTANATTATAAGATGATATCGACACGAAAAATACCCAACTCCATTGGCACTATGTCCCTTTCTTACCTGTATCTGTCCTACATTACAAGTAGCTCAACTACTAATTCCTCTACTTACAAAATAAATATGAACAAGTGATAAAAGTTTTAAAAAAAAAACATCGCTTCTTCTTCTTCCTCAATTTACAAAATCAACATCAACCAACCACGATTGAAATCTTCTAGATTGTCTTTTCACTTGATTTTATCTGATCGTAGATTATCTACCATACATTCAAATAAGACTCTTTATTTATAAGTGAATTTTTTACCAATTCACGATGTGTGATTTACTATAGAGAGAAAGTATAATGAGAGTAAGTCAGTCTGTCAATAGATTGGATTCTGATTCAAATTTAAATCTGATTAACTTGATATAAATTAATATTTTTCACTTATAATTCAAACTTGAATTCGATATTTTATATTTCACAGATTCATATTTGGATATACATATATTTGATCCGATCTAAATTATTTATATTATAAAAAAAATAAGTGATTATTTAAAGAAATTTATTTGAAATTTAGGTATAATTTATTAAAACTTAGTTAATTAAGTTATTCAGATCAGATCAAATTTTCAAACTGTTAACAAATTTGGATATGGATCATAAAAGTAAAATTTTCTTCAAATTATCGAATCGAATTCAAATTGAACTTTTGAAATCAGATTCGAATTTGAATAAATCAAAATTTAATTCAAACCCAATTCGTTGATAGGCCTAAACGACAAGTGTTAATACAAAGGTAACATGTAGATTAATTTATTTCACCCAATAAGTAAAATTAACACATCCACAATTACGCGTAAAACCCTATTAAAGAACGAATCCAAAACATCTCAAATATCTTTTTTTTGAAATTTGTTTTTCAATATTAAATCATTTACTATTAATTGGATTAAAATCTATTAATTCGAAGTGGGTCCATAATGATTTATGATTGATGGTCGAACATTAAAAGAAATTAAAGAGGTGTATCACAAAAATCCAAACCCTCAAAAAAAAAAAAAAATTCTTTGGAAGTTATGAATGACAGGGATTTCTGCAAGTTTTCCAGCTACAACATTAATGGGGGGCCATATACAAAACTTTCCTAAAACATCAGTTTTAATTACATTTTGACCAAAATAAATTAAAAATCAATCAGAAATCAAGACAAATCGGACACTACGGTGAGACATGAAAAAATCCGATCTCATTCCGACCTCGATATGTGGAATCGTTTTGCGCCATATGTACTATGATTCTTTGGGAGACATGGTCTTAGTCCGGTGAACAAATTACGATTTCAAAGATTCTGCTCGTGAGCTTAATGGTATAAACCTATTTGACTGTGCTATAACATAAATCAATAGGTGCTCCCCTTTAATTGAATTGAAAATTAAAGAAGAAATCCATTTAAATCATTAGTCTTTTGGTATAAAATAGACGTCTTCGGACGTTGCCAATATCATTTTGTTTTTAATGTTTTCTCAACAATCGATTATTCATCATAAATTTAAGGGGATTCAGAATGTATAAATAGATTTTTTATTAATAAACTAGTTATTGTTTGTATTTGAAGGCACAAGGTAATAAAAAATGATAAATAATAAATATATTTATTTTTATATTCAAAATCAAATCACAAACACATATAAGAGATAAAAAAATTTAAGCATCGGCTTGTACTGAGGGTGAGATGTGGTGGACGACAGTGGTGGCGATAAAAAACGGTGATGGTTGTGGTGGGGGTGGCAATGACTGTGGTAACGGTGGTGGCAACAGCGACTGTTGTGAAGTGGTGGTGGTGGCAGGGGCGACAGTAGCGGCAACGGTGATAGTGGGGGTGGCGATGACAACAATGGTGGTGGTGGTTGCGATGGTGGCGGCAACGGTGGTGGTGGTGTTGGCAGTGGCGGTGGCGGTGATGGTGGTGGTAGTGATGACAACGACAGCAACAGTGACGACGGTGGTGGTGGTAAAGGTAGTAGTGAGATGGTCTTAAACACAATTTTTTTTAATATATTTATGAGAAATAATTTATAGAAGTATTTTTAAAAAGTTACTTCAAAAATACTTTTAAGAGTTTATTTTTTTTATTAAATTTAGGGTGTTAATATTAGTCGTTAAATTAACTTTAAAGTAAAATTTAAAGCGATCTCAGCCGTGAATAGTAAAAGTCATTTTGTTTATCTTTTAAGATTTGAATCGTAAGTAACTTTATTATATAAATGAGAATTGATTTATCTTTAAATAAAATTAAAAAAGAATTGAAAGATATTTAAATAAAAAAATTAGTATCGTAGAAAAAGAATATTAAATGCCATGAACACTGTTTTGAATGCTAAGAAGAGAGAGAGAGACATATCTATAACCCTATAAATAACATATCTATAGAGATAGAAAGAGAGATTTTAGAGAGAGAAATTATTAATTAATTGAGTAATGCTAGACTACAATACAACNTAAAAAAGAATTGAAAGATATTTAAATAAAAAAATTAGTATCGTAGAAAAAGAATATTAAATGCCATGAACACTGTTTTGAATGCTAAGAAGAGAGAGAGAGACATATCTATAACCCTATAAATAACATATCTATAGAGATCGAAAGAGAGATTTTAGAGAGAGAAATTATTAATTAATTGAGTAATGCTAGACTACAATACAACATTACTGTAATTAATACTACAATACAGTTGTGGTTTTGAGCTTAGCTGGATTGGGGAGGGATTGTAGGCGGTCAAACCCCCACCGGACTTGTCTCTCCGGTGTCAGACCCGACCCACTAACCCTGACCCGTTGATGGTCAGTCACAACACAACCCTGGCTAGTCCCGGCCGAGCCTTCATTAACGGCATTTTTCCATCTCCGCGAAAGTGGCGGCGATGATCGGACTCTTGAGTGACAGTGTGTGTGTGTGTGTGGTAGAGAGAGAGAGAGAGAATAAACAAAACCCTTTTGAGTCCCGCTTGTTTTAGAGAAAGTGAGTGATAGCTATTCTTGACAAGCCAGCCCGCACTTTGTCTCTCGACAACTATCGTTCACTGCTTTNCTTGAGTGACAGTGTGTGTGTGTGTGTGGTAGAGAGAGAGAGAGAGAATAAACAAAACCCTTTTGAGTCCCGCTTGTTTTAGAGAAAGTGAGTGATAGCTATTCTTGACAAGCCAGCCCGCACTTTGTCTCTCGACAACTATCGTTCACTAATCTNTTCCATCTCCGCGAAAGTGGCGGCGATGATCGGACTCTTGAGTGACAGTGTGTGTGTGTGTGTGGTAGAGAGAGAGAGAGAGAATAAACAAAACCCTTTTGAGTCCCGCTTGTTTTAGAGAAAGTGAGTGATAGCTATTCTTGACAAGCCAGCCCGCACTTTGTCTCTCGACAACTATCGTTCACTGCTTTCTCTCTCTCTAAAACTACTGTTTTTGACTAATTTTTAATTGGGTTCCTCAGTTTCTCTCTCCTCCGTCAACCGAAGAAACTGAAATAAGTAGGGAGGCAGAAGAGACAGGGTAGGTAGAGAGAGTGGGTTTTTTTTTTTCTTTGGGTAAGTAGAGAGATTGGTCTGGAAGAATCCAATAAAGACACCATATCTTGCAGAAATCAAATCAAAGCTTACTGTGATTCATCAAGAAGGTGCTTACTGTGATTCAACAACAAGGTAAGACCTTAGTTTTCGAGGGGAAAATGTGGGTGTATATCCCAAGAATCCCTAATGTAAGTACACAATTCTACAGACAATTGTATACATACACATACACATACATGTTATGTGTATCAAGAACATGAAGATTCAAAGATAGTAGTCATGGTGGATCGGGGAAGAAGTGTTGTGGTTTTTTGGGTTGTGTTCTTTTTACTGTTTAACTCTAGTCTTGAGCAATTGAATGTGCCATTGAGTTTGTGGGTAGAAAGATTGGCTTTGCTTCAACTGAGATCGTCATTAGGGTTGAGGACAAAGGAGTGGCCTATAAAGCATGACCCTTGCTTAAACTGGACTGGTATTCAATGCTTTAATGGTAGAGTCATTGGGATCAATATTTCCGGGTTTAAGCGCACCAGAATTGGTAGCCAAAACCCCCTATTCTCTGTTGATGCTCTTTCAAATTTCACTCTGTTGCAGTCCTTTAATGCTTCCAGGTTTGCACTTCCTGGTCCAATTCCTGAATGGTTTGGAAGTAGGCTTGTTTCACTCCAAGTGCTCGATCTTCGCTCTTGTTCAATTGATAATGTAATACCTTCTAGTTTTGGAAATTTAACTAATCTTTCTGCTTTGTATTTATCTGGTAATAGGCTTACTGGGTTAATTCCTTCTAGTTTGAGTCAGTTGTCGCGCCTTTCAGTTCTTGATCTCTCTCGAAATTTGCTTACTGGATCCATTCCTCCGTCTTTTGCCCCACTTGGAAATCTTACTTTGCTTGACATGTCTTCGAATTACTTGTCTGGGACAATTCCACCAGGTATTGCAAAATTGTCCAAGCTTCAATTCTTGAATCTTTCTCGGAATGCTTTCGCTTCTTCGATACCTGTACAACTGGGTGACCTTTCTAGTCTGGTTGACCTTGATCTTAGCTTCAATTCTTTGTCTGGGTCAGTGCCATCCAATTGGAGAGGGTTGAGGAATTTGCAAAAAATGGTAATTGGGAACAATTTGCTCACTGGCTTGTTGCCAGGTAATTTGTTTCCTCCTTTGACTCAGCTGCAGTTTGTTGTTCTAAATCACAACAATCTCACCGGTGATCTACCTGATGTATTCTGGTCAATGCCTGAATTGCGATTTCTTGATGCCTCTGCCAATAATCTCACTGGGACTCTACCCAACCTTAGTTCAAATGCTAATACTACCACTGCAGTCTTCAACCTCTCCCAGAATATGTTTTATGGAGGTCTTACATCCATAATCAGGAGGTTCAGTTTTATTGATCTGTCCATGAATTATTTCGAAGGCAAGGTTCCAGATTACGCCCATGGTAATGTGTCTTTGAACGTAAATTGTCTCCAAAACGTGTCAAGCCAAAGGACTATGGTGGCATGTGCATCATTCTATGCTGAAAGGGGCCTGACATTTGATAATTTTGGATTACCAAATGCCACGCAGCCTCCGCCTCCTCCATCCAAAAAGGGAAGCCACAGAACCTTAATCATATTGGCAGGAGTTTTGGGGGCTTTGGGATTGATTGTACTGGTGGCGATTGTGCTGACACTGCTGATCATCTGCATGCGTAAGAGGGGAACAACGACCCAAAGAGGCACCGGTGTGGGGCCCATTCCAACAGGTGGAAGTCCATCACCTCCTGGAGTGCCTTTGGACTTTTCAAGTCTGGGAGAAGCATTTACATATCAGCAGATTCTCCAAGCCACGGTTGACTTCAGTGATGCAAACTTCATTAAACAGGGTCATTCTGGCAATCTTTTCCGGGGCATCCTTGAAGGTGGGATCCCTGTAGTAATCAAAAGAATTGATTTGCATTCGGTGAAAAAGGAAGCATACACGTTAGAGTTGGACTTTTTCAGTAAGGTTTCTCATCCCAGATTCATCCCTCTCCTGGGACATTGTTTGGAGAATGAGCACGAGAAGTTTCTGATTTACAAACATATGCCAAATGGAGACTTGTCAGATTCTTTGTTTAAGAAAACCAATTCGGTCGATGACCCTTTAGAGTCGTTGGATTGGATAACAAGACTAAAAATTGCAATAGAAGCTGCAGAAGGTCTCTCTTATCTGCATCATGAATGCACTCCTCCCCTTGTTCACAGGTATTCCAGCCTTTCCATGAATTGCTTATGTTTCACTATTCTTTCTTCTAATTACTGCCATTTTGTTCTTAATATCACTGCTTCTTATTACAAATGCGCTGATTGTTGCCGTGTATCGCCAGACCTTCACTTATGGGAGTGCATTTATTACTTTTATTATTATATCTNTGCTTATGTTTCACTATTCTTTCTTCTAATTACTGCCATTTTGTTCTTAATATCACCGCTTCTTATTACAAATGCACTGATTGTTGCCGTGTATCGCCAGACCTTCACTTATGGGAGTGCATTTATTACTTTTATTATTATATCTTTACAACTAAGAAATTTATTAATCAAAGAATTCATTGAACTTCTTACTTTGTGAAGTCAATTTCTTACTACAAGTTTCAAATACAAACATCCACCTATTATTGTTAATGGGCTCAGTCCCATAGACAATTCTTAGGACGGACACCATGTTGGACACAACATTATCTTAATATGTGTTACCATGTGTTGGACATGCCCATAGAGTATCTGGAATTAGCTTTTGACGTTGCACACATGGTAAGCCAATATTGCACTAAGGGGATACTGCTTAGATGTAGAATAAGAATGTAAGTATTGCTAACCATTTGCCATTACACATTGTTATTCCTACCAATTCAGGCTGTTAATTTAGGGTGAGCTAGGAGGCATGGACACTTCTAATGAGAAACCCTATCCTTGTATTCGACATGGATGTGCCTCAAGGCACTGACAATTCTCAAACTCTCTAATAGNCTATCCTTGTATTCGACATGGATGTGCCTCAAGGCACTGACAATTCTCAAACTCTCCTAGATATGGATAATTGTTAGTTTTTCTTGGGCCCAGACATACGCCTGACATCAATAAAAAACAAAATCTTTATGGTGGACGCTGGCTGCTGCTAACACTTATTGGACGCTCACAGGTGAGTGAAAACTTTGGGCGCTGAGGCGTACCAAATTTTTACCTTTCTCAAGAAGTATAACACGTACAAGTGTTCTAAGGAATTAAAGAAGAGGTTACCATATAACACGGAAAGAGTATCTTAATTGAGTTGGAGATTTTATGTGATTTTAGTTAAACATACTTTCAAGAGTTTGTGGTAGTGAGCTTACTGACATACTGTTTTCTAGGATTTTTTCTTTTTGTCAAGAAAAGCAAACACACACCTCACCAAGGAAATGCTTCAAATCTTACACCTATCACAACATTAAAAGGCCTGCAAAATCTTGATAGCAAACATGAACAAAGAAGTCAATGCAGATGCGTGTATTTGATGGCAAATCTGAACACATCTAATCCATGAACATCAACACAGAGGCACATTGCTCGTTTGAAATAGCATCACAACATAACAAATTTGGAAGGTGAATTGGAAACTGACCTGAGTATTTATTGTCCAATAGTTTTGGATATTTTCATTTGGTAATTTCCCTACTATTAGTGTGTAGCACCATCTCCAAATACCCATTTCCTATCATGTTCGGTGCGATACACTTTAAAGTGTTCATGTCATACTGGTTTTTCGGAAACTTAGTAAAGTTGTAAAAGTCACTTCATCGGGATATTGTTTTGGAAGATTGACAACACTTCTATGAAGGGTAAGATTTTAGGGAACTACTTACCCAAAAAAGGAAAAGATTTTAGGCAGCTAATGAAAACTCTCAAAATTTTGTTGAACTTTATATGCCTTATGAAACAAAAAAAAATCCATGGAAGCATGATTCCCTTGACTTTTTCTCGCCTCTTTTTTTTTTTCTATTATATTTTACGACTCTGAATCATCTTTTTTGTTAGGATTCATAACTCAATCCTTTTTTCTATTATAGTATCTTGGTTACATTATCTTGAACAGCTTACCAAATAGGATAGATTTTGACCAGAGTCTTCTCTTCCGGATTCCAAAAAGAGTTCCCAATCTATGTTGCCACTGTATTGTTAGAATTCATGTAATCTTGCCTATTTTCCCTCTAGTTTCTGCCTGTGATTTCAATTGTTTTAGCTATTGATTAGACATAATGCGGTTGACGATTGTGAAATTTGGATCTAAGAAAAGAATAAAAAAGTGGTGGTTAGAAAATAGGTCGAGATACATGTAAAATTATGTTGTGAACGAAACAGCATTGGAATAAATTGATGACCTGTTATATTTTTGTGTTTGCAATTTTTTAGTTTCTTCCCTCTTCCCTTGTTGATGCATTTTTAACAATGGGATTGATTTAATATATATTTTGGAAATTTAAGAGGGATCAAGTTAGTCTTAGTATACTTTTGCGCCTTCTGGCCTGTAAAGTGTAATTTTTGAACTTTTTTTCTCTTATTTTTTTCATCAATGAGCGCATTTGGAACTCATGGATGTTAGAGGGAGTTAGAACAGTATATTTATATTACTAAACAGTATGAGCCAGCCCTTGCAGTCATGTATTGGAATTCTATAGGTGTTCTCTTTATGCTTGATGAAGTTTTCACTAGCTTTTAGAAAATATTCTTGCCTAGTTTTCCGATGAATGATATCCATTTCTTTTTGTTATTGAAGAGATGTTCAAGCCAGCAGCATTCTTCTTGATGATAAATTTGAAGTGCGGTTAGGGAGCCTAAGTGAAGTCTGTGCGCAAGAAGGGGAAAATCATCAAAACAGAATTACCAGGTTGCTGCGGTTACCACAGTAAGTATTCCTCAGTTTTGCAGTTTGTAAACTCTATGGAAACATATAGATTCAAACTTTAGCCCTTGTTTTCAGTGTTCTAGGGTGGATCCCTTTTGTTTCCATCATTGTCCAATAAACAATTTTGAAATTGAGCTATGCGCTGTTATTCTAAATCCATTATATGTTTGCCTTTATTGTGAGCCATATTTGAGATGTGAACTAAAAAAATTTGTCCTTTTTAGTCTATGTTCTTTGTTTCCTGAAAGTTTCCAACTGGAATCGTATGAAACTTTTTTTTGCTAAGTGGAATCATATGGCATTTAATATGTATTATTGGGGTCCTTGGATCGCCTGATCCTCATAAATCAAGAGAGCAATTACAATATAAAATTCAATTGTGACGGCTCAATATCGTGTCACTGTCCAGATCATAGTTCAAAGTATCCGTCATTACCGATATGAGTTGGCCGAGTCGTATCTGACTTGTCACATTCTGACATAATACCGATACATAATACATATAAATCCCGAGGCTTGCACGACTCGGTCAAGTCATCCAAGTTGTATTTAAGTCAATCCTAAGTCGTCGAGTTATCGTCGTCGAATAGGCCGATATTGTTCCGTGATTTTACGATATGACCTAAATCTCTCATCGTGTTTAACATTTTCTTTTAAGTCATATTGCCCAATATCGTGTCGTGATGCCACGGCCAATGTGTCTCAAAGCTCTCCGATTCGATGACCAATACCACGATCTTCATTGAATTGTGACCTTACCGTATTATACTTGTTACATTTACATGTAAACACACTTTTGTAAATGGAATTTTTTGGGAGGGTTTGTAAATGTATTTTTGATCTGCTTGAATTGGAACAAGATTAATTTAGTGTTGATGCTCTTGCACCTGCTTTCATTCTGACTCTCGACAGTGCGCTGTAGTTAAATGGAAGCACATAATAAATAGGGTGTGGAAGACTTAACATGCCTAATCTCCCTGTCAAGATTGTTTGCATTGTTTAATGGACCATAAATGCCATATTATGCCCCCATGATTCTGTAGTTTTAACTGACGACATNCTTTCATTCTGACTCTCGACAGTGCGCTGTAGTTAAATGGAAGCACATAATAAATATGGTGTGGAAGACTTAACATGCCTAATCTCCCTGTCAAGATTGTTTGCATTGTTTAATGGACCATGAATGCCATATTATGCCCCCATGATTCTGTAGTTTTAACTGACGACGTTGCAGATTAAAAAAATAGCATTTGTTGTGACTATGCATGTTAATCAACCCATGACTCTAGCAATAAGGATATGTAACTGTTTACACCAAAATATGCCAAATCCAGAAAAAGACACGTGGAGCGATCTGACGGTTGGGCAAAGGTCAAAAGAAGTCTTAGATGACTCAACGGTTACCCAAAAAGATCTCCAAGGATTTTGGGAATGTTTAGAAGAACGTGGTGGTGTGGAGGTATCAGTTATAGACGGCTGAGAGCACATTGTAGCCGTTGCAGAGTGAATGCCCCAGGTATAGGAGTGGCCGGGAAAGATGGCCCCAACGATCAGTGATCACCGGCTATAAATACATAAAGAACAAGCCAATGAAAAGCCCAACATCAACAACCCGAGAAATAGCACACCCGAACTCGCTTTTGCATTGCTCTGCTTTTATGCTTACCATCTATTTTACTTTATTTGTAATTCCCTCACCATTCCAGTGGTCATGTCGTGTTTCTAATTTTAGTATATAAACTCGTTTCATTTGGTTATGCCCATTATGGTTTTCCAATTTCCTTTTGCTTTTCTTTAAGATTATTTGTTTCTTCAGAAAAATTGCTAGAGTCTTTGATCACCAAGGCATAAAAGAACCTAGAGATAATTTTACGCCTCGCTATAGTCACCTTAACAGTTATTATTTAGGAGCTCACGTAGGTTCGAGTAGGTATGGTTGTATTGTTTGGATTCGTTAAGTCCAATCAGACTTTAGCATCCCTACAATCAGAAAATACGTAACGTACAAAAAATATATGTGCTTATATGAATTCAACTGTAATCATGTGTTGGATACTGCTGCAAGGAGATCCTTGTGCCTGTGAAGATTTCTGCGCGTGACCATAGGTTCCATGGAATGGGAGATTGAATCTAGGGCAGACATCATTGCAAAATGGTCTTCCAAATAACTATATTATCATCCATTATAGATGTCTATTTTTTCTATGCATACTTTTGTTGTATCGCATATATAGTTGAAATATATTCACATTTACAATAACAATAGAACGTTGTTTTTTTCTTTCTTTAAATGAAGTTACAGATGGATTGCATATTTATGTTGCTTGATTGAGGTTGTAATAGAAGTCTTCTCTTCATCGTGTGCAGGACATCTGAACAAGGCTCGTCTGGTAAGGGACATTATGATATTTTAGTTTGTCATTGGTTATTTCTTGTCTTCCTTTGTGTTAGTTTGGTTTGGTACATTGAAATGCTGCTTGTTAGTCCATTTATCTGACCTCTTGGAGCCTTGTGCTCTAATCTTCCTATACTATCACTTAAATATAAGATATCATGTATCTCAAAAATCATTATCATTGGGAAGC
The DNA here is from genome assembly GCA_963454935.2 of Ilex paraguariensis. Classification (NCBI taxonomy): domain Eukaryota; kingdom Viridiplantae; phylum Streptophyta; class Magnoliopsida; order Aquifoliales; family Aquifoliaceae; genus Ilex; species Ilex paraguariensis. Next base: position 179,846 of record CAUOFW020001236.1, read on the forward strand.
CAGCCCTGTCGGGGCAATACTAGAGCTATAAAATCTGGATGTAGGTGGGGTGCTGTTTCTACAATGTGGATACTGGGTCTTGTTGGGACCTCATATAGTGCAGCCATTGTGCACCCTGTTTTATGTAATTTCATACTTATAGATCGTCTGCTGTGGCTTTTTTACGGTTTTAACATGGAAGCCATTTTATGGTGCTTCTGCCATATATTTTTCAGAGGACTGATCTGTGTTTTTCTAGAATAGAAAATGATGAGGGGCAACTGGAGAGAACCTTCTGCTACATGTTTGGCTAGAGGTTATATGCCATTTTATTAAAAAAATGTTCCTTTTCTATCGTAAGATATTAATTATTGATTGAACTCCTGGAAGGACAATGTGAAAACATCTGATACTGATATGGGAGACACCAAAACCCCACGCACACATGCACAGTGATTATCGGTTGTCTGATGTTGATTGATTAAAAATGATTATATGAGTTGCTTAGTCTATTCAGATCAGTTGAGCGACAACCTCAGCTGACTGAACTTCAAGGTGAAAAGTGCTTAAAATCACTTGGACTCCCAAACTTGTAACTTTCTTCAATGTTTTTGTTGTTCTAAAATTTTCTTTCTCATTTGGAAATGGCCAGGTACACCTACAGCAACAGGTGCCTATGATGTGTACTGCTTTGGGAAGGTGTTGCTTGAACTGGTAACAGGCAAGCTGGGCATAAGTGCATCCAGTGATGCCACCATGAAGGATTGGTTGGAAGGGACACTACCATACATCAGTATATATGACAAGGAACTCGTGACAACTATTGTGGACCCATCTCTAGTGATCTATGAGGATTTATTAGAGGAAGTTTGGGCCATGGCCGTTGTTGCAAAGTCTTGCCTCAATCCCAAGCCTTCAAGGCGGCCCCTAATGAGATACATCCTTAAAGCTTTAGAAAATCCTTTGAAAGTGGTGAGGGATGAAAACACTAGCTCTGCGAGGCTTAGAGCTACGTCCTCTAGAGGGTCGTGGAATGCTGCTCTGTTTGGTAGCTGGCGTCATAGCTCATCAGATGTGGTGGCCATTCCAGCAGCCCCCAGTAACAAAGCAGGAGGGAGTAGCTTTAAACAGTCGGGAACTACAGGTTCTGAAGGAAGTGGTCAGAATGGTGAAGGGGGCAATTCATCCTCGACTAGGCGGCATTCCAAGGAGATTTTCCCTGAACCACCACTGGATGTGCAAGATTTAGAGGGCAAATGAGGACTAGGGGAGAGGTCAATTGTTCTTAATTTTTTTGTCAATAACACAGCAGGCTCCCCATTTGAGTGCCTTGCTTGTTTGCTTGTTGGTAACCCAGCATACTCTTCTCCATTCTGGAGTTCTGGGGTTGCAGGCCATTTTTGTTCGTTCTTGGGGTGTTCAGAAGGTGCACAGCCCCCACTGATGGGGAATGGAAACTGAAATATGGAGGGTTTTCTTGTTTCCAAGAGCAGCAAGGCGATGTCAAATTGTTCTTGGGTTTTTGACTTTGAGACTAAATGGAAACAGAAACACAGCAGGGATTGTGAGTGGTTGTCCTTGTTTGCTATTTGTTTGAGTGCTTGTTTGACAGATAAACAAGCTACAATTTTTCTGTAATTGATCTTTGTAGTCTTGTGGAATGTAAATTGTAGGGGCCCTGGCGCTTCCAATTTTGGGGGGGAAATAGAAGAATGATTATTTGAGTTATTTTGAGTTTATTAATTGCCTTGGTGACAGAAGGCTCGTTATACTGGGCTGTCTTTTTTAGTTTCCCCTGGTACCTGTGCTGAACTTCTGCTGCAAGTGATGAGCTCACCGCTCCCATGCTATGTTATGTACATATTTTTAATATATTTTTATTTGATATTAGAAGTAATTGTTAGGAAATTATTTTAGTAAGTAAGGAATAAAATATTTTGTTGGTAGTTTTCTAGTTAGTTATTAAGATAGTTGAATCATTGGTTATGTTAATTATTAAGGTAATTTTTATTATCTTGTATTTAAAAATTTTTTTATTAATGTAAATGGTACGATGAATANGGCCATTCCAGCAGCCCCCAGTAACAAAGCAGGAGGGAGTAGCTTTAAACAGTCGGGAACTACAGGTTCTGAAGGAAGTGGTCAGAATGGTGAAGGGGGCAATTCATCCTCGACTAGGCGGCATTCCAAGGAGATTTTCCCTGAACCACCACTGGATGTGCAAGATTTAGAGGGCAAATGAGGACTAGGGGAGAGGTCAATTGTTCTTAATTTTTTTGTCAATAACACAGCAGGCTCCCCATTTGAGTGCCTTGCTTGTTTGCTTGTTGGTAACCCAGCATACTCTTCTCCATTCTGGAGTTCTGGGGTTGCAGGCCATTTTTGTTCGTTCTTGGGGTGTTCAGAAGGTGCACAGCCCCCACTGATGGGGAATGGAAACTGAAATATGGAGGGTTTTCTTGTTTCCAAGAGCAGCAAGGCGATGTCAAATTGTTCTTGGGTTTTTGACTTTGAGACTAAATGGAAACAGAAACACAGCAGGGATTGTGAGTGGTTGTCCTTGTTTGCTATTTGTTTGAGTGCTTGTTTGACAGATAAACAAGCTACAATTTTTCTGTAATTGATCTTTGTAGTCTTGTGGAATGTAAATTGTAGGGGCCCTGGCGCTTCCAATTTTGGGGGGGAAATAGAAGAATGATTATTTGAGTTATTTTGAGTTTATTAATTGCCTTGGTGACAGAAGGCTCGTTATACTGGGCTGTCTTTTTTAGTTTCCCCTGGTACCTGTGCTGAACTTCTGCTGCAAGTGATGAGCTCACCGCTCCCATGCTATGTTATGTACATATTTTTAATATATTTTTATTTGATATTAGAAGTAATTGTTAGGAAATTATTTTAGTAAGTAAGGAATAAAATATTTTGTTGGTAGTTTTCTAGTTAGTTATTAAGATAGTTGAATCATTGGTTATGTTAATTATTAAGGTAATTTTTATTATCTTGTATTTAAAAATTTTTTTATTAATGTAAATGGTACGATGAATATTAAATTAAATTTTCTTGTAAAATTTTGGAGATAAATTTTTTTCAAATTGAACCATCAGATGTACTCCCCCTTGGGTTTTCTTCTTTCAATTTTATTTTTCATTTATTCCTCAAAGTGTGCACGTAACATGCTCTTTGCAAATTCAACCTAAAAGTTATAGCATTTGGAACAATGGCCAATTTCCTAACGTGGAGAGGGAGAGAGCTGGCCAACTTTAATTGCCTCGGCAAATGATGCAATTATCAGTTTTGCACAGCACCCAGGCACAGAGTTGTAACCAGCAAAATAAAGTATAAAAATGAACTCTGCATGTTAGGCAACAAAAGTGCAACGCAGCATTTTGCCCCTAAAAAGGATGTTCAAAAATTGACTACAAAATGGTTACAGAAACCCAGTAAGAATAGATGATAACAGGAACCTTTAACCAGCTGCTTCCAGCTTTGGAGCTTTAGCATTCGAGTAAACAGGGTGAAGAATATGCCCAGCCATGGGGATAATGTGCACCCACTTGCGTCCACTCAGCTTGTCCCATTCAAACTTGACATTCCCTTCTTTCAAAGCAAATAGGGTGTGATCCTTCCCCATTCCAACATAATCTCCTGGATGAAAACGGGTTCCCCTTTGACGGACAATAATGTTCCCTGGTATCACTCTCTGAACAATACAATAAAGTGTCTTACTATGAGGATCATAAGGTTCATTAGGAATTATAATAACAATGCATCATCATCACCATGAATTTTCCAAGTCTTTATTGCAACTAAAAAATTCATCCACTCACCTCTCCACCAAACTTCTTCACTCCAAGGTTCTTTGGTTTCGAGTCTCGGCCATTCTTCGTGGATCCTGCTGTCTTTTTGGTAGCCCAACGCCTGAATATCAAGCTCAAACCACCTCCAGATATATCTGAATGTCGCAAACTAAAACATGGTTAAATCCAACAATTATACACCACCATGGAATAGAAATGGTATAGAGATTATACCACTAGCAGTGCTGTAGACAGGAACATTTGTAACCAGCTCACTGAGTTTCAATCTTCTACACACGGATGTAGCAAAATTCATCATGGTGTTCACTGAATAGGAAGATCAAACCTGAAAACAATTCCCATGTAGATTACAAGAAGTGCGATGAATTCATCTTTAATGAACAAGTTTCTGATAACCAAACTGAACCAGCCAGTTGACCTTAGGCAACCAATGGCCCTTTAGAGGACAAGCCATTTTGGCACAAGCCTTCTACACATAATAAACGAAACCAAAAGGACAAGCAGATATTAGAGACATGTTGACATAGATGACTTGCATATGCCCCAAGATAGACCAAGTCTACGTAAATCACCCCATACTAAATCACGGCATGAACCCCGATTTGTGCAAAACAACGAATGCATATATCGGATGATCAAGATAGCTTTCCAATGCTATTTTCCTATTGGAAATCCATACATGCCAATACAGGATATCAAAAATTATGATTTCCACCACACTCCAAACATCATCTCATCTATGAAAACATATGAAACTAAAAACTATATCAATTTTAATTTTTCCTCCTAATGACCGTTTGGGGGAAGGTGAATATGGGGTTTCCACTGAAGCATCTGAAGATTGAGAAAATTAAAACCGTGTCTTGAAATAAATCATAATGCNATGAAACTAAAAACTATATCAATTTTAATTTTTCCTCCTAATGACCGTTTGGGGGAGGTGAATATGGGGTTTCCACTGAAGCATCTGAAGATTGACAAAATTAAAACCGTGTCTTGAAATAAATCATAATGCTGCAAATTCATGGAATCGAATACAATTTAGAGGCAATGCAGGAAGGTAGAGGGGATTGTGCTGCATGGCATCATTGAATAAATCCAATGATGACATGTCAAAAAACCAAGCACCAGTCGCTTATAAGAAATAGTCCACTACGCAGAAAATTACTAGGACAGGCAAAGATATTCAATCCCTTCTGCAACTTCCTCCTTCACACTATCTTATTTCTCAAAACTGATCAGAGAATTTGAACCAGGGGACAGTTGCCAAAGAAAGGAGAGAGAAACCTTAAATCCATATACAAATATTTCTTCTTATTTAAGAGAATTGATAAGCAATTATCTCACAAGAGACCTTCAAAATTTCAGCTAAACCAAAGGATTGAAACATTATCTTAGAACTTGGAAAGAACACTTAACAGGTTAACGTCATATTTACATCGCACACCCCTTAACCCGGTTATATGTGCATTTCCTCCATGCCCAAGTTTGAGTATTTTCACCTTCTGTGATAATGTTTCAAGCTTGTGCAATAAAATCAAGTACATCCTCATTAAATAGCCATTCTAAAGACTAAGCAGTTTAAGTGGATACACACAGCCTTGAATTCCTGAAAGCTGCTTCAAACCCATTTAATGGCATATCAGAAAGTGTAACATCACATCTGCCAAAGCTGTTCATATAGAAAATTACACACAAACCTCAGCTACCCATCACTCATAGCTGTCAAAATATAGAAGTGCACTTCAGAATTGTGTTCTAATTCCAGTGAAATGGTGTGCAAAGGAATGAAGCCAATTCAAGGGACGATCACATTAAACAACATACGCAGAGACTCAACAGTAGCATACTAATTTGTACGCTTCAGAAGAAATTAAAGAACAAACGTATTCAAATGATGCAATTAGAACTAGACAAAGAATACACCCACATTCTCGAGCAACACCGAAGAGGAACAAAACACGCAAGAGTCGAATAACTCCAAACATAATCAGGTCTCCAATAATTCTGATTTTTCTTCGATAACAGGAAAAAAAAAAATTTAAATGCAGTAAAGCATTCTAGTCCTACACAAGAAATCCATTCCAATAAAGTTANAAGAGGAACAAAACACGCAAGAGTCGAATAACTCCAAACATAATCAGGTCTCCAATAATTCTGATTTTTCTTCGATAACAGGAAAAAAAAATTTAAATGCAGTAAAGCATTCTAGTCCTACACAAGAAATTCATTCCAATAAAGTTAAAAGTTCGGAGGCTGACCTGACCTGGTTGAGTTGATTCGAAAAATCTTCTGCAAGGAGCTCGATCTATGGGTTGAAGACGAAGATCTGCATGTTGTTCTCGGTCCGTCGCTAGGGTTTTTGAGCTCTTCTCTTTCAGACGTTTGCCTTGACCGAGGGGAACTGACTGGAGGTTTCTTTATTTTTTGGTTCGACTGTGAGGTATATTTATATATTTATTTTATATTAAAAAGGGTCAATTTGTAATTTGATCGTTAATTTTATGCAGAATGACTTATTTGTATATTTATTTTACATAAAAAAAAATGGTCAATTTGTAATTTAACCATAAATTATATAAAAAAAATTATTTTATTACTTTAAACATTAATGATCTTATTATACTTAACTTTCTCAGAATGAAAAAAATGTTAATTTATGTATTAAATTTGTTTTTAATTTACTCAATTTCATTAAAACAAATCACCTCCATAAACACATTACACATTACAACAGTGAAAGAGGTATTATTTTGGTGATAAAAGTTAGAATTTTAAAGGATATAGTCGATCATAAAATATTATAATTAATTATAAAAAAATATAATTTTTAAAGATCAAATAACACCTTTTATTATTATCCACAAATCTCATGGCAAAATATTATTGACNTAAAGAACAAACGTATTCAAATGATGCAATTAGAACTAGACAAAGAATACACCCACATTCTCGAGCAACACCGAAGAGGAACAAAACACGCAAGAGTCGAATAACTCCAAACATAATCAGGTCTCCAATAATTCTGATTTTTCTTCGATAACAGGAAAAAAAAATTTAAATGCAGTAAAGCATTCTAGTCCTACACAAGAAATTCATTCCAATAAAGTTAAAAGTTCGGAGGCTGACCTGACCTGGTTGAGTTGATTCGAAAAATCTTCTGCAAGGAGCTCGATCTATGGGTTGAAGACGAAGATCTGCATGTTGTTCTCGGTCCGTCGCTAGGGTTTTTGAGCTCTTCTCTTTCAGACGTTTGCCTTTGACTGAGGGGAACTGACTGGAGGTTTCTTTATTTTTTGGTTCGACTGTGAGGGATATTTATATATTTATTTTATATTAAAAAGGGTCAATTTGTAATTTGATCGTTAATTTTATTTGTAATTTAACCATAAATTATATAAAAAAATTTATTTTATTACTTTAAACATTAATGATCTTATTATACTTAACTTTCTCAGAATGACAAAAAGTTAATTTATGTATTAAATTTGTTTTTAATTTACTCAATTTCATTAAAAACAAATCACCTCACATCCATAAACACATTACGACAGTGTAAGAGGTATAATTTTGGTGATATAAGTTAGAATTTTAAAGGATATATTCGATCATAAAATATAATAATTAATTATTAAAAAAATATAATTTTTAAAGATCAAATAACACCTTTTATTATTATCCTCAAATCTCATGGCAAAATATTATTGACCCTTAAAGAGAATTTGCCTCCTACCGAAAAAACAAAAGTCACTTTGGAAAAATTAATTTTTTTATTGTTTTCCCCCCCTCCCCTCGTACACGTGTATTTCATGTATTAATTTACTTCCAATTATTTCTCTATTGATCAATCCACATTTTGATAATGTAGTACCAATGCAACTTATTTTTTGTATAATAAGACATTACAAATCAAATTTTTTATTCAAATGATGACTCAAATTTGAGTAAAAATCTGAGTCAAGACTCGGGATGACGTTAATTACAAATATGCTAATAAATATTTTACTAGCTCTTGGNCAAATCAAATTTTTTATTCAAATGATGACTCAAATTTGAGTAAAAATCTGAGTCAAAACTCGGGATGACCTTAATTACAAATATGCTAATAAATATTTTACTAGCTCTTGGTCAACCCATAAAAATCCAATGAAATCAAAGTCACTATACTCTAAATAACCTTTCCAAAGCTATCCCATAAGCATCTTATCTAATTGTTGTCAGTAGAACAAATCTCGAGCAAATTTTATGCTCAAAAACTGGGGATCGATCGAGAAAAAGGTCAGTGTTTCATCAATTGATATGTCATTATGTTTCTTTCTTTCTTTCTTTNACATATTTTTAATATATTTTTATTTGATATTAGAAGTAATTGTTAGGAAATTATTTTGGCAAGAAAGGAATAAAATATTTTGTTGGTAGTTTTCTAGGTAGTTATTAAGATAGTTGAATCATTGGTTATGTTAATTATTAAGGTAATTTTTATTATCTTGTATTTAAAGATTTTTTTATTAATGTAAATGGTACGATGAATATTAAATTAAATTTTCTTGTAAAATTTTGGAGATAAATTTTTTCAAATTGAACCATCAGATGTACTCCCCCTTGGGTTTTCTTCTTTCAATTTTATTTTTCATTTATTTTCAAAATTCCTCAAAGTGTGCACGTAACATGCTCTTTGCAAATTCAACCTAAAAGTTATAGCATTTGGAACTATGGCCAATTTCCTAACGTGGAGAGGGAGAGAGCTGGCCAACTTTAATTGCCTCGGCAAATGATGCAATTATCAGTTTTGCACAGCACCCAGGCACAGAGTTGTAACCAGCAAAATAAAGTATAAAAATGAACTCTGCATGTTAGGCAACAAAAGTGCAACGCAGCATTTTGCCCCTAAAAAGGATGTTCAAAAATTGACTACAAAATGGTTACAGAAACCCAGTAAGAATAGATGATAACAGGAACCTTTAACCAGCTGCTTCCAGCTTTGGAGCTTTAGCATTCGAGTAAACAGGGTGAAGAATATGCCCAGCCATGGGGATAATGTGCACCCACTTGCGTCCACTCAGCTTGTCCCATTCAAACTTGACATTCCCTTCTTTCAAAGCAAATAGGGTGTGATCCTTCCCCATTCCAACATAATCTCCTGGATGAAAACGGGTTCCCCTTTGACGGACAATAATGTTCCCTGGTATCACTCTCTGAACAATACAATAAAGTGTCTTACTATGAGGATCATAAGGTTCATTAGGAATTATAATAACAATGCATCATCATCACCACGAATTTTCCAAGTCTTTATTGCAACTAAAAAATTCATCCACTCACCTCTCCACCAAACTTCTTCACTCCAAGGTTCTTTGGTTTCGAGTCTCGGCCATTCTTCGTGGATCCTGCTGTCTTTTTGGTAGCCCAACGCCTGAATATCAAGCTCAAACCACCTCCAGATACATCTGAATGTCGCAAACTAAAACATGGTTAAATCCAACAATTATACACCACCATGGAATAGAAATGGTATAGAGATTATACCACTAGCAGTGCTGTAGACAGGAACATTTGTAACCAGCTCACTGAGTTTCAATCTTCTACACACGGATGTAGCAAAATTCATCATGGTGTTCACTGAATAGGAAGATCAAACCTGAAAACAATTCCCATGTAGATTACAAGAAGTGCGATGAATTCATCTTTAATGAACAAGTTTCTGATAACCAAACTGAACCAGCCAGTTGACCTTAGGCAACCAATGGCCCTTTAGAGGACAAGCCATTTTGGCACAAGCCTTCTACACATAATAAACGAAACCAAAAGGACAAGCAGATATTAGAGACATGTTGACATAGATGACTTGCATATGCCCCAAGATAGACCAAGTCTACGTAAATCACCCCATACTAAATCACGGCATGAACCCCGATTTGTGAAAAACAACGAATGCATATATCGGATGATCAAGATAGCTTTCCAATGCTATTTTCCTATTGGAAATCCATACATGCCAATACAGGATATCAAAAATTATGATTTCCACCACACTCCAAACATCATCTCATCTATGAAAACATATGAAACTAAAAACTATATCAATTTTAATTTTTCCTCCTAATGACCGTTTGGGGGAAGGTGAATATGGGGTTTCCACTGAAGCATCTGAAGATTGAGAAAATTAAAACCGTGTCTTGAAATAAATCATAATGCTGCAAATTCATGGAATCGAATACAATTTAGAGGCAATGCAGGAAGGTAGAGGGGATTGTGCTGCATGGCATCATTGAATAAATCCAATGATGACATGTCAAAAAACCAAGCACCAGTCGCTTATAAGAAATAGTCCACTACGCAGAAAATTACTAGGACAGGCAAAGATATTCAATCCCTTCTGCAACTTCCTCCTTCACACTATCTTATTTCTCAAAACTGATCAGAGAATTTGAACCAGGGGACAGTTGCCAAAGAAAGGAGAGAGAAACCTTAAATCCATATACAAATATTTCTTCTTATTTAAGAGAATTGATAAGCAATTATCTCACAAGAGACCTTCAAAATTTCAGCTAAACCAAAGGATTGAAACATTATCTTAGAACTTGGAAAGAACACTTTAACAGGTTAACGTCATATTTACATCGCACACCCCTTAACCCAGTTATATGTGCATTTCCTCCATGCCCAAGTTTGAGTATTTTCACCTTCTGTGATAATGTTTCAAGCTTGTGCAATAAAATCAAGTACATCCTCATTAAATAGCCATTCTAAAGACTAAGCAGTTTAAGTGGATACACACAGCCTTGAATTCCTGAAAGCTGCTTCAAACCCATTTAATGGCATATCAGAAAGTGTAACATCACATCTGCCAAAGCTGTTCATATAGAAAATTACACACAAACCTCAGCTACCCATCACTCATAGCTGTCAAAATATAGAAGTGCACTTCAGAATTGTGTTCTAATTCCAGTGAAATGGTGTGCAAAGGAATGAAGCCAATTCAAGGGACGATCACATTAAACAACATACGCAGAGACTCAACAGTAGCATACTAATTTGTACGCTTCAGAAGAAATTAAAGAACAAACGTATTCAAATGATGCAATTAGAACTAGACAAAGAATACACCCACATTCTCGAGCAACACCGAAGAGGAACAAAACACGCAAGAGTCGAATAACTCCAAACATAATCAGGTCTCCAATAATTCTGATTTTTCTTCGATAACAGGAAAAAAAAATTTAAATGCAGTAAAGCATTCTAGTCCTACACAAGAAATTCATTCCAATAAAGTTAAAAGTTCGGAGGCTGACCTGACCTGGTTGAGTTGATTCGAAAAATCTTCTGCAAGGAGCTCGATCTATGGGTTGAAGACGAAGATCTGCATGTTGTTCTCGGTCCGTCGCTAGGGTTTTTGAGCTCTTCTCTTTCAGACGTTTGCCTTTGACTGAGGGGAACTGACTGGAGGTTTCTTTATTTTTTGGTTCGACTGTGAGGGATATTTATATATTTATTTTATATTAAAAAGGGTCAATTTGTAATTTGATCGTTAATTTTATTTGTAATTTAACCATAAATTATATAAAAAAATTTATTTTATTACTTTAAACATTAATGATCTTATTATACTTAACTTTCTCAGAATGACAAAAAGTTAATTTATGTATTAAATTTGTTTTTAATTTACTCAATTTCATTAAAAACAAATCACCTCACATCCATAAACACATTACGACAGTGTAAGAGGTATAATTTTGGTGATATAAGTTAGAATTTTAAAGGATATATTCGATCATAAAATATAATAATTAATTATTAAAAAAATATAATTTTTAAAGATCAAATAACACCTTTTATTATTATCCTCAAATCTCATGGCAAAATATTATTGACCCTTAAAGAGAATTTGCCTCCTACCGAAAAAACAAAAGTCACTTTGGAAAAATTAATTTTTTTATTGTTTTCCCCCCCTCCCCTCGTACACGTGTATTTCATGTATTAATTTACTTCCAATTATTTCTCTATTGATCAATCCACATTTTGATAATGTAGTACCAATGCAACTTATTTTTTGTATAATAAGACATTACAAATCAAATTTTTTATTCAAATGATGACTCAAATTTGAGTAAAAATCTGAGTCAAAACTCGGGATGACCTTAATTACAAATATGCTAATAAATATTTTACTAGCTCTTGGTCAACCCATAAAAATCCAATGAAATCAAAGTCACTATACTCTAAATAACCTTTCCAAAGCTATCCCATAAGCATCTTATCTAATTGTTGTCAGTAGAACAAATCTCGAGCAAATTTTATGCTCAAAAACTGGGGATCGATCGAGAAAAAGGTCAGTGTTTCATCAATTGATACGTCATTATGTTTTTTTCTTTCTTTCTTTCTTTCTTTTTTTTTTTTTTTTGTTGATGATGGCTAATGAAAAAGAAAACCTTAATGATGAAGAGAAACCTCCATGCAATCTACCCAAGACCAAGGCGGCATATGGGGTTCCTCTTAATGAGACCAAGGTCCACCTGCAAAAATCAATACAGAATCATGCCAAAACCAATCTTTAGCAAAGGAGAATACTGGTTCATGTAGGAGCAGAAAGTTATACCTTGTGTCCAAAGAGGTCGCTGATGTTATCAATCCCATACAGAATCATGGTTGGTCCAAGACAAAACCAAAACAAAAAACGGAAAAAGAAATGAAACGATCAATCATCACCGGAATTTTGGCATTGTTTCGTAAGATACAATGAATACACACAACCAGCAAAGGTATAATGGGAAATAATAAAATCACTTACCTTTCGAGTGAAAGGCCCCATGCAATAACCCGGACATCATCTGGAAGTCCCATAGGCTGTAGCATTTCAGGTCTGAACATGCCAGAATTTCCAACTTCCACCCATTTCTTGAAGCCTTCATGATAGCTGATCAAATATGGAAAATCTGAGTCCTACAAAAGCTAAACTTGTATTGAGCTGAAGTTATGGTTTGTTACCTGAAGATTTCCATGCTGGGTTCAGTATATGGACTGTAAGCAGGCTTGAAACGCAACTTGGACATGCCAGGAAACAAGAGATGTGATATTAGAAGTCCAAATAAAGCCCCTACCAATTGTGTATCTTCCCCAAGATCACAATATAGTAGCCATTGCTCTGCTAATCAAAAAACAATCACAATATAAATATTTTATAATACTGAAAGCTGGCACATAGCTTCACTCCTTTGGACCTCTGAAAAAGCATGAAAACTGAAGGTTAAGCAAAAAGTTGATGTATTACCCAGACGGGAGAAAGGGTCATGCAGAACTCCAATCAGGTCACCAAGGCTAAGCCCCTGACCACATATTAGGCCTGAAAATGGCAGTTCACCCAGAGTAATTCCCAAAGAGCGCATATATACACACAAAACACATCATTACACATATGTGGGCTTTTTTGTTTATCGCACAACAATTGAGCATTCAAATTTAATTTACATGGTGGTTGCTCATAAAAGAGTTTATATTCTAAAGGGGCCAATAAATGAAAATGATGTGGTCACCAGAGGTGTCAACCCATACCATTTAGATCAACAGGGTGTCACTTATGTAAGATTGCTTCATCAACCATTTTGATAACTTCAAATCTCCCATTAACCCCAGATTCAATGAAAGTAACTCCAATACAGTTGCCTAGAAGAGGTTTGTCAAGCATGGTACTGCTGTGCAGGGAATTCAACTGACTTGTACCGATAGACCCATATTGTATGGGAAATAGGCGCCTTTCTTTTCACTGTAGCCAAATTAATACCTTCATATTGTCAATTATCCTATATCCTTTCCAAGAATGCTATTATGATCAGTGTTGTTAGTATTGTACGATACGCGATATGTATCGTACGATACGTTATGATACAGAAGGATCCCGATACGAATCATACTTTTGTATCGTTTTTGCATTGTATCATCCGATACACGATACGTTTTTACGATACGATACGTATTGGTACAATACGAACGATACGCGCATATGCTGTTTAATTTTTTTTTTTGCTAGAACGACGTCATTTTGAGTGAGACTGATTTTTTTATCCCTATAACCACTGAAACGACGTCGTTTCAATGGCTAGGGTTTACAAAAAAAAAAAAATCTCTCTTCTTCACGATCTCTCAATTTTTTATTTCTTTTTCGCTGGCCTCTGGCTTCTTAGGAAACAGTAGCGGTGGCCGGGAGCCTTTATTGATGAATAAAGTAAAAAGGAGAGAACNGTATTGTACGATACGCGATATGTATCGTACGATACGTTATGATACAGAAGGATCCCAATATGAATCATACTTTTGTATCGTTTTTGCATTGTATCATCCGATACACGATACGTTTTTACGATACGATACGTATTGGTACAATACGAACGATACGCGCATATGCTGTTTAATTTTTTTTTTTGCTAGAACGACGTCATTTTGAGTGAGACTGATTTTTTTATCCCTATAACCACTGAAACGACGTCGTTTCAATGGCTAGGGTTTACAAAAAAAAAAAAATCTCTCTTCTTCACGATCTCTCAATTTTTTATTTCTTTTTCGCTGGCCTCTGGCTTCTTAGGAAACAGTAGCGGTGGCCGGGAGCCTTTATTGATGAATAAAGTAAAAAGGAGAGAACTCCAAGAGAATATGCTCCGGGAGAGCTACAATAGCTAAGAGAGAAGCTATGTGTGTAGAGGAGATGTCAAGGTGTGTTAAGAGATGTGTGTTGGAAGAGAGATGTCTCTCCATGTGGAAAGAGCTTACAATATATAGGTTTAGTGAGACGGTGACGTAAATGAGTGGGCACTACCTATTTGGTAAGTACAATTAAGGAAGGATTGATCTTCATGAGTGCATATTCTGATAATCTCTCTCCCACGTGCTCTTATCTTTCCGGGCTCCTTGGATCTTGGACTGGGTCGGATCGATAAAGTGGACTTGGGCTGCCTTGGGCCTGGCCCAGTTGGTTTTGGGCTCATCATTTCCTATTAATGTAAATGATACGATGAATATTATATTGAATTTTCTTGTGAAATTTTAGGAATAATTTTTTCTCAAATTGAACCATCGGATGTTCTCTTCCCTCGAAACGGGTTCTCTTCCTTCAATTCTATTTTTCATTTATTTTCAAAATACCTCAAAGTGTGCACGTAACATGCTCTTTGCAAATTTAACCTAAAAGTTATAACATTTGGAACTATGGCCAATTGAGCATTCAAATTTACTTTACATGGTGATTGCTCATAAAAGAGTTTAGATTCTAATGGGGCCAATAAATGAAAATGGTGTGGTCACCAGAGGTGTCAACCCATACCATTTAGATCAACTGGGTGTCACTTATGTAAGATTGCTTCATCAACCATTTTGATAACTTCAAATCTCCCATTAACCCCAGATTCAATGAAAGTAACTCCAATACAGTTGCCTAGAAGAGGTTTGTCAAGCATGGTGTGCAAGGAATTCAACTGACTTGCACTGATAGACCCATATTGTATAGGAAATAGGCGCCTATCTTTTCACTGTAGTCAAATTAATACACCTTCATATTGTCAATTATCCTCTATCCTTTTCAAGAATGCTATTATGATTAGATGATCTTATCCAGTTTCCCGTGCTAGGACGCTGTTATGATCTAAATGGTCTAATTTTGTGTCTCGTGCTAGTAAGCATTACTTGTCTCGTTGATAACTTTAACTCTCCCGGTCACCCCATAAATTATCGTGCTATGATTTTTGCTAATAATTTTTTTATGATGCATTATATTCATATACTAACATCAAGGATAATGAGACAATTCAACATAAAAGGGATGCTCAAAATAGCCCTTGTTGCTAGTAGCCAGGTCGATCACTTGTTTGCTTCAGTGAACAGTACCCAAGCGATAGATCCAAAACTTATTTTATAGTAGGCTATTTGGTTTGTTTTGCTGCTGTTCAACAGTCAGGAAGCTCAGATCCATCCTCGGAATAGTGCTACTAAACTTTCCACATCGTTTTCGATGGAACTAAAAGAAGCAAACAAAGTCCCAGCACAAGTTAAAACAAGGGTTGGGTCATATCTGTATACTCGGGGCAAATCTATAGGCTTCATAAAGTTATTCCCAGCCTTTTATCCCCAGTAATGGGCCCTGCACATGGCCACCCGTGTGCCGGACTAAGGTAGGAAGAGAGTGGGAGAGAGAGAGCCATGGGAGTAAGAAGACAACAAGAGATATAAATTACATGGGCAGTTGATTGCAGCTGATAAAGAGTTATGGTGGTTAAGGTGGGAATAAATAAGGTTACTATAGGTATCTTACATGTGGACACCAAAACCCACCCTCTCCCATTATAATAGTAATAAATTGCTCACAGTTCAAATATGACTTAATTTATTCATACAAAAAAAATATGGCTTAATTCCATACGCACGCAGCATCAATAGAGTTCTNATAGGCTTCATAAAGTTATTCCCAGCCTTTTATCCCCAGTAATGGGCCCTGCACATTGCCACCCGTGTGCCGGACTAAGGTAGGAAGAGAGTGGGAGAGAGAGAGCTATGGGAGTAAGAAGACAACAAGAGATATAAATTACATGGGCAGTTGATTGCAGCTGATAAAGAGTTATGGTGGTTAAGGTGGGAAAAAATAAGGTTACTATAGGAATCTTACATGTGGACACCAAACCCCACCCTCTCCCATTATAATAGTAATAAATTGCTCACAGTTCAAATATGACTTAATTTATTCACACAAAAAAAATATGGCTTAATTCCAGACGCACGCAGCATCAATAGAGTTGTACCCTATTAAACAATCAAGAAACATAGCTAACATGTGATCCATTAAAAAATTCACCCAAGAAAATATTATACCTTCATCTGGTGGAACTCTGCAAGATGCGTCCGATCCACGGCTTCATTTCTGAAAACACAATCTATTGAGTAGAACTTTTTGGGAGCAAAGGGTTTCTACAGAACAAATGATCATATGAATAAAGAAGATGCATGTGAGCATACGCAGAAAGAGACAGAAGTTACAGCTACATGTCAACAAAAGAATGTACCTGTAAATTTATGTGGGTATGTGCAAACACACCCACGCAGACACATGCATATAAAAAAAAAATAATGAAAGCTTTATTGCTATCTGGACCAAAGATGTGTACTCAAAGGATGTGATTCTAAATCACAATTAAAGGCCAGACGGTATGAGTTTCTCAATCTAAAATTAAAAGCATGTGAAGCAATCAAACCTGTGCAAGCAAATACAGCATCCTCGAGGAAACAGCAGTTGTATGAGTTCGCAGAAGGTTTTTGTTTGCTTCTTCCCTTTTCCGGTCATATCCGTATCTATGAAAAGAGGGATCTTGTTTCACCCGTATCCAGTCATAGCCACCTAGACCATCTAGAAAATAAAAGTATATGACAGCATACCCCCTAGACCCATAGCCACCAGACTCATGAACTTGCTTCACCCGTTCAACATAATCTTCAGGCAGCATCTTTGCAGTGGAAGGTTCTACAACGTTCATGAACATATGGGCATCAGGTAAAATCAGCTGCAGCAGATATAGATCTAAAAACCAAGTCAAACAAACCTTGCAAAAAGAATGTGTCATGGGAATCCCTGGCAGGGTGTTGTTGAGGTTGAAAGAGTGCATCAAAATTCCAGAAGCAGCAAATTAAAAAGAAAATGCATTATAAATTACGAGCAACTAAATATTTACTGCCAAAAAAGTACTATGCACATGCATTCAAAACCCCAGAGATCATAGTTAACAAGGGCAAATTATGTCTAAGACTCTTCATTTCCCCTCCATAGAAGCAGAAACACCAAAAAACCTGCATGGCCTCTCTTAGCTATGGTAGATCCAAGCCAATCATAAACCTCTTGGGTATTGTATGGACGCACCTCAAAGTTTGGAATAATTGATGTTGCAATAATTGTGAAAAGCACGTTATATTAGTAATCTAAAACCTCAGGGCCTTATGATTGGACTCTCATTTTTCATCCCAAGATTTAAGCAACAAAAAGGTCTACAAGGGTTTTTTGAATGGTTTTTGGCCCTTTAAAGGAGAAAGGAATTTAAAAGCATTGCTTGATTTATGAAAACTCCAGGTGGCAATTAGACGAAGCTACAATTTCTTCTTTTGCTTGTCAAAAGCTCAACTGACAATTTTGTAAATAGAATACATAAAATGAGAGAGAACAAGACCAGCTACCTGCTTTCAACATAATTGTTAGTTGGCATCTCCTCAAATCTGCAGAGTGAGTGAAAAATATACAATTGAGTGGATCACAGGGACAAAAAAATCCAAACCAACAAATGACTCTTGACATCTATATAACATAATAAAATCAGGTACTTTCAAGAGAAACATAGTAAATCAGGTCAAACCCCATCTGAAGAAAAATCATTTGCACTTGACGTCGCACCTGCAGTGATCAGTGAACAGAAAGTTTAGCAAGAACTTTGCATATCACTAACGGAAATCTTTATGCTCGTTGCAAATATCATGGTTGCTAATGCTAATAGTGAACATTACATGGGTGCTTTTATCATCATTGTAATTATCATAGCTGCTGATGTTAGCCAACGATATAATATTGAACTCCCAATAGAAGAATGATGATTAACTCCACGAACATTTGTATGATACATTCCATAGAACCAGAGTGATCAACTGTCATCTAATGCACAATTTCCAAGAGTCGAAGCCTTGATGTCTCAATGAAATAAACTGACCATTGGCTAAATGGCAATCTAAACATCCTAACCCAGGTGTTCTGCAAATTGGGACTAATAATAATTTGGAATCGCTCATGAATGATAGTTATAAACCCTCAATAGTCTCATAGTACATACAAATAGACATACACTTTGCATTAAAAAAACATAAAAGCATATGACAAATATTGCCAAAACCAAACATATCGACAGTTTTTTTCCAGAAAATAAATAAATTCTTGCCCAATTTGAATCCATCGGCAATTTCGCAACTCTTTACAAATACAAGACTTGTTTGATGTTCACCAAAAAAAAACAAATAAAAATACCAAAGGTACTGAAGAATAATTAAAAGAATATCCTTACCTTGAGCAATGGATGAAGATGACCACCTTCAACAGGCTGACCCTTGGCACTGAAGTTATACTCTTTAAATTCCAGCTCCTTCCAATCACCCCTGAGAAGCAAGAATCCATATAACAATTAGCTCTACAGATTTTTTGTTCCGGAAAAAGATAACATATGAAACCACCTAATGAAGACATCCTTGCCCTTGCTTCAGATAACAGACACCTATACACAACATATTGTAATTAACATTAAGAATAACCAAAGCCAGAAACCATGCCTCCACTAACCAACACTGTAACAGCCAACATCATATCGCTTTCAATCAATATTGCTACAAGTTGGAACGTAAAATCATATTACACTTTTTCTTGGCAGGATAAGTTGGAATGGAAAATAATTACTACATCCAATAACACTTTGGAGCAAGTGAAAGCCCTTTTTTTCACTTTTTCACAAAATGAAGTGCAAAGAGAATAACTAGTACATCATTCTGCTTATTCAGGCAGGTTTAAAAAGTAGAAAATCATGATAAACACAAAAGAATACAATGTCTTGCCTAAAACCTGTAACAACAACATGATTCACAGTTCAGGATAATAGCTTAACTGCGTACTATGTACAGAAAAGTCTGTCATTAAATGTGATGTTGTTTGTATATATGCCTATGATGTATCCAGATACATTTGCAGATAAGGTTATTAAATGCCACTTATTTATCATAGTTTGTACATAAGATACTTTTGTAACAAGAAATACAGGTCAAGTGTCTAAATTACCTTTGCAGATTCTCTCGGGTTAAATCAGTGGCAGCTTTTTTTGGAGCATACTTAGGACCTTTTCTTACTGAGTATCCTTTCCATATCCTAGAAAGTGATACAAAATTGAGATGCAGCCACAAGAAAGCATAAACGTTAGATCACAGCAAAATCAACGACAAATTTTTTCAGATAATGTTTCAGCCAGCTTGTTCATATTCATATTGCTGTAAAAAGTTTCTACGCTTTCCCTCAGATACCTAACACAACCATTCGCCTTTATGCAGGGCTTGGGACCAGCTACATGATACAAAGAGAAACCCCATACAAGCTAATGCAGATGAATAAAAAAACAAGAAGAATATAATTACTGTGGAGTAATAAGCTTCCTTCATTTGAGACCATCAATATCTTCTGGTTCAAGGCCTGGAATCACAACAAAATTTTGTAACAGAAATGGAAGGAGTAAAATAAGCATAAATTTGCTTTCTCGTGGTAAACAAAGTTGAAATTCATCACTGAAGCTCTGAACACAGTCATATACTTAATTAGCTGAAGAAGATGGAAAATCAAAAAGAATACATACCAAACCATTTTGTATCTGTACAAGCAAATCTTTAACTCTGTCATCAGCGTGTTGAACCTACATCAAGTGAACCATGTAAGAAGAAGACAAAAGGAGTCAAATTTAGAAAGCTCCAAAGAATAGAGTAAAAACTTTGAGAAACAGTCTTGAATAATGGAACTACAACTAAATCAGCATCAACATAGAGACAACATTATANAACATAGCTAACATGTGATCCATTAAAAAATTCACCCAAGAAAATATTATACCTTCTATCTGGTGGAACTCTGCAAGATGCGTCTGATCCACGGCTTCATTTCTGAAAACACGATCTATTGAGTAGAACTTTTTGGGAGCAAAGGGTTTCTACAGAACAAATGATCATATGAATAAAGAAGATGCATGTGAGCATACGCAGAAAGAGACAGAAGTTACAGCTACATGTCAACAAAAGAATGTACCTGTAAATTTATGTGGGTATGTGCAAACACACCCACGCAGACACATGCATATAAAAAAAAATAATAATGAAAGCTTTATTGCTATCTGGACCAAAGATGTGTACTCAAAGGATGTGATTCTAAACCACAATTAAAGGCCAGATGNTAAATCCAGAATATCATACGACAAAAGATTTTTCTCGACCAAATCTAATTCAACTAGTCTTTTACACTTTCCAACAGCCTTACCTTCCTGGACACTTGTGACTTTCCCACCTCCACCCATTTGTTCTTTACGGCCTGTTGGCAACCTATTTTGTAAATTGAGGGCTCCAACTTTTTCTGCAACTAGAAATACTGGTTTCATCAGCACTTCTTCCACCAATAAGTAAATAATAAAGAAAAAATCTTCTGTGAACATATATCACCTTTCAGAAGAATAAATATAAAATTTCTAAAANAAGCATGTGAAGCAATCAAACCTGTGCAAGCAAATACAGCATCCTCGAGGAAACAGAAGTTGTATGAGTTCGCAGAAGGTTTTTGTTTGCTTCTTCCCTTTTCCGGTCATATCCGTATCTATGAAAAGAGGGATCTTGTTTCACCCGTATCCAGTCATAGCCACCTAGACCATCTAGAAAATAAAAGTATATGACAGCATACCCCCTAGACCCATAGCCACCAGACTCATGAACTTGCTTCACCCGTTCAACATAATCTTCAGGCAGCATCTTTGCAGTGGAAGGTTCTACAACGTTCATGAACATATGGGCATCAGGTAAAATCAGCTGCAGCAGATATAGATCTAAAAACCAAGTCAAACAAACCTTGCAAAAAGAATGTGTCATGGGAATCCCTGGCAGGGTGTTGTTGAGGTTGAAAGAGTGCATCAAAATTCCAGAAGCAGCAAATTAAAAAGAAAATGCATTATAAATTACGAGCAACTAAATATTTACTGCCAAAAAACTACTATGCACATGCATTCAAAACCCCAGAGATCATAGTTAACAAGGGCAAATTATGTCTAAGACTCTTCATTTCCCCTCCATAGAAGCAGAAACACCAAAAAACCTGCATGGCCTCTCTGAGCTATGGTAGATCCAAGCCAATCATAAACCTCTTGGGTATTGTATGGACGCACCTCAAAGTTTGGAATAATTGATGTTGCAATAATTGTGAAAAGCACGTTATATTAGTAATCTAAAACCTCAGGGCCTTATGATTGGACTCTCATTTTTCATCCCAAGATTTAAGCAACAAAAAGGTCTACAAGGGTTTTTTGTATGGTTTTTGGCCCTTTAAAGGAGAAAGGAATTTAAAAGCATTGCTTGATTTATGAAAACTCCAGGTGGCAATTAGACAAAGCTACAATTTCTTCTTTTGCTTGTCAAAAGCTCAACTGACAATTTTGTAAATAGAATACATAAAATGAGAGAGAACAAGACCAGCTACCTGCTTTCAACATAATTGTTAGTTGGCTTCTCCTCAAATCTGCAGAGTGAGTGAAAAATATACAATTGAGTGGATCACAGGGACAAAAAAATTCAAACCAACAAATGACTCTTGACATCTGTATAACATAATAAAATCAGGTACTTTCAAGAGAAACATAGTAAAATCAGGTCAAACCCCATCTGAAGAAAAATCATTTGCACTTGACGTCGCACCTGCAACAAAAAGAGGTTAGGAAGCAGTGATCAGTGAACAGAAAGTTTAGCAAGAACTTTGCATATCACTAACGGAAATCTTTATGCTCATTGCAAATATCATGGTTGCTAATGCTAATAGTGAACATTACATGGGTGCTTTTATCATCATTGTAATTATCATAGCTGCTGATGTTAGCCAACGATATAATATTGAACTCCAAATAGAAGAATGATGATTAACTCCACGAACATTTGTATGATACATTCCATAGAACCAGAGTGATCAACTGTCATCTAATGCACAATTTCCAAGAGTCGAAGCCTTGATGTCTCAATGAAATAAACTGACCATTGGCTAAATGGCAATCTAAACATCCTAACCCAGGTGTTCTGCAAATTGGGACTAATAATAATTTGGAATCGCTCATGAATGATAGTTATAAACCCTCAATAGTCTCATAGTACATACAAATAGACATACACTTTGCATTAAAAAAACATAAAAGCATATGACAAATATTGCCAAAACCAAACATATCGACAGTTTTTTTCCAGAAAATAAATAAATTCTTGCCCAATTTGAATCCATCGGCAATTTCGCAACTCTTTACAAATACAAGACTTGTTTGATGTTCACCAAAAAAAAACAAATAAAAATACCAAAGGTACTGTAGAATAATTAAAAGAATATCCTTACCTTGAGCAATGGATGAAGATGACCACCTTCAACAGGCTGACCCTTGGCACTGAAGTTATACTCTTTAAATTCCAGCTCCTTCCAATCACCCCTGAGAAGCAAGAATCCATATAACAATTAGCTCTACAGATTTTTTGTTCCGGAAAAAGATAACATATGAAACCACCTAATGAAGACATCCTTGCCCTTGCTTCAGATAACAGACACCTATACACAACATATTGTAATTAACATTAAGAATAACCAAAGCCAGAAACCATGCCTCCACTAACCAACACTGTAACAGCCAACATCATATCGCTTTCAATCAATATTGCTACAAGTTGGAACGTAAAATCATATTACACTTTTTCTTGGCAGGATAAGTTGGAATGGAAAATAATTACTACATCCAATAACACTTTGGAGCAAGTGAAAGCCCTTTTTTTCACTTTTTCACAAAATGAAGTGCAAAGAGAATAACTAGTACATCATTCTGCTTATTCAGGCAGGTTTAAAAAGTAGAAAATCATGATAAACACAAAAGAATACAATGTCTTGCCTAAAACCTGTAACAACAACATGATTCACAGTTCAGGATAATAGCTTAACTGCGTACTATGTACAGAAAAGTCTGTCATTAAATGTGATGTTGTTTGTATATATGCCTATGATGTATCCAGATACATTTGCAGATAAGGTTATTAAATGCCACTTATTTATCATAGTTTGTACATAAGATACTTTTGTAACAAGAAATACAGGTCAAGTGTCTAAATTACCTTTGCAGATTCTCTCGGGTTAAATCAGTGGCAGCTTTTTTTGGAGCATACTTAGGACCTTTTCTTACTGAGTATCCTTTCCATATCCTAGAAAGTGATACAAAATTGAGATGCAGCCACAAGAAAGCATAAACGTTAGATCACAGCAAAATCAACGACAAATTTTTTCAGATAATGTTTCAGCCAGCTTGTTCATATTCATATTGCTGTAAAAAGTTTCTACGCTTTCCCTCAGATACCTAACACAACCATTCGCCTTTATGCAGGGCTTGGGACCAGCTACATGATACAAAGAGAAACCCCATACAAGCTAATGCAGATGAATAAAAAAACAAGAAGAATATAATTACTGTGGAGTAATAAGCTTCCTTCGTTTGAGACCATCAATATCTTCTGGTTCAAGGCCTGGAATCACAACAAAATTTTGTAACAGAAATGGAAGGAGTAAAATAAGCATAAATTTGCTTTCTCGTGGTAAACAAAGTTGAAATTCATCACTGAAGCTCTGAACATAGTCATATACTTAATTAGCTGACGAAGATGGAAAATCAAAAAGAATACATACCAAACCATTTTGTATCTGTACAAGCAAATCTTTAACTCTGTCATCAGCGTGTTGAACCTACATCAAGTGAACCATGTAAGAAGAAGACAAAAGTAGTCAAATTTAGAAAGCTCCAAAGAACAGAGTAAAAACTTTGAGAAACAGTCTTGAATAATGGAACTACAACTAAATCAGCATCAACATAAAGACAACATTAGACTCAGGATAAGAAGCTCTTCAAATTAGCTTGACCCAACCCTTCTGCCTTTTATTCGTTTTTCATAAGAAAAGCAGTTTCAATAAATCCAGAATATCATACGACAAAAGATTTTTCTCGACCAAATCTAATTCAACTAGTCTTTTACACTTTCCAACAGCCTTACCTTCCTGGACACTTGTGACTTTCCCACCTCCACCCATTTGTTCTTTACGGCCTGTTGGCAACCTATTTTGTAAATTGAGGGCTCCAACTTTTTCTGCAACTAGAAATACTGGTTTCATCAGCACTTCTTCCACCAATAAGTAAATAATAAAGAAAAAATCTTCTGTGAACATATATCACCTTTCAGAAGAATAAATATAAAATTTCTAAAACAGAACCCAATCTCTCAGTTGTATTTGGTTGCTTTGAATGGGAGTATGATAATTGGAACGGGAAGCACCTACTCCAATAAAACATAATACAGCTTCAAATATTGTAAAATTCTAATTGAATTAAATATTCCCAAAAATTCACTATCACATCAAGAAGCTTAAGTTGTGAAGAATATTTGACTTCCATATCAAAACCCATTTTGCACAACAAAAATGCAGCTTCTTTGTGGAAATTGGGTAAGAATAAGAAATTCCAGACTAATGCATGCACTTGCCTAAGATATTTTCTGCTACTTCATGCATGAACCCACAATTCCTCAATTGCACAATAATCTAAAACAAGAGGATTCATAACCTGCAACTCTTCTCGTGAGATGCCTTCTGGTGGTATAGCCAACAATAATTGGACTTCGGGAGATCCTCCTGCAGCATATGTTTGAGCACCAATCTCTCCCTCTTAATGTCCTGTATACATTCATAAAAGCACATACCAATATTTACAAAATTTAAACCTGAACCATAAAGAAAAAACCATCAAAGAACAAGAAAGAAATAAGGTCAACATGCACCGAATTCTCGTTACAGTAAACCCAAAACAACAAAAGCTTCATCACAACTATCCGGTACATCATACAGGATTTCCATTCAAAGAGAAACCAATAGAAGATCGCATACTTTTTTCCTAACGCATGTGAAAGAGCAGAAAAGAAAGAAAATATCGAATTTGCTCTGTTATTCCGTCATAAAGATACTCATTTGATTTGTACACCAGCTTTGCATTTGCCCAAGACAGCATTACAATTAAGCACACACCATAGTTTTAACAAGCCAACATTTGAATTCTGATAGTACTAAATCAAGAACTTTGCCAAAATTCAGAAAAATTGGATATATGAATATGTTAAGGTGTGACAAATCAGATAATGTCGGCTCAAGATAATAAAGCACTTCCTCGTTCATCTCCAAACTGGAAGCAATGATTTGAATTCATATATGTACCGGCTAAAAAATTAATAAATTGCTCGTATAGAATCCAACCAGACAGAAGGTTGTTGAATTTCGAGCTAACCACCGTCTTTTCCGAAAAAATTAGCAGATAATAAAGTAGGAAAAGTGTCTGAGAAAACTCAGAGTACAAGAACCTGAGCATCGACGAGTCGGTAGCCATTGAGGCTCTTAATGACATTAACGACATCGTCGTGACTCAGTCCTTGTTCGGCCGCAAACTGACCCGAATCTGCTATTTCCTCGTTCTTCTCAAGGAAACCTAATACGGCTTCTTCCGCCATCCCTCTATATCTCTCTCTCCGCACTCCGAAAAGCAACGGCGACTGTGAAGCCGCCACTCAGAGAAGGTTTTAGGGCTTAACAGACCAACGGACTAATCAACTGGATTTTCCACTTACGTCCCCTGAAGTTCTGCCATATTACACTCATACCCGAAGTGTTTTGGAAAACCCTCGGAGATCCCTCTAAAAACAACTTCAACGCCCTCGCCAACTACCGCCTCTATACCATTTTAGCGAGCAAAATTCCAAACCCCTGGCTCCAATGCCCTAGCTATCCAGCTCGCCAAATAGCTTAGGGTTATTCCTGCTAGCTAAATCTGGTGAGGGCTTAGAAAATCTCCAACCATACTCAGCAAAATAAATATTTAAAATATATTTAATATGGAACTTTAGTTAACTATTTTTTAAAATGCACTCCGCTCTTTATTTTAACTAATTACTTCAACTGACTTTTAATAATATAATTCAAAAATATCACGTGGCGTAACACGTAAGTGTCATAATGATAATGTGTTGTGTCATGTCATCAAATTTTAAATTTTATCAAACAACAGTCACGCAAACTCAGGATCCAAATAACGCATCAGACAACAGTCACGTAAGAAATCACAATAATATTGAAAAGCACGAGGCAATAGGGCAAAAAAATTATCCATGAACCAGTTAAATACATCAATAAATCACCACAATACTCGAAAAATCATATATCAAAAAACAATAAACACAAGCATAGAGCAATATTTTTAGGAATTTCACCTTTCTATCAAACATATTTCATTGAAGTAATTCATCAAACATATTTTGAACAATAAAAAGAAACACATCTCAAAAAATTGAGCAAAAAATGAACAAAAGATGAGAATACCAACTCAATTTAAACCCTTTGTTTAGTTCCCGAAAAAATCAGAGAAGAAGTAAAAAAATAAATTTTCTTTCATTTTTTCTCTACTGCCCGACAACCAAACACCTTATACATACATCATGGAAAGCAAAAAACAAGATTAGAAACCCATCTTTGAAACTTTAATACCTGATCTGCCTAGTATGAAGGAGGAAATGAAAAGGAACCAATTTGTTGTTGTGCAAAAATGGAGGGAAAGGCAGCAACTGGTGAGCTGGTAAGCCCTCACCAGATCTAGCTAGTAGGAATAACCCTCAGCTATCTGGCGAGCTGGATAGCTAGGGGCATTGGAGCTTGGAATTTGGAATTTTGCTCACTAAAACGGTGTAGAGGCAGCAGTTGGCAAAGACGTTGGAGTTGCTCTTACCAGCTCGGCAGTTGAATTATATTATTGAAAATTAGTTAAAGCTAGTTGAAATAATTAGCTGAAATAGAGAGCGTAGTTGAAGTGTATTTTAAAAAGTAGTTAGTTAAAGTAGTGAATTCAATATTTAAATATATTTTGAGTAGCTATTTT
Source organism: Ilex paraguariensis (assembly GCA_963454935.2). NCBI lineage: Eukaryota > Viridiplantae > Streptophyta > Magnoliopsida > Aquifoliales > Aquifoliaceae > Ilex > Ilex paraguariensis. Next base: position 207,411 of record CAUOFW020001236.1, read on the forward strand.
GTTGAGTGTGGTTGAAGATGCTCTGAACATTGCTAACGATTCTCTAAATTTACCTGACGATAAATAAAATAGAATATTTCATATAGAAAACAAATACCCAATCCCCTGCCACCGAGCTCGGTGGTTTAGTGGTAAGATAGCGTCATCCTAATAATAATCATCCAAGTTCAATTCACGGAGTAGATTGTTGATTTGTTTTTAGTGATTTAGTGAGATTAAAGTCAAGCTATAACTCTAGTTATCTCTNGTCCTAATAATAATCATCCAAGTTCAATTCACGGAGTAGATTGTTGATTTGTTTTTAGTGATTTAGTGAGATTAAAGTCAAGCTATAACTCTAGAGGACTATTCCAATGGGTTCAAGTTGCCGCGGTCACAAACACAAACAAGTTTCCACGCCGATGATCTCCTCACAACTTTTTTGACAAGGGGGAAAAAAAATACCCACTCCCCTACGAATAAAGTTACAAATTTTACAGACTTTGAGTGGATGCAATAAGCATACAAGTTTTTTCCAAACAATGACAATGCATTATTCAAGCTCATTGTCACACCATTAATTGCTTTAGTTATATAAAAAAAATACAAACTTTGATGCATCAATAAATTTTCCTCTACATCATCATGGTTAAAAACCACCAAAAATAGAGTCTGAGACTACATATATCTTGTCATTCTTAAATCCCACAATGATAANAAAGCAGTTTCAATAAATCCAGAATATCATACGACAAAAGATTTTTCTCGACCAAATCTAATTCAACTAGTCTTTTACACTTTCCAACAGCCTTACCTTCCTGGACACTTGTGACTTTCCCACCTCCACCCATTTGTTCTTTACGGCCTGTTGGCAACCTATTTTGTAAATTGAGGGCTCCAACTTTTTCTGCAACTAGAAATACTGGTTTCATCAGCACTTCTTCCACCAATAAGTAAATAATAAAGAAAAAATCTTCTGTGAACATATATCACCTTTCAGAAGAATAAATATAAAATTTCTAAAACAGAACCCAATCTCTCAGTTGTATTTGGTTGCTTTGAATGGGAGTATGATAATTGGAACGGGAAGCACCTACTCCAATAAAACATAATACAGCTTCAAATATTGTAAAATTCTAATTGAATTAAATATTCCCAAAAATTCACTATCACATCAAGAAGCTTAAGTTGTGAAGAATATTTGACTTCCATATCAAAACCCATTTTGCACAACAAAAATGCAGCTTCTTTGTGGAAATTGGGTAAGAATAAGAAATTCCAGACTAATGCATGCACTTGCCTAAGATATTTTCTGCTACTTCATGCATGAACCCACAATTCCTCAATTGCACAATAATCTAAAACAAGAGGATTCATAACCTGCAACTCTTCTCGTGAGATGCCTTCTGGTGGTATAGCCAACAATAATTGGACTTCGGGAGATCCTCCTGCAGCATATGTTTTCCCCTCATTGGTGGACACCCATCTCTCCCTCTTAATGTCCTGTATACATTCATAAAAGCACATACCAATATTTACAAAATTTAAACCTGAACCATAAAGAAAAAACCATCAAAGAACAAGAAAGAAATAAGGTCAACATGCACCGAATTCTCGTTACAGTAAAACCCAAAACAACAAAAGCTTCATCACAACTATCCGGTACATCATACAGGAATTCCATTCAAAGAGAAACCAATAGAAGATCGCATACTTTTTTCCTAACGTATGTGAAAGAGCAGAAAAGAAAGAAAATATCGAATTTGCTCTGTAATTCCGTCATAAAGATACTCATTTGATTTGTACACCAGCTTTGCATTTGCCCAAGACAGCATTACAATTAAGCACACACCATAGTTTTAACAAAGCCAACATTTGAATTCTGATAGTACTAAATCAAGAACTTGGCCAAAATTCAGAAAAATTGGATATATGAATATATTAAGGTGTGACAAATCAGATAATGTCGGCTCAAGATAATAAAGCACTTCCTCGTTTATCTCCAAACTGGAAGCAATGATTTGAATTCATATATGTACCGGCTAAAAAATTAATAAATTGCTCGTATAGAATCCAACCAGACAGAAGGTTGTTGAATTTCGAGCTAACCACCGTCTTTTCCGAAAAAATTAGCAGATAATAAAGTAGGAAAAGTGTCTGAGAAAACTCAGAGTACAAGAACCTGAGCATCGACGAGTCGGTAGCCATTGAGGCTCTTAATGACATTAACGACATCGTCGTGACTGAGTCCATGTTCGGCCGCAAACTGACCCGAATCTGCTATTTCCTCGTTCTTCTCAAGGAAACCTAATACGGCTTCTTCCGCCATCCCTCTATATCTCTCTCTCCGCACTCCGAAAAGCACCGGCGACTGTGAAGCCGCCACTCAGAGAAGGTTTTAGGGCTTAACAGACCAACGGACTAATCAACTGGATTTTCCACTTACGTCCCCTGAAGTTCTGCCATATTACACTCATACCCGAAGTGTTTTGGAAAACCCTCGGAGATCCCTCTAAAAACAACTTCAACGCCCTCGCCAACTACCGCCTCTATACCATTTTAGCGAGCAAAATTCCAAACCCCCTGGCTCCAATGCCCTAGCTATCCAGCTCGCCAAATAGCTTAGGGTTATTCCTGCTAGCTAAATCTGGTGAGGGCTTAGAAAATCTCCAATCATACTCGGCAAAATAAATATTTAAAATATATTTAATATTGAACTTTAGTTAGCTATTTTTTAAAATACACTCCGCTCTTTATTTTAACTAATTACTTCAACTGACTTTTAATAATATAATTCAAAAATATCACGTGGTGTAACACATAAGCGTCATAATGATGATGTGTTGTGTTATGTCATCAAATTTTAAATTTTATCAAACAACAGTCACGTAAACCCAGGATCTAAATAACGCATCAAACAACAGTCACTCAAGAAATCACAATAATATTGAAAAGCACGAGGCAATAGGGCAAAAAAATTATCCATGAACCAGTTAAATACATCAATAAATCACCACAATACTCGAAAAATCATATATCAAAAAACAATAAACACAAGCATAGAGCAATATTTTTAGGAATTTCACTTTCTATCAAACATATTTCATTGAAGTAATTCATCAAACATATTTTGAACAATAAAAAGAAACACATCTCAAAAAATTGAGCAGAAATGCACTCGATTGAGCAAAAAATTGAGCAGCAACACACCTCAAAAAATTGAGCAAAAAATGAACAGAATATGAGAATGCCAACTCAATTTAAACCCTTTGTTTAGTTCCTGAAAAAATCAGAGAAGAAGTAAAAAAATAAATTTTCTTTCATTTTTTCTCTATTGCCCGACAACCAAACACCTTATACATACATCATGGAAAGCAAAAAAAAAGATTAGAAACCCATCTTTGAAACTTCAATACCTTATCTGCCTAGTATGAAGGAGGAAATGGAAAGGAACCAATTTGTTGTTGTGCAAAAATGGAGGGAAAGGCAGCAACTGGTGAGCTGGTAAGCCCTCACCAGATCTAGCTAGTAGGAATAGCCCTCAGCTATTTGGCGAGCTAGATAGCTAGGGCATTGGAGTTTGGGGTTTGAAATTTTGCTCGCTAAAATGGTGTAGAGGCAACAGTTGGCAAAGGCGTTGGAGTTGCTCTTACCAGCTCGTCAGTTGAATTATATTATTGAAAATTAGTTAAAGTTAGTTGAAGTAATTAGCTGAAATAGAGAGCGTGATTAGAGTGCATTTTAAAAAATAGTTAGCTAAAGTAATGAATTCAATATTTAAATATATTTTGAATAGTTATTTTGCTGAGTGTGATTAGAGATGCTCTAAACATTGCTAGCGATTCTCTAAATTTATCTGACGATAAATAAAATAGTATATTTTATATAGAAAGCAAATACCCAATCCCCTGCCACCGAGCTCGGTGGTTTAGTTGTAAGATAGCGTCGTCCTAATAATAATCATCCAAGTTCAATTCACGGAGTAGATTGTTGATTTGTTTTTAGTGATTTAGTGAGATTAAAGTCAAGCTATAACTCTAGAGGACTATTCCAATGGGTTCAAGTTGCCGCGGTCACAAACACAAACAAGTTTCCACGCCGATGATCTCCTCACAACTTTTTTGACAAGGGGGAAAAAAAATACCCACTCCCCTACGAATAAAGTTACAAATTTTACAGACTTTGAGTGGATGCAATAAGCATACAAGTTTTTTCCAAACAATGACAATGCATTATTCAAGCTCATTGTCACACCATTAATTGCTTTAGTTATATAAAAAAAATACAAACTTTGATGCATCAATAAATTTTCCTCTACATCATGGTTAAAAACCACCAAAAATAGAGTCTGAGACTACATATATCTTGTCATTTTTAAATCCCACAATGATGAGAGACTTCTTTAGAGTGTCCGGCATTAATTACGTTAAGCGATCTCAAATAACCTTCTATATTTCTTTCTTAAGTACTACAATTATAACTGCATTTGCTAAACTTTTCATAGAGTGCATACTAGCTTATGTTGTCGAAATATGATTGAATTACAAAATATGATTCGGCTAGCCAGTTCATTGAGCCAGAAACAATATTGAACAAGTTACTCACCAAATTGATCTCAATCCAAGTTCAAAGGTAGTCAAGAACAGACTGAGCCCTGGTTAAATAATTTTACAAACAAAAACCTTGTTTGTTTCCTGGCATTGTCAGAATGAGTTCATCCTTTACCATGTAGTGAAAAGAGTAATTCAACAAGAAAAATTACAGAATCAACAAAAAAAAATAAAAATAACTTCAGGAATTCTATGACCCATAACCATCTCTCATTATTATCACTGTCTCAGGAGTTGAGAGAATCCAAAGNGGTGGTTTAGTTGTAAGATAGCGTCGTCCTAATAATAATCATCCAAGTTCAATTCACGGAGTAGATTGTTGATTTGTTTTTAGTGATTTAGTGAGATTAAAGTCAAGCTATAACTCTAGAGGACTATTCCAATGGGTTCAAGTTGCCGCGGTCACAAACACAAACAAGTTTCCACGCCGATGATCTCCTCACAACTTTTTTGACAAGGGGGAAAAAAAATACCCACTCCCCTACGAATAAAGTTACAAATTTTACAGACTTTGAGTGGATGCAATAAGCATACAAGTTTTTTCCAAACAATGACAATGCATTATTCAAGCTCATTGTCACACCATTAATTGCTTTAGTTATATAAAAAAAATACAAACTTTGATGCATCAATAAATTTTCCTCTACATCATGGTTAAAAACCACCAAAAATAGAGTCTGAGACTACATATATCTTGTCATTTTTAAATCCCACAATGATGAGAGACTTCTTTAGAGTGTCCGGCATTAATTACGTTAAGCGATCTCAAATAACCTTCTATATTTCTTTCTTAAGTACTACAATTATAACTGCATTTGCTAAACTTTTCATAGAGTGCATACTAGCTTATGTTGTCGAAATATGATTGAATTACAAAATATGATTCGGCTAGCCAGTTCATTGAGCCAGAAACAATATTGAACAAGTTACTCACCAAATTGATCTCAATCCAAGTTCAAAGGTAGTCAAGAACAGACTGAGCCCTGGTTAAATAATTTTACAAACAAAAACCTTGTTTGTTTCCTGGCATTGTCAGAATGAGTTCATCCTTTACCATGTAGTGAAAAGAGTAATTCAACAAGAAAAATTACAGAATCAACAAAAAAAAATAAAAATAACTTCAGGAATTCTATGACCCATAACCATCTCTCATTATTATCACTGTCTCAGGAGTTGAGAGAATCCAAAGACAAAGTAGGCAGGATCTCATGAGGTGAGGAATCAGCGATAGAGGCTTTCAGATCTGAGATTCTCCGCGATTTCAGTTTCCCAACGGTCTCCATTCTCAAGCAGCTTCTCTTTGTCATAAAGAAGCTCCTACAGCAGTGACGCATGTATAAGACACTTAATTTTACAATCAGAGATACCAACTGGTGATTACTAGGAAGTGCCTACTAACCTCATGAGTCTCTGTAGCAAACTCGAAGTTGGGCCCTTCAACGATGGCGTCGACAGGGCATGCTTCTTGGCAAAATCCACAGTAGATGCACTTTGTCATGTCAATGTCATACCTGTGCAATTTGATCCATGAGAGAGAGAGAGAGAAAGAGAAAGAGAAAGAGAAAGACANAGTTATATAAAAAAAATACAAACTTTGATGCATCAATAAATTTTCCTCTACATCATGGTTAAAAACCACCAAAAATAGAGTCTGAGACTACATATATCTTGTCATTTTTAAATCCCACAATGATGAGAGACTTCTTTAGAGTGTCCGGCATTAATTACGTTAAGCGATCTCAAATAACCTTCTATATTTCTTTCTTAAGTACTACAATTATAACTGCATTTGCTAAACTTTTCATAGAGTGCATACTAGCTTATGTTGTCGAAATATGATTGAATTACAAAATATGATTCGGCTAGCCAGTTCATTGAGCCAGAAACAATATTGAACAAGTTACTCACCAAATTGATCTCAATCCAAGTTCAAAGGTAGTCAAGAACAGACTGAGCCCTGGTTAAATAATTTTACAAACAAAAACCTTGTTTGTTTCCTGGCATTGTCAGAATGAGTTCATCCTTTACCATGTAGTGAAAAGAGTAATTCAACAAGAAAAATTACAGAATCAACAAAAAAAAATAAAAATAACTTCAGGAATTCTATGACCCATAACCATCTCTCATTATTATCACTGTCTCAGGAGTTGAGAGAATCCAAAGACAAAGTAGGCAGGATCTCATGAGGTGAGGAATCAGCGATAGAGGCTTTCAGATCTGAGATTCTCCGCGATTTCAGTTTCCCAACGGTCTCCATTCTCAAGCAGCTTCTCTTTGTCATAAAGAAGCTCCTACAGCAGTGACGCATGTATAAGACACTTAATTTTACAATCAGAGATACCAACTGGTGATTACTAGGAAGTGCCTACTAACCTCATGAGTCTCTGTAGCAAACTCGAAGTTGGGCCCTTCAACGATGGCGTCGACAGGGCATGCTTCTTGGCAAAATCCACAGTAGATGCACTTTGTCATGTCAATGTCATACCTGTGCAATTTGATCCATGAGAGAGAGAGAGAGAAAGAGAAAGAGAAAGAGAAAGACAGAGAGAGAGGCAGCAAATCACAGATCCTTTACCTTGTTGTTCTGCGGCTCCCATCTTCTCGTTCCTCAGCTTCAATCGTTATTGCTTGAGCCGGGCATATCTATCACAAGACCAATGCATATTTAAGCACACAGGATGTCAGCCTCAGCAATGTTTGCAGTCTTCTAGTCCATATCAATGAATAAAACAATGAAGAAAAAACTGAATACTGACAGCTTCACATAGTTTGCAGGCAATGCAACGTTCCTCTCCAGTTGGATAACGTCGGAGGGCATGTTCTCCACGAAACCGAGGGCTTAGAGGACCTTTCTCAAATGGATAATTGATCTTCACGACAAAAAATACCATTTAGATTATATTCCACCATAATTAGTTATCTACAAGAACTGCAGAAAGGCACTTACAGTAACTTTCTGCTCAAAGAAGTATTTGAGCGTCAGCATTAGACCCCGAACCATTTCAGTGAGAAACAACGTATTTATACTCTGCTCAAAAACTGCACTAAGCATGCACCAGTAACTCTTAATTGCACGTTATATTTTATGAATCAGAGATGAAATGCAAGAATAGAATCGTATGGTCAATCCTTAAAAAGCATTACCAGAACTCCAATCCTTTGAGATCTCCTTTGCAAGCTTTTCTCTTTCAATATCATCTGTGGTTCATATACAGAGGAAAAATGAACAGGTATCCATGTCTTTTATAGGATCTAGCAATTAATTAGCAACCCACTAACTTACATGCAAAGAAAATGAAACCTGCTTTTACCGCTGATGTTGAAATTTTTTTTGCAAAATAAAGTATTGAGCATAAACTTTAAACATAGTCTGGTTTCAGTTTAAAAATTAGAGCATAAGATTCATACATTACTAAGATCACAATTCTAATTTGGCAAAGGATCCATTGGGATTCAGTGCTAGTGTATCACAAGAGCGGGATAAAATTCGGGGAGGGCCAAGTTTGAAACCTATACAAACGTTGCTATCATTAAATTTGCATCGACTTATTAAGAATAGGCCCTATAATAGAGTCTAAACTGCATAAAGACATGTAACCATAATTAATCCTTTGGTGAACAAACAACAAGCACCCAATCCTTCCATGATCAGCAATACAACCCTCATATCTGCATATATTAATGCAGGTATTGTGTGTATAACTTCAAAACAAGCTTTTGAGAAGAACACAAACCTTTGTCGGTGGAAAATGACTGTTTGGTGGCAAATGGGCGTGCACCATATACACTCGCATAGCAGTTGGGACCCTGGAACGTTTGTCCTGCCACANTATGTCAAATAAACTTAGTTTGTGATAAATTTATTTTTTATCTTACTAATAATTACTTAAATCTACTAATTTTTTAAATTTCAAAAATATCATTAACAGTGTTATTGTATTCAATTATAGAAACTTTAAAGACTTTAAAAATAACTTTAAATTAATTTCTTAAATTATAAATTATTATCACTTAATTTACTCATAAATTAAAATTGAAATTTATATTATTTCTCTCTGTCTTGCATTAAAGGAAGATTCTCTCATTCAATAACAAATGTAAACCTTTACAATAACAATTACAAACTGTAATGTAATATCTATTTTTTTATTCACAGTAACATCAATTTCTTATGTACAGTAACATCAATTAAATATTTTTTCCTTCACAATAACAATAAATTTTCCTTACTTTTCACAAAATACGGTCCACAAATAGAAAAATTACATTATTTAGAATAGTAACACATAATCGTCAGTTGAATTAGGATATTTATCAATATTTATAAACGTCAAGACACCGAATATGTAAAAATGATAGTCATTTTCCCTCATAGTAACATCAATTTTTTTTCCCACAAGTAACACAATCAAGTATTTTTTGATTGTATTGCACAAAAAAAGATCCAAACAATCGAAATCTATATCATTTAATTTAGTACCAATGAATCGCATTTTGATTTTTAGTTTTATTTCATTTCTGAAAGGAATTGATAGTTTGATAAAATTGAAAAAAAACAGATTTTATAATAAATAAATTTTCTTGACAGACTTAAGTCCAAACCAATACATATAGGGGGAATCGGCCTCCAAATTTCTCATATATCAATTTATATCTAACTAATTGGATTCAAATCGGGTTGANAGAGAGAGAGGCAGCAAATCACAGATCCTTTACCTTGTTGTTCTGCGGCTCCCATCTTCTCGTTCCTCAGCTTCAATCGTTATTGCTTGAGCCGGGCATATCTATCACAAGACCAATGCATATTTAAGCACACAGGATGTCAGCCTCAGCAATGTTTGCAGTCTTCTAGTCCATATCAATGAATAAAACAATGAAGAAAAAACTGAATACTGACAGCTTCACATAGTTTGCAGGCAATGCAACGTTCCTCTCCAGTTGGATAACGTCGGAGGGCATGTTCTCCACGAAACCGAGGGCTTAGAGGACCTTTCTCAAATGGATAATTGATCTTCACGACAAAAAATACCATTTAGATTATATTCCACCATAATTAGTTATCTACAAGAACTGCAGAAAGGCACTTACAGTAACTTTCTGCTCAAAGAAGTATTTGAGCGTCAGCATTAGACCCCGAACCATTTCAGTGAGAAACAACGTATTTATACTCTGCTCAAAAACTGCACTAAGCATGCACCAGTAACTCTTAATTGCACGTTATATTTTATGAATCAGAGATGAAATGCAAGAATAGAATCGTATGGTCAATCCTTTAAAAGCATTACCAGAACTCCAATCCTTTGAGATCTCCTTTGCAAGCTTTTCTCTTTCAATATCATCTGTGGTTCATATACAGAGGAAAAATGAACAAGCAGCAGGTCTCTGCTAAGAAATTAAAATACCCTTNGCAAGCTTTTCTCTTTCAATATCATCTGTGGTTCATATACAGAGGAAAAATGAACAGGTATCCATGTCTTTTATAGGATCTAGCAATTAATTAGCAACCCACTAACTTACATGCAAAGAAAATGAAACCTGCTTTTACCGCTGATGTTGAAATTTTTTTTGCAAAATAAAGTATTGAGCATAAACTTTAAACATAGTCTGGTTTCAGTTTAAAAATTAGAGCATAAGATTCATACATTACTAAGATCACAATTCTAATTTGGCAAAGGATCCATTGGGATTCAGTGCTAGTGTATCACAAGAGCGGGATAAAATTCGGGGAGGGCCAAGTTTGAAACCTATACAAACGTTGCTATCATTAAATTTGCATCGACTTATTAAGAATAGGCCCTATAATAGAGTCTAAACTGCATAAAGACATGTAACCATAATTAATCCTTTGGTGAACAAACAACAAGCACCCAATCCTTCCATGATCAGCAATACAACCCTCATATCTGCATATATTAATGCAGGTATTGTGTGTATAACTTCAAAACAAGCTTTTGAGAAGAACACAAACCTTTGTCGGTGGAAAATGACTGTTTGGTGGCAAATGGGCGTGCACCATATACACTCGCATAGCAGTTGGGACCCTGGAACGTTTGTCCTGCCACAGCCTAGATTGATTTGAAGGGGAAAAAAATGTTTAGCAACCCCAGTCTTACGAACAAAGGTAAGCAAACAGGAAGAAATTTATTTTCTAAGTCCCTCATCTGATATAAGTGGTGATGGTGATATTATGCTAATAGAAATAGGAACAATAATGATAAATATGCATGAGAATCATGACAGATAATGTATTGAACCAATAACAGATAATGTATCGAACCAATCAACAACAATAACCATATTGTAGGTGGGACAAAAGGTGATAGAGTCATCTATAAATAGGGATCTCCAACCTGATTGAGATTGAGCCTCAGAGCTCCAACAAAGAAGAGCCACAAGCTCCAACAAAGAGAAAATACTTAACCCCCAATGTGGAAAAAATAGAGTGTAATCGTTATATCATGTCAGCCATGTCACGTGGTGCAACAGTCCACTAATAGATAAACAAGTTAGCAAATGGATCACACAAACTCATAACCACCCAACCAAGTAATACATAACCACCTCCATAATAGGAAGTGGGTCATATTTTATCATTTTTCCACTTCTTATTGGATGGTTAACCAGGTGCAACGGTTAAATCCAATATTTACTCCCCAATGTGGCAAGTTGAGCAGCCACAACAGTGGCGAAATGAAGTAAGATGAGTACTGAGTACTGCAAATGCAGTGAACTATACAGAGATAATTTGCAAATTATCAAGTACTTCAGCCAGTCAATTGCATGGAGAAAATATGATATGTTGTGAATATAAGTTGCGGATTTCGTTAGATAAAGAATTTTCAAATCGTAATCATAGCCGCACCCTGTGGGCATAAATCATCCATACCTAACATCGGGTACGCCCTCAACCATTTTGACCACTGTTCTACACCTTTTGAATCGACAGTAAGTGCATATACAATGGCATCAAATAAAACTGCCCAAAGAATCTACAAATTGCGAGAACTGATTCATTCTATGGATGAACGAGGTAATTCGCAAATCGCAATCCAGGAACCATATCAAAACATCTAGCTCCTTATGTAATAATAGTGGCTCATCAAAATCGAGCTGTTCACAAGAATCTAACATTAATACTGTTTGAAACCCTATAAACTAAATCTAAAGATGAGTGATTTATCACTCCAATTTCTCAAAGTTCCAGTCAAAATCCCTAAGTTAGGGTTTCCACCAGGTACTGACTTTTGGTAACATTCAATAAGCAATTGAAGGATTCTAAAAAAACTGGATTAAGATTGCATACGTGTGAATAGCTACAAACATACAGTGATAGATATAAACGATAAAGATAGAAGGGGGCTTACAAGCTGACGAGAGCGAAAAGCGGCGAGAGACTTGCGAGCTAAGATTGCAGCCATTTTCAAATGACGATTGAAATTCTATGGAGGATTAGTGTTTTTGTGTTCCTCTCTGCAAATCGCGAGAGATTTGGAACTGTTAGAGAGAGAGAGAGAGTGCCGAGGGGATTCGTTTGGGGACGGGACTACAGTAATGTGTTAAGACGCTGCGTTTTGGGGCACTTGAACGAAAACGATGCGTTTTGGAGAGTAGTTGATTGGCTTGCTAGGCTCAATTTTTTTTGTTGGCAATAAACATTCCCACGTTAATGGTTTTAAAAGAAAAGTTGAGACCGTTGAGTGAGTCTATTTTAAACAATCAGATAAATTTATTTAAATCTGTTCTGATTTATATTATAGATAGATAATATCTCGTGCATGGATATACTGTACAATAATAATAAAAAAAATGAGCATTGATTGTGTAATTTTAAAATTTTAAAAAAATNTTTTAAACAATCAGATAAATTTATTTAAATCTGTTCTGATTTATATTATAGATAGACAATATCTCGTGCATGAATATATTGTACAATAATAATAAAAAAAATGAGCATTGATTGTGTAATTTTAAAATTTTAAAAAAATTTATTTATTGTTTTTCTTTTCTTTTATTTAAGAAAAAGGTAAAAGAAAGAGAATATATAAGTAGTGTAAATTATTGGGGTTATTTAACATTGAAGATTGTGTAGAGAAAATAATTTTTTGAGTGTGGAAAAAAATTTGAGATAAATTTTATATCATTTAATTAAAAGAGATTAAAATTAGATTAATCTTGATCAATCATCAATTTTGTGTTTTTATAAGTTAAAAATTCAATTCTTAACTGTACTAGTAGATAGATATTATAAGAGTGTCTCTAACATTATTCTTTATTTTAAAAAATATTTTTAAAATAAATAGTAAATCTTTATACACAATGCTAATAGTATTCTCGGTATTGAAAAAGGTGTGTGTGTCATTTTTTTATTTAATGTAAATAGTAAATTTGGGGCTCGACTATGGGACTGAATAGTAATTTTTTGGTATCATAGTGCTATCTATATAAATTTGACTCTTAAAATGTAAATAATTAAGTTAAAACCTCTTATTTAACTTTTACAAATAAATAGTTTATTGAAGTTGAATTTATGGTGGTTGGTTTTTTAAAATAAAAAAAATAAGTAAGAATAAAAAACTTTTTAGACTATCTAAATCCGTAAAATATAAAATACTGGATTTGAATTTGGATTCAAATAATCAATAAAAAAAATATCAAGTGAAATTTGGGATTGAGTCTTCCTAAATGGACTTATAATGACTTGAGTATGTCAAATAAACTTAGTTTGTGATAAATTTATTTTTTATCTTACTAATAATTACTTAAATCTACTAATTTTTTAAATTTCAAAAATATCATTAACAGTGTTATTGTGTTCAATTATAGAAACTTTAAAGACTTTAAAAATAACTTTAAATTAATTTCTTAAATTATAAATTATTATCACTTAATTTACTCATAAATTGAAATTGAAATTTATATTATTTCTCTCTATCTCGCGTTAAAGGAAGATTCTCTCATTCAATAACAAATGTAAACCTTTACAATAACAATTACAAACTGTAATGTAATATCTATTTTTTTCTTCACAGTAACATCAATTTCTTATGTACAGTAACATCAATTAAATATTTTTTCCTTCACAATAACAATAAATTTTCCTTACTTTTCACAAAATACGGTCCACAAATAGAAAAATTACATTATTTAGAATAGTAACACATAATCGTCAGTTGAATTAGGATACTCATCAATACTTATAAACGTCAAGACATCGAATATGTAAAAATGATATTCATTTTCCCTCATAGTAACATCAATTTTTTTTCCCACAAGTAACACAATCAAGTATTTTTTGATTGTATTGCACAAAAAAAGATCCAAACAATCGAAATCTATATCATTTAATTTAGTACCAATGAATCGCATTTTAATTTTTAGTTTTATTTCATTTCTGAAAGGAATTGATAGTTTAATAAAATTGAAAAAAAACAGACTTTATAATAAATAAATTTTCTTGACAGACATAAGTCCAAACCAATACATATAGGGGGAATCGGCATCCAAATTTCTCATATATCAATTTATATCTAACTAATTGGATTCAAATCAGGTTGAGTTCAGGTTAAAATTCAATCCATTGACATGCTCAGATGTAATGGTCATTTTGTCGGGGCAACGCAGGCAATTTCCAATACCTGAGGCCATGCAACTGAATTACAGACAAACTTTGAGGTAGGTAATTATAATTTACCATGAATTATTTGAATTCAGTTCTGACATTACCCACCGGGGGGGTGTGGAGGGTGACTCACATGGTGGGGTATTAGTTTGGCTCACCTGACGCTCCTTCGTGAATACAATATCCAACAGTTACAGTCCTAGGAATCAATACAATGTTTAATGCTCACAAATTTTTGAATTTTACCATAGATGTTTTTTTTTCCCCGGGACGCAACCATAAAAAACAATATAAAAACACCTCATGTGTCACTATATTTACAGAAAAGCCCTGCCTAGGGCAAGGTTGTTCAAAGTATTTAAGAATGAGGTTGGACTCAATTAACATTGTAAGGTCTCCTTGGAATACGGCGATTAATATTGGAGTTCGAGGGAGTAGTTGATATCAAAATGAATACTAGGTAACGAAAAAGAAGAAGATATTTTAGTATCGATTATAAAATGTCAGTTAACATCCAAGTATAAGTTAAATATTACTCTTTTCGTTCTTAAATATCTGTCGTTTTACACAATTTTTTTTGTTTCATAATATCTATCGTTTAATGAAATCAAAACATAATTAATATTGTTTCTTCCAAATTTACCCTTAATTTTTTAATGCATTAGATTAGGTGGAGGTTAAGTACTTTTTATATTCTTTTTCTTTTCAATACGTATTGAATAAGGGTATTTTAGTATTATATAATTATTTTTTACCCNGTGGAGGTTAAGTACCTTTCATATTCTTTTTCTTCTCAATACGTATTGAATAAGGGTATTTTAGTATTATGTAATTATTTTTTATTCATATTAGAGCTATTTAATAGCTCCCTTAATCCCTATGCAAAAATCTTAAACGACAGATATTTAGGAACGAATGAAGTATATAATAGATGGTATTAAATGAGGTATAACTAGTATTTATATCCAAAGTAATAGTGTGTTAGCTAAAGGTTTATGCATTTCTTTTTTGGTTCAAAATAATAGGTGGTATTAAATGAGGTATAATTAATATTTATATCCAAAGTAATAGTGTGTTAGCTAAAGGTTTATGCATTGATACAAGGTACTTTGAATGTGTTTGCTTTAAGTATTAGGAGTAGTAAATAGAGATTGAAAAAGAAAATGTTGGGTCCACTTTATCTCTCATATACCCATATTTTTTTGGATTTGGTATTATCACCTAAAAATAATATCAGCTCGGATAAATAGTGTATTTAATATTACATACAACCTCTTAAATAAACTCATCTTTTTTGTGGATTTAAATATTCCAATTGAGATGTATTTGACCAAAATACATTTTTACTCTCAAGTATTTCTATGATATAAATATCACTCTTTATCCCGAAGATTTTTTAGTAATTTAATTTTTATACTATCATTCAATACTTTATCTAAACAAAGTATTGGATAAAATAAATGTGAGATTTATTACTTCTTAATACATAAACCAAATATGAGATAAAGAGACATTATCACTATAATTAGTCTAAAGGTCGGATGAATAGATAAGGAATTGACGATATTATGTAATCCAGTCATTCCTAATGCTCAAATTAAATAAACCTTTTGTCCTTTTGTCTTTTTTAACTTAATACTATACATTAATTTTTCATCCAAACATGAGATTGCTATTACAATAATGAGATCACAATTTATTTAAACCTTGATTCAAACATTATTTAATTGGGATAATATAAAGCAGTTGATCAATTATTGCTAACACTACGTATTGAAATTGAATAAATTATTCAATCTCATCTCAAGCTATACTTAAATCAAACGTGCCCTTATATTTGGGGTCTAAGTATCCCAATATCAAATTTGGCATAAAGTGGTGGGTTATTCATCTCACTAATATTATGTTTAGTACGATGAAAAAATAGAAGGAAGAAAAGTTAAAAAGATGGAAAGTTAGAGAGATAAATAAAACATTATTTTTGGTAAAAAAAAAGAAAATAGGAATGATGGAAAAGTGAATGGATTAACTTTCTTTCCAACTCATCAAAATTAATCCCTCCAAAATCAAAAGGAAAGTGGATGAAAAATTAATTATTTGTGTTGAGATGTATCTTATTTATCTATATATCTTTAATATATACATATATTATGTATATATTAATTTCATATAAAAATATAATGATAAAATATGTATTTATGTATATATTTTAAAAAAAAATAAAAAATAAAATAGAATATTAGCGTTAAATTTTTTATTCAAAATTTATGTGAGCCAACACGAATACGAACACGACATGAAAATAAACAAGTCAACTCGCAACTTGACACGACACAATTAGTTAAATGAGTTGAGTTAAGTTTGATTAATGTTCGACACAAACTCGTAATGAATCAACACAAATCTGACACGACACGACACGACTCGATTGTCACCCCTAATTTTAACCACCACAAAAAAAAAATAAAAAAATAGTCATTTTTATTTTCTATTCATTCAACCAAACACAAAGAAAAAAAGGTGTATCATTTTTATTTTCTTTCATTGGAGGATAGCAAGTGTATGCTTCCTATTTTTCATCATTCCTACCAAACGGAGCATAAAAAAAAATTAAGAAACCTCTTAGAAGTATGTGACAAACCATTTTTACCACATTTGATAAAACTCATTATTAATAAACTCGTTACCACATCCAAATTGATGCAAGTATCTTGCCTTTTTGTGTGTGTGTGCGTGTGTGTATGTTTTAGATATCTTTAAACTTAGGGATTATTAGATCGGTGGTTCAGTGACTTACGGCGTCTGTTTAGGGCCCTCTTCGACTTTCACTAGGTTACTAATCACAGTCCGATTCTTGGGGACTTATGCTGCTCCCATTTTGTAGTTATGTGGTGCGGAGATTAGACTATGACTTGAGACGGCTTTTGAGAGAATTTGTGATTTTTCTCAGCTTAGGCTCTATTGGTGGTAGATTTTTCTCATGGGTTCAAATTACTATAATCACGCCCAAATAAGAATTCCACCCCCGATTATCTCCTCTACCCCTTTTTCATTTTTTTTTTTTAAAAAAAAACGAATTTGGCGTAAGTTGGGTATTGAAAGGAAAAAAGTAACCGCAAATGCCCTATGAAAACAATTAGGTACGGGCTATAACTCCATACATCTTAAATTCAAAAACTTGACAATTTCTTCGAAGTAGATCATAAGAGATTTATTTTTTTTGAATACCTTAAGCTTGGCGTGAATGATTTACCTTTGACCCGAACTAGGGAGTGAATTAATTGAGGTACACATAAATTGGTTCGGACACCCTACATCATCAAAAAAAAAGTAAGCTAGCATACTATACGTTAGAAAATATGTGAACTCAATGACATTTATTTTGAATCATGGGCAAAATAAAAATTCCAACAACGAATGACCCGTTAATTTCGTTGTATTCACAACAAAAGTTTACTATTAAAAGAAATTGAAGAAGGATGGTCTAAATTCGAAGTAAATATTGAGTATAACGTGCATACTGTATCAGCATTGTCACATAATATAATCGTACAATAATAAACAAATAAATAAATAAGTGAACCCCATTTTTAAATATGTGACGGTTGTTATCTTAAATTGATAAATGGTCATTTGACGGACGTTTATTTTACCTCATTATTAAGCTATTATTTAATAATGGTTATACGTGACAACACTGACATATTATAACCCTTTCACCCCATATTTATCCCTAAATTGGGTACATGACAATGCATTAGGTGGTGAGTTAAATTAGAATATCCAACCGTTGAAGACAACCGACAAGTTAGATGCTTAAAATGTGGGACAAATCCTTGAGGTAGAGTGTGTAATAAGTGAAAGTAACATTGGGCATCACAAGTTTTGGTAAATTGTAACTTGTAAAGCAATTCTTTTATCTTTTGTTTGTTTGTTTATGGTCAAAAGGCGTCTGAGTCAACTTACACATACCTCAATTAATCACCTTTTTCAATTTAATTTAAGATAAGTCATCTACGACACGATTAAGGCATTCATAAAGGATAAGTTCGTGATGGTCTAATCTTAAAGAATTATTAAAATTTGATCTTAAGATATCTGAATTTATACTTTATCTCTATTGATAAAAACAATTTCAATGATTTGTCTAATGAGCTTAACACCTCATTGAGTTTCTTAATTTCAAATCAATTTCAAGACCGTTGGACTTATCTAATTATTGTGGTTTGATCAACATCCGAAATGTCGTTGTGCACAAACAGGCTTAGATTTAACACGCTAACTTAACACAAATTATTTAGTATTTAACCCGAGATAACCTATTTATTACGTGTGTGTCAGAGTATTTTCAGTAGTGCTCTCTAGTTCAAAAAAATAAAGAATATATTTGATAAAATTTTAAAATAAAAATTAAAATACATAATTTATTGACTTAATTTGTTGACTTAATTCACTATGATTTTTGGATTGACTATAGATTCCATCAAACATTAGAACTTGGTGTTGATCAAATTCTTCCACTCAAACTACATCATTATTTTTAGCAAATTAGATAAGATTTTTTTGTTCATATAAGATTATTCTATTACAAATAGTTTTTAAAATAATTAACATTTAACAAAGCAAAAAGATGTATATTCCCATTTTTTTTTTTGAAAAATTATCAAAAATAAATTATGTTCGACTTTGTAAATATAGGGAGTCAAATTTGGTTCTATATTCCGAGTAGTCATACTACCCTTATGAAATTTTTTGTGCCAAAAATTGATTTAATAGTCGTTATTCTCGTCATTAAACCTTAAGGTCGTGAATTCAAACATCGTTATCCCTCTTCTCTATAATAATGTCTGACCTAGAAAAAAAAAANTCCCTAAATTGGGTACATGACAATGCATTAGGTGGTGAGTTAAATTAGAATATCCAACCGTTGAAGACAACCGACAAGTTGGATGCTTAAAATGTGGGACAAATCCTTGAGGTAGAGTGTGTAATAAGTGAAAGTAACATTGGGCATCACAAGTTTTGGTAAATTGTAACTTGTAAAGCAATTCTTTTATCTTTTGTTTGTTTGTTTATGGTCAAAAGGCGTCTGAGTCAACTTACACATACCTCAATTAATCACATTTTTTAATTTAATTAAGATAAGTCATCTACGACACGATTAAGACATTCATAAAGGATAAGTTCGTGATGGTCTAATTTTAAAGAATTATCAAAATTTGATCTTAAGATATCTGAATTTATACTTTATCTCTGTTGATAAAAACAATTTCAATGATTTGTCTAATGAGCTTAACACCTCATTGAGTTTCTTAATTTCAAATCAATTTCAAGACCGTTGGACTTATCTAATTATTGTGGTTTGATCAACATCCGAAATGTCGTTGTGCACAAACAGGCTTAGATTTAACACGCTAACTTAACACAAATTATTTAGTATTTAACCCGAGATAACCTATTTATTACGTGCATGTCAGAGTATTTTCAGTAGTGCTCTCTAGTTCAAAAAAATAAAGAATATATTTGATAAAATTTTAAAATAAAAATTAAAATACATAATTTATTGACTTAATTTGTTGACTTAATTCACTATGACTTTTGGATTGACTATAGATTCCATCAAACATTAGAACTTGGTGTTGATCAAATTCTTCCACTCAAACTACATCATTATTTTTAGCAAATTAGATAAGATTTTTTTGTTCATATAAGATTATTCTATTACAAATAGTTTTTAAAATAATTAACATTTAACAAAGCAAAAAGATGTATATTCCCATTTTTTTTTTTGAAAAATTATCAAAAAAAAATTATGTTCGACTTTGTAAATATAGGGAGTCAAATTTGATTCTATATTCCGAGTAGTCATACTACCCTTATGAAATTTTTTGTGCCAAAAATTGATTTAATAGTCGTTATTCTCGTCATTAAACCTTAAGGTCGTGAATTCAAACATCGTTATCCCTCTTCTCTATAATAATGTCTGACCTAGAAAAAAAAAACTTCCAACCCTGTATTGGTATTGTTCGAAAATGGTAGGATGAATTATGTACTAAACATAATCCAATGAAAAGAGACATTGGGGGAAATTATATGATACAATTAATTTTGGGGATGACTTGAGTGAATAGGATAGGATAGAATAGTATTCAATTACCCTAATAGTGTGTTCTAAGTTTTTAATTCCCCTTGCCAACCCTATGGTTCAATCTTTTGCTTAAATTACGAAAGTGACCATTCGATAAAGAAATTGTTTTGTTAATCGATCTGTAAATGATATAATCGATCATGAATTTAATAATTTTTAAAGTTATTAATTGTGGATGACAATGATGGTCATGAGTTATCCTAAGTAATTATAAATTTATTTTTAAAATAAAAAATAAAATTATAATTACAAAAAGCGTACAAAATTTCATGCCAACGTGGCAGAATCTCACATGTGTACAAGCGCACGCGCACCGACGATCCCAATGTACAAATACAGAGCAGGCTATTTCCGTCATTTAACTCACACTAATCCCAAACGGTTTAGTTGACTATTTCTCTCTCCTTCGTCCATACTACGCAGTGGCCTTCTCGTAAATACTTTCAAACTCCTAGCCCCTAAGTAACAACTCATCCTCCTCCCCTCTCTCTCTCTTTCTCTCTCCTCCTGCCTTTTACACTTTCATTCCCTTCGAAGCAGCACTCTCATGGCAAAACCCTCCAATTCTTCGCTTTTCCTCATTGCCGAGATTGTACATTAAGATTCCACCAACCTCTCTCTCTCGTACAAAAATGCATATTCTATAGTTTACGAGCCACACTCCACCAACTCTTTCTCACCTAGCCGGAGAAAAATGGAGGTTTCCGGCAAAACAACCGGTGAGAACCAAAGCTCCGGCAACTCTCAATCATCCTTCTCTTTCGCCGCCAAAACGCCAATTCTGGGACTAAAGCTCTACGTTGTGATTGGAGTAACGATTATAATCGTGATCGCAATTTTTGTTCTGATTTTTCTATATATTCGTTTGAGGAGAAGCTCGAAACGGCGTCTCATTGGCGTAAAGCACAGTTCAAGTTTGTTACCTTTGGTTTTCAAAGAGATCACAGAAATGAGAGAGTCGGACCAACGGGAAAATTCTGAAGTTGTTGGTTTTGGGAAGGACGAGAAAGAGAACAAAGCAATGCTGATTAAAGATGTAGAAAAGGGCATTGATGATAAAAGAGGTAGTTCTGAGTCAAGTACAAGCCGGAGCGAGTCATCGTCGGTATCGATGGAAGGTCTGAATGTTGGGTGGGGCCGATGGTACAGCTTGACGGAGCTGGAAATGGCGACCAATGCATTTTCAGATGAGAATGTGATTGGTGAAGGAGGTTATGGTGTTGTGTACAAAGGAGTTTTGCAGGATGGGTCTGTGATTGCTGTGAAGAGTCTCTTGAACAACAAGTAAGTCTCATTTTTTTTTAATACAATTTACAATCCGTGTAGTTCAGTTTAACTTTGATCATCTTATTTTGTTGTTTGCTTAATTTAGTTTTTGATGGAGTGAGTATCGGAGCTGCTTAGATCTAGATTGCATTAACTCTGCTGGTTACTAACTTTTCTTTTTGACTGGGTATTAAATCAAAAGGAAGTAAACGGATTGCTTTGTTCTTTATTCCTTTTTGTTTGTTTTCTCCTTATTTCTTTAATTCTTTTCCTCCTCACAACTTGTTTTCAAAATTTCATCTCCAATACTGTTCTGCCGTGGAATTTGTTCAACTTTTTTCCTTTAATTTTTTCCCTTTTTATTTTTTCATCCTATTCTTTCCTTTCTTTTTCTTTTCTTTTGTTTTTTCTTTTTTTCCCTCCTTCATTTTTGTTGTATAGGCCTCAGGGCAAGTGTGACTTCCATTCCTCACTTTTCTATTTGTCTTTGAACACACAGCAAAGCAACACAAGCATAGCTTAGAGGGCTAAACTCACTTGCCAATATGCCAACTTTTGATGTACAAAACTGTTAATTTCTGTGGAACTGAAAATAGATTCTAGGATTGGGATCGGGAATAGAATTCTTACTTCAATTAAGACCTTACACAAATTGGGTGAGATAGAATGATTGCCCTTCCTTCTTGCACTACTTTTAATTTATAAAAGCTTTCGTTGTTGCTGCTCAAAAAAAAAAAAAGAATTGCTCTGCATTTTGGCTACTTGCCTTCCATTTATAGTGAGATTGCAAGTTTCCTAATCTCTAACTATGTTAAGAATGCTTACCAAAAAAAGAACTATGTGAAGTACTGAAAGTGAAAACTAAAAGGTGTATTACTCTGCAAACTGTTGAATTATTGGATTCCCATGTATTGCTCCCATGGAATTAAGGAATAAGGTTGCCAGTTGGTGCAAATTCACAAAAGTTCCTGGTATCAGTTGATGAAGCTACTGGTTGTCGAAATTCAGTGCCTTCAAGGGTCAGTACTGTAGTTTCACATTCTTACTACGGAAAAGGTCAATTTCATATTCTGGAAATAGTCTCTAAGTTTGATAAATGTTTGAGATATCCTTAATGTTTCTTTACACCAGGAATAGTAGTGGTTTTAAATGCATAAATGATATGCTTTACCTAAACTTTCTTGACAAGGATCAATAGAATCTTGTGAACTAATGGAATTAATGTTTTACTGAACAACTTTCTTCTACCTCACAAAATTTTGATTTATTCTATGCACTGTGATCGTCCTGTTTGTAGAGGTCAAGCAGAGAAGGAGTTCAAGGTAGAAGTTGAAGCCATTGGAAAAGTAAGGCATAAGAACCTGGTGGGTTTGATTGGTTATTGTGCAGAAGGTGCTCGAAGGTACTTTCCCTTTAGCATATTGACTTCATTATCAAAGGGTCCGTTTTACTTTCTCTGTATAACTGTCACTACTTCTACAACCAATTCAGGTTGCTTGTGTATGAGTACATGGATAATGGTAATTTGGAGCAATGGTTACATGGAGATGTTGGCCCTGTTAGCCCTTTAACCTGGGAAATTCGAATGAGGATCGCCGTTGGAACAGCGAAAGGGTGAGACATCATTTTCTCTTTATTAACATGTATTGTATAAGAAATATTTGATGAAACAACTCTGTCATTACAATTACAAACGTGGCTGTTTAAAATGCAAAACCATCATCTAGCTTCAATTCATCAAATCATATTTAGACTTTCGTAAAGGTACTATTTACTATTTCGTTTTGAATATAAGATCCTTCCATTTGTTTACGTCCCCATCTTTTTGTTTTTAAATGCTATGTAAGTCATGATGGAGCAATTGGTTGTCCACGTAGACAACCAAATGCACCCTTAGAACACTCTTTTCTAAGTTTGATGTTCATTTTTTCTGTAGTTCTTCTGTTCATGTTGCTTTTTGCGTTGCCTTCTGTTTTATAAACTGGTATATATCCTGATTGTGTCACAGACTGGCCTATTTGCATGAAGGATTAGAACCCAAAGTTGTGCACCGCGATGTCAAATCCAGCAACATTCTTCTGGATAGGAAATGGAGCCCAAAAGTATCAGATTTTGGACTTGCCAAGTTATTAGGGTCTGAGAAAAGCTATGTGACTACGCGAGTGATGGGGACATTTGGGTTTGTTCTTTCTCTAATTACTTAGTTTACCTTTGAACACATGGTTAAACTTAGAACAGGATGACAAATTTCTTCATATGTAACTGCAGGTACGTCTCACCCGACTATGCAAGTACGGGTATGCTTAATGAGGGAAGTGATGTATATAGTTTTGGAGTTCTTCTTATGGAAATAATTACAGGAAGGAGCCCAGTTGATTATTCCAGGGCACCTGGAGAGGTGAATACATGTTCTCTTTCTCAATCCCTATTGTAGATACATGCTCATTGATTGCACTAATCATAATTACTCTCTTTTTATTGGCCAAATCTCAGATGAACTTGGTTGATTGGTTTAAAGGAATGGTAGCAAGTCGTCGCGGGGAAGACTTGATAGACCCTCTGATTGCAGTACATCCTTCGCCAAGATCTTTGAAGCGCTCATTGCTGGTTTGCCTGCGCTGTATAGATTTGGATGCCAATAAACGTCCAAAAATGGGGCAAATCGTACATATGCTTGAGGCAGATGAATTTCCTTACCGTTCTGTAAGCCCTTTTCCATGCAATTCATTCACACAATCTACTGAACTGAGTAGTATTCTTTAGTACCAACTGCTTCACGATATTCTGTTTGGCTGGCATTCCCTTGTAGTTTTCCCCTTACTCATGTTAAAAATAAAAATGCGACTTCGATGTGCTTGACACTGAGTGTTCTCCTGGGATGCCTAATTTAACAAGTTCAAGTGTGACTTAAGAGATGATAGCTGGGCAATGGATGACACGAATAAAGAAAGTGTTTCCACACATAGCATGAATTTGTTTTCCTACATTCTTTTTACTAAGTTGCTCAAATATGCATCCTAATTTTTGAGTTTGTCTGATATGTATGATTGAAATCTAAACAAATCAAATGGAATGTCTTTCATGCTTTTTTTCCAGAAGAATACTGTTTACACACAGAATTCTCGATAACAAATGGGATGGGATGTCTTTTACACTTTCTCAGTATAATAATGTTATACTAACAAAATTCCCGAATTTTTTTAAAAGTTTAGGCTATTCCTTTCTTTACTTGTGCTATGCTTGACAGGAACCTCGGGCGCCCCGTGAAACAGCTCCTCTACATCCACACGCAGCAGCTACCAATAAAGTTCAATTAGCATCTAAGGACGTGGTTGGCGACAATGACGAACAAAAATCAAAATGGAGATGATATCCACTCGACACACAGCGCATCATAAACATACTAGTTTTGTAATGGGTATATTTTACTTGACTTACAAAGAAGCTTGCATTCTTCACTTATTCAATAGATCTTGTATCTTCATATACTTCTGCCCCCTTCCCCCTTATATTGTCCTCAGTTGATATGTGTTGTATAGACTTCCTTTGAATGAGTCTTTGTAAATATGTGCTTAGTTACATTATACATTCTCCTTTTAAGGATATTAAATCTGTTCTTTTTAGCACATTGTGATGTTAAGATACTTGGTTTGAGAATTAAAAAGACTTACAGAAACACTATGAAAAGCTCATAAGAGCATTGTGCCACTTCAAAGACTTATAGAAACACTATGAAAAGCTCATAAGACTTATAGAAACACTATCATCTTACCTATTTCTATTTCTGTTTTGTTCTAAATACTGTGATATTTAACTTATTTTGTAATCTATGGTTGTTTGTGTACAATATGATTTCAACTTACGTTGTTTAATATAANCTCTCTCTCGTACAAAAATGCATATTCTATAGTTTACGAGCCACACTCCACCAACTCTTTCTCACCTAGCCGGAGAAAAATGGAGGTTTCCGGCAAAACAACCGGTGAGAACCAAAGCTCCGGCAACTCTCAATCATCCTTCTCTTTCGCCGCCAAAACGCCAATTCTGGGACTAAAGCTCTACGTTGTGATTGGAGTAACGACTATAATCGTGATCGCAATTTTTGTTCTGATTTTTCTATATATTCGTTTGAGGAGAAGCTCGAAACGGCGTCTCATTGGCGTAAAGCACAGTTCAAGTTTGTTACCTTTGGTTTTCAAAGAGATCACAGAAATGAGAGAGTCGGACCAACGGGAAAATTCTGAAGTTGTTGGTTTTGGGAAGGACGAGAAAGAGAACAAAGCAATGCTGATTAAAGATGTAGAAAAGGGCATTGAGGATAAAAGAGGTAGTTCTGAGTCAAGTACAAGCCGGAGCGAGTCATCGTCGGTATCGATGGAAGGTCTGAATGTTGGGTGGGGCCGATGGTACAGCTTGACGGAGCTGGAAATGGCGACCAATGCATTTTCAGATGAGAATGTGATTGGTGAAGGAGGTTATGGTGTTGTGTACAAAGGAGTTTTGCAGGATGGGTCTGTGATTGCTGTGAAGAGTCTCTTGAACAACAAGTAAGTCTCATTTTTTTTTAATACAATTTACAATCCGTGTAGTTCAGTTTAACTTTGATCATCTTATTTTGTTGTTTGCTTAATTTAGTTTTTGATGGAGTGAGTATCGGAGCTGCTTAGATCTAGATTGCATTAACTCTGCTGGTTACTAACTTTTCTTTTTGACTGGGTATTAAATCAAAAGGAAGTAAACGGATTGCTTTGTTCTTTATTCCTTTTTGTTTGTTTTCTCCTTATTTCTTTAATTCTTTTCCTCCTCACAAGTTGTTTTCAAAATTTCATCTCCAATACTGTTCTGCCGTGGAATTTGTTCAACTTTTTTCCTTTAATTTTTTCCCTTTTTGTTTTTTCATCCTATTCTTTCCTTTCTTTTTCTTTTCTTTTGTTTTTTCTTTTTTTCCCTCCTTCATTTTTGTTGTATAGGCCTCAGGGCAAGTGTGACTTCCATTCCTCACTTTTCTATTTGTCTTTGAACACACAGCAAAGCAACACAAGCATAGCTTAGAGGGCTAAACTCACTTGCCAATATGCCAACTTTTGATGTACAAAACTGTTAATTTCTGTGGAACTGAAAATAGATTCTAGGATTGGGATCGGGAATAGAATTCTTACTTCAATTAAGACCTTACACAAATTGGGTGAGATAGAATGATTGCCCTTCCTTCTTGCACTACTTTTAATTTATAAAAGCTTTCGTTGTTGCTGCTCAAAAAAAAAAAAAGAATTGCTCTGCATTTTGGCTACTTGCCTTCCATTTATAGTGAGATTGCAAGTTTCCTAATCTCTAACTATGTTAAGAATGCTTACCAAAAAAAGAACTATGTGAAGTACTGAAAGTGAAAACTAAAAGGTGTATTACTCTGCAAACTGTTGAATTATTGGATTCCCATGTATTGCTCCCATGGAATTAAGGAATAAGGTTGCCAGTTGGTGCAAATTCACAAAAGTTCCTGGTATCAGTTGATGAAGCTACTGGTTGTCGAAATTCAGTGCCTTCAAGGGTCAGTACTGTAGTTTCACATTCTTACTACGGAAAAGGTCAATTTCATATTCTGGAAATAGTCTCTAAGTTTGATAAATGTTTGAGATATCCTTAATGTTTCTTTACACCAGGAATAGTAGTGGTTTTAAATGCATAAATGATATGCATTACCTAAACTTTCTTGACAAGGATCAATAGAATCTTGTGAACTAATGGAATTAATGTTTTACTGAACAACTTTCTTCTACCTCACAAAATTTTGATTTATTCTATGCACTGTGATCGTCCTGTTTGTAGAGGTCAAGCAGAGAAGGAGTTCAAGGTAGAAGTTGAAGCCATTGGAAAAGTAAGGCATAAGAACCTGGTGGGTTTGATTGGTTATTGTGCAGAAGGTGCTCGAAGGTACTTTCCCTTTAGCATATTGACTTCATTATCAAAGGGTCCGTTTTACTTTCTCTGTATAACTGTCACTACTTCTACAACCAATTCAGGTTGCTTGTGTATGAGTACATGGATAATGGTAATTTGGAGCAATGGTTACATGGAGATGTTGGCCCTGTTAGCCCTTTAACCTGGGAAATTCGAATGAGGATCGCCGTTGGAACAGCGAAAGGGTGAGACATCATTTTCTCTTTATTAACATGTATTGTATAAGAAATATTTGATGAAACAACTCTGTCATTACAATTACAAACGTGGCTGTTTAAAATGCAAAACCATCATCTAGCTTCAATTCATCAAATCATATTTAGACTTTCGTAAAGGTACTATTTACTATTTCGTTTTGAATATAAGATCCTTCCATTTGTTTACGTCCCCATCTTTTTGTTTTTAAATGCTATGTAAGTCATGATGGAGCAATTGGTTGTCCACGTAGACAACCAAATGCACCCTTAGAACACTCTTTTCTAAGTTTGATGTTCATTTTTTCTGTAGTTCTTCTGTTCATGTTGCTTTTTGCGTTGCCTTCTGTTTTATAAACTGGTATATATCCTGATTGTGTCACAGACTGGCCTATTTGCATGAAGGATTAGAACCCAAAGTTGTGCACCGCGATGTCAAATCCAGCAACATTCTTCTGGATAGGAAATGGAGCCCAAAAGTATCAGATTTTGGACTTGCCAAGTTATTAGGGTCTGAGAAAAGCTATGTGACTACGCGAGTGATGGGGACATTTGGGTTTGTTCTTTCTCTAATTACTTAGTTTACCTTTGAACACATGGTTAAACTTAGAACAGGATGACAAATTTCTTCATATGTAACTGCAGGTACGTCTCACCCGACTATGCAAGTACGGGTATGCTTAATGAGGGAAGTGATGTATATAGTTTTGGAGTTCTTCTTATGGAAATAATTACAGGAAGGAGCCCAGTTGATTATTCCAGGGCACCTGGAGAGGTGAATACATGTTCTCTTTCTCAATCCCTATTGTAGATACATGCTCATTGATTGCACTAATCATAATTACTCTCTTTTTATTGGCCAAATCTCAGATGAACTTGGTTGATTGGTTTAAAGGAATGGTAGCAAGTCGTCGCGGGGAAGACTTGATAGACCCTCTGATTGCAGTACATCCTTCGCCAAGATCTTTGAAGCGCTCATTGCTGGTTTGCCTGCGCTGTATAGATTTGGATGCCAATAAACGTCCAAAAATGGGGCAAATCGTACATATGCTTGAGGCAGATGAATTTCCTTACCGTTCTGTAAGCCCTTTTCCATGCAATTCATTCACACAATCTACTGAACTGAGTAGTATTCTTTAGTACCAACTGCTTCACGATATTCTGTTTGGCTGGCATTCCCTTGTAGTTTTCCCCTTACTCATGTTAAAAATAAAAATGCGACTTCGATGTGCTTGACACTGAGTGTTCTCCTGGGATGCCTAATTTAACAAGTTCAAGTGTGACTTAAGAGATGATAGCTGGGCAATGGATGACACGAATAAAGAAAGTGTTTCCACACATAGCATGAATTTGTTTTCCTACATTCTTTTTACTAAGTTGCTCAAATATGCATCCTAATTTTTGAGTTTGTCTGATATGTATGATTGAAATCTAAACAAATCAAATGGAATGTCTTTCATGCTTTTTTTCCAGAAGAATACTGTTTACACACAGAATTCTCGATAACAAATGGGATGGGATGTCTTTTACACTTTCTCAGTATAATAATGTTATACTAACAAAATTCCCGAATTTTTTTAAAAGTTTAGGCTATTCCTTTCTTTACTTGTGCTATGCTTGACAGGAACCTCGGGCGCCCCGTGAAACAGCTCCTCTACATCCACACGCAGCAGCTACCAATAAAGTTCAATTAGCATCTAAGGACGTGGTTGGCGACAATGACGAACAAAAATCAAAATGGAGATGATATCCACTCGACACACAGCGCATCATAAACATACTAGTTTTGTAATGGGTATATTTTACTTGACTTACAAAGAAGCTTGCATTCTTCACTTATTCAATAGATCTTGTATCTTCATATACTTCTGCCCCCTTCCCCCTTATATTGTCCTCAGTTGATATGTGTTGTATAGACTTCCTTTGAATGAGTCTTTGTAAATATGTGCTTAGTTACATTATACATTCTCCTTTTAAGGATATTAAATCTCTTCTTTTTAGCACATTGTGATGTTAAGATACTTGGTTTGAGAATTAAAAAGACTTACAGAAACACTATGAAAAGCTCATAAGAGCATTGTGCCACTTCAAAGACTTATAGAAACACTATGAAAAGCTCATAAGACTTATAGAAACACTATCATCTTACCTATTTCTATTTCTGTTTTGTTCTAAATACTGTGATATTTAACTTATTTTGTAATCTATGGTTGTTTGTGTACAATATGATTTCAACTTACGTTGTTTAATATAAAAGCGTGTTTACAACTTACACTTTTAATAAAAAAATCATATAAACATGTGATGTTGTTTTCCAATGAAAAGTGTGACTTGAACCCATATTTTCCTAAATATCACTGTAGATTGGATTATAACTTACGACGGATATTTCGTTGGAGTTGACGTACCCATATTCGATACCGTATCAGATACGATACTCGTTGAATACTCGAAAATATATATCGGATACACATTCTACGTATCTGATANATACCGTATCAGATACGATACTCGTTGAATACTCGAAAATATATATCGGATACACCTTCTACGTATCTGATGATAATTAAATATTAGAATACTTCACAGATTTTTTTGTGGTCGAACAACATATATAATTTTTGAGTTAAATTTTTAACATCTCTTTTCGAATTTACATACCATATAATACATTAACAAAAAATTTATATTACTTCAAAGACACATGAGTGTTACTTAAGTATTATTTACAATTACATGTCAAAAGAGTATAAAATAAAATTATTACATTATTATTTTAGCAAAAATTACTTCTAAATAGTAGGTAAATATTAGTTTTGATTTCTTTAATTATTCTTTTCACTTTGTGAATATACTACAATGATACGATATATATTTTATTGAAAATAAAAAAATTATTAATTTTTCTTATTTTATATTACATAATTACCAAATATATAAGTATTAAACTGGTTAAAAATAATAAAAATATTTTATTATATATGTATCTTGGCCGTACCCGTATCTTATTTTTTTAGACTTTGTCGTATCATCGTATCCGTATCTTGTATTTATATCTGTGCTTCCTAGCTTACAACACGCTATGCACAACTCACTCCTGCTGAGTTAGGTTGGTTCTCCCTCTCCAGAGTTTAATCCTTTTATCTTGATTGATTGTAATTTAAATTGTCCTATTTAATGAAATGATTATCTATTGTTTATGGATTAAATAAAAAGATTATAATTTAAAAATCGTGGTATTTTAATAAAAAAGTAAAAAATTATTGTAGCACATGAATTTTTATATGTTATGTTGATGATGATGTCTTGNTAATAAAAAAGTAAAAAATTATTGTAGCACATGAATTTTTATATGTTATGTTGATGATGATGTCTTGGAGTAGCAAGACGGGGGTGACCTCCCCCAACTCCTTTGTNTTTTTTTTTTTTCTTGATATTCTACGAGGGGGTCCTAATTTCTTCTAGTACATTTTCTCTTAGTTTTTTTCAGTAGCACAGCACTTACGTGTATTAGTGACAGATCCCCTTATGAGTTGTGGGACTCGGTTCAATTTTTTATCCGTGATCTACCAATGAGAAAGAATATAGAAAAGTATAATGGAAGGGATGCGAATAGAAGGTGCAAAATTCCCTGACTTTAGGTCATTAGAGGTTCTTCCCTCCCACGTCAAGCCCACGATGGGCATTGGTAAGCTATAAAGCACAGATATTTCGTTGAGGTTGACGTATCCATATTCAATACCGTATCGGATACGATACTCGTCGAATACTCAATGATATGTATCGGATACACTTTTTATGTATTCGATAATAATTAAATATTAGAATATTTTATGGATATTTTTGTGAGAGTTAAATTTTTAACATCTCTTTTCAAATTCACATACCATATAATACATTAATAAAAAATTCATTTTACTTTAAAGGCACATGAGTGTTTCTTAAGTATTATCTACAATTACATGTCAAAAGAGTATAAAATAAAACTATTACATTATTATCTTAGCAAAAATTACNTTTCGAATTTACATACCATATAATACATTAACAAAAAATTTATATTACTTCAAAGGCACATGAGTGCTACTTAAGTATTATTTACAATTACATGTCAAAAGAGTATAAAATAAAATTATTACATTATTATCTTAGCAAAAATTACTTCTAAATAGTAGGTAAATATTAGTTTTGATTTCTTTAATTAGTCTTTTCACTTTGTGAATATACTACAACGATACGATATATATTTTATTGAAATTAAAAAAAATTATTAATTTTTCTTATTTTATATTACAAAATTACCAAATATATAAGTATTAAGCTGGTTAAAAATAATAAAAATATTTTATTATATCTGTATCTTGGCCGTACCCGTATCTTATTTTTTTAGACTTTGTCGAATCATCGTATCCGTATCTTGTGTTTATATCTGTGCTTCCTAGCTTACAACACGCTATGCACAACTCATTCCTGCTGAGTTAGGTTGGTTCTCCCTCTCCAGAGTTTAATCCTTTTATCTTGATTGATTGTAATTTAAATTGTCCTATTTAATGAAATGATTATCTATTGTTTATGGATTAAATAAAAAGATTATAATTTAAAAATCGTGGTATTTGAATAAAAAAGTAAAAAATTATTGTAGCACATGAATTTTTATATGTTATATTGATGATGATGTCTTGGAGTAGCAAGACGGGGGTGACCTCCCCCAACTCCTTTGTTGATTGCCAGGCACCATTAACGGCTAACAGCATGATAGGTCGAGCCCACAAAAGTACAGGCATGACATTTTACATGATGATTGTAGGGTTAAACCGAAACAGTAATTTTCTGGTGCGATATTTTTTTATATTTTACCAATTAAAATAAAAAAATTGTAAAATATATTTATTTTATCGTTTTACTTTACTTTGTTATTTGCATAATGAATGACTATAAATAAATCAAGACAAAATCTATGGCGACAAAATTATTTCGTATGTAAAAAAATATAAAAAGACATCAAAAAATTTATTTTTTATATAAAAATTACAAAAACACATCAATTGCATGAGGTTGGTGTGAAAAAATAAATTAACAAAAAAATTATTCATATTAATTGAATTTAACAAATATTCACATATAGTTATAACGTTACATTAAAAATTGATTGATGAGTGAAATTATTTTATATCACTACAAATTGAGTATATCCTAACAATTGTCAATCATTTGTAAGTCAAAACTTTAAAAACATTACAGATTAAATATCAAATAAACAATAAAATTATAAAATATAATATAATTATCATCTTCTAACATATATATAATATTGGGCTAATGGGCTTCTTAACGGGCTGGCCTGCTAAGCCCTTGACCCTACAAAATACGGTCCAAATCCTACCCGTTTTGCTAACAGGTTACCCAAGTCCTGCCACGTTTATGGGCCATGAGTGGCTTATTGAGTTTTGGGCTTTTTGGTAAGGCCAAAATATAAATGCAATCCACTATATTTGAGCGGGAGAAAAAAAAAAAAAGGAGATTTACTTTGACTTTAATAGTTCTAAATACGACATAATTTACGAATGATAGTGAACAAATGAATCTATCGAACTCCTTCAATATGTTGGTTTATCGTGGATTCAAACAAGACAAGAAAACTCCTAAATACAATGTATACATAATTTTAGCACAAATTCGACACGTTACGAATTTGGCTTTGGTGTAAATTAAATAAATTTTAGGATTAATTATATTAGAGGTCCTAAAAATAGAATTTGTTTTATTTTGCTCTCTAATGTTTTAATTTCATTATTTTAGTCCTGGAAAGTATTAAATATATTTTTATGTAATCCCTCAAGTAGATAACATCCAAATTGTTAACGATTTTTATCATAAACTTGTCACGTGATACTTAAATATAGATAAAAAATAATTTGGATAGCCTTTAATCAAAATTTGGATAACTCTTGACCAAAATTTGAATAAATTATGATCAAAATTATATAATTTGAGTAGCTATTTGATCAAAATTTGGGTAAAAATTTGATTAAGAGTTATTTAAATTATTTTTTGACCCATATTTAAGTATTATGTGATAAATTTATAGTAAAAAATTATTAACAATCTAAATGTTGTATGTTCAAGAGTTCACATATAAACATTTTTTTAAAAATATATTTAATCTTTTAGAGTAAATAAAATATTAGAGACTAAAATGAGATAAATCTTATATTTTGGGACTTCTTGTATAATTAACTCTGAATTTTAAGACGCACAAGATAACCGTGAACAGATTACGACCCGACCCATTGTGAGTCCTATATCCAATGGTGGTTGCTTAGGTTGCACACACTCCACATTTTTTTTTAGAAAGTAATCTGTTAGATTTACGAAAAATGCTATTTGGGCTTAAAAATATAACATAATTTGTTAATCTGACTTCATTGGAATTATTGAATTAAACACTAAATTCCAATGTGTGATAGAATTTACAATTAATCCAAAAATTAGTGAATTAGATAAATAAATTAGGCCAAAAAATTTGGCCCCAATAACGCTGCTCTAAATTCATTACAGGTGTTCCTAGTCCCGCCTAAAGTCACACACACACACACACACAAATACATCCATGCTCGTACAGATCTGTTCTATCAGATAGAAGTTTAGAGAGAGAAACTTTCAGACTGAGAGAGGAGGAGGAGGAGGAGGAGGTGGTGGAGGAGACTATGGAGGAGAAGTTGATGCAGAGGTTGGAGTCGGCGGTGACGCGGTTGGAGGTGCTGTCCACAGGCGGATTCCGGACGAGAGGTTCGCCGGAGATTGACGGAGATGCGGCGTCGAAGGATCCATCAATCATCGCGTTCGACGATTTGATGTCGCAATACGTAGGTAGGGTTTCGAGTGCTGCGGAGAAGATAGGGGGACAAGTTTTGGATGCCACTAAGATAATTGGAGAGGCGTTCTCTGTTCAGAAGGAGCTTCTTATTAAGGTCAAGCAAACTCAAGTCAGTTTTCTTCTATATATTTTATAATTTTGTACACGTACTATGTATATCAATAATACTTTAAAATCCCTGAAACTTTGTTTATACGAAGTTTTTGCTCTGATCACCTTGTCTCCTTGAATTATACAAGGCAATGAATGCATAATTACTTGTTAATTTCATTTATAAAGTTCGCCTCACTTCATTGTGTTATTGCTTAATCAGCTTCAGGTTGGCAGCATGGAATAGCCTTAATTCCGGGTTCCCAAATGCAGAACGCGTGAATTTGATTCACATCGATAGTATTGCAAGGCCTCTATAAGTTCGCGATGGCCATGCATGTGTATTTTCTATTTGAGATGATTGCAAAAATGCAGTAATATGGATCTTATAATTTAGGATAAGATTTGCTTCTCTGAAACTGTTGGTGAGTTGCCAGATTGAGTATGCCATTCAATTTNATATGGATCTTATAATTTAGGATAAGATTTGCTTCTCTGAAACTGTTGGTGAGTTGCCAGATTGAGTATGCCATTCAATTTGAGTCATATATATATACACCAGGGGTAATCCGTGCCCAAATACATGGTGCAATGTGAATGGTTTTCAGAGTGATATTAGTGGTCATTGGATGGGTCTATTTGAGACCGTTGGATGGGCTTATTGAACTTATTGAAGTCCGCTCTGTTTTATATTATAAAAATGAAGAGAGAGAGAGAGAGGGAGAGAGAGAGATGACATGATGTTGATTGCATGAAAGCCAAACTGATTTTGGCTATGCAAGTTCTCATTGCATGATGAGCCAATCCTCTTTGGGCATGATCTTGTGAATTGAATTGCTGTCCATTCTTCATTTTTCTTGTAAGTTGTACCTATGTCCATGTTGGTACTTTGATGCTGAAAGGGAGGATTTTGATGATGCAGAAACCTGACATGACTGGTTTAGGAGAATTTATTAAACCATTGAATGATGTGATTATGAAAGCGAATGTGATGACAGAAGGAAGACGGTCTGATTTCTTCAACCACTTGAAGACCACCGCTGACAGTCTGACAGCGCTGGCATGGATCGCATACGCAGGCAAAGATTGCGGTGAGAGAAATTGTGGATTGGTTTTTAATGCTTTAAATATACATGATTCTATATTATGACCTTGGTTCCTTATTCTTCTTTCCTCTTTTCTAGGGATGAGCATGCCTATTGGGCATGTGGAAGAAAGTTGGCAAATGGCTGAATTTTACAGCAACAAGGTACTTTCATTATTGCCGGAAGCCATTCAGTCTTATGATACTACCTAGTTAAGATATCAGTTTACATAGAATTGAATAAGAGAACATAGAAAATTGAAATGCATGTAGAATATAGTTATCAAATCCTTTATTGTATCTCACTACTTCATGCTCCATTTTTTTTCATACTCCCTCCCATAGAACTATATCTGAAGAAAACATAGATATTTGTTCATGTGAGCAGGGCATTAAATCTTTTCAAATTGAAGTATACTGAGCTATGTACATGACCTCCGATAAAGAAAGCTGGTATGCATAGAATATTTGTTGGGAGATGGGTCTAAACAATATAAAGGGGATTTGTTTCCTAATATCCTTATCTATAAAAGGAACATTTCTCCATCACTCTATACAAGTGCAGAGTTCTGTATATCAAAAGAAGGAGCAAAAATTGTGTGGCACTATTTTTTCGGATCTGATAACTAGAAAGATTCCATTTTTTAATTGTCTGGTAATTTTACTTTTAACTTTTTGCATGTTTTCCAAATCATGACTTGTAAGTGTGCGAAGTAGTTGTAGGTGATATATGTATATATATAGTGCTACCTTCTACAAAGAGAAGTATACCATGATACATATATGCTTCCAGCGGGCAATGGAATCGTCCTGTAAAGTGATTTTAGATGGTCAGTTCTGATTAGGTTTCGATGATGTTTAGGTTCTTGTAGAGTACAGAAATAAAGACCCAAATCATGTGGAGTGGGCTAAAGCTTTGAAGGAGCTTTATGTACCAGGTTTAAGGGATTATGTGAAAACTCACTATCCTTTGGGTCCTGTATGGAGTGCCACAGGAAAAACAACTGTATCTGCTCCCTTAAAAACTCCTACCTCAATTGCTCCTGCTCCTCCACCTCCTCCGCCAGCTTCACTCTTCAGTTCTGAATCTCCTCAGCCGTCAGCTTCACACCCAAAGGAAGGAATGGCTGCTGTTTTTCAAGAAATTGGTTCAGGAAAGTCGGTGACAGCTGGTAGTTTTCTTTCTTCCTTTTCCTCATTCTTTTTCGTCTTGTGGGTTGGGGTGTTTTTTTTATTTGGTTTTCTTCCTCCTGGGTTATTGGGCATTGCTTATTTGGTTTCTTCCTCTCAGGTTTGAGGAAAGTCACAGCTGATATGAAAACAAAGAACCTTTCTGATAGAACTAGCGTTGTTACTGCTAGTGAAAAAGGTCATGTTAGTTCCTCCTCATTCTCTAAAGCAGGTCCTGCAAAGTTAGAGCTTCAAATGGGTCGGAAGTGAGTTCACATTCTTGGTTATGGTGCTTCTTGGCCTATGGAAAAGGTTCATGTGGTTTTAAATTGTCCATTATGACTGTGCTGTACCTTGGGCAGGTGGGTAGTTGAGAATCAAATTGGAAGAAAGAATTTAGTCATTGATGACTGTGATGCAAAGCAAACAGTTTATATTTTTGGATGCAAAGATTCTGTTCTACAGATCCAAGGTAAGATTTTGTTATCTTAAGAGAATGTTCTTGCTCCCCAGATCTAAAAGTTAGGCTTCCAACAAATCATGAATGATTAGGTTCTTTTTGAGTAGAATTTCCATTAAGTCATGAAGATTTTATTGTTACCTTATCAATTTGCAGGAAAAGTTAACAACATAACTGTTGACAAATGCACGAAGATGGGTGTTGTATTCACGGTTAGTGAGGAAAATTTTCAATACTATAGCAGAATTTTGAACTTTAGAACTATATGTATAGCAAAAGTTTTGGGCTCTAATTGATTATGTTGTGAAAAACAGGATGTTGTGGCTGCTTGCGAGATTGTTAATTGCAATGGCATTGAGGTGCAATGCCAGGTAGCGTCCTTATTGGTGTTGGTTTTTTTTTTTTTTGGGGGGGGGGGGGG